>VWYH01010423.1:910957-1023040 GCA_013399365.1 Pampusana beccarii | reverse complement strand
GCGCTGCCGAACCGCGCTGCCGAACCGCGCTGCCGAACCGCGCTGCCGAACCGCGCTGCCGAACCGCTTCCGCCTGCGCTACGGCAAGCGGCGCGGCCGCGACGGGCCGCGGGAAGGGACGCGTCACACAGCAACGCGTTTTCCTTCCGCCGCGGAGAGCGGCTGTTGTGGGGCCACCCCACGGGCAGGGCGGGGGAACAGGGGAACGCTTCGGCCCTCCCCGGAGCCGGAAGGGTTTGGGGCGTTCCGAGCTTATTTTGTCAAGGCGACGGCGCGGCCCTGACGCGATGGTGGCGAGCGCTTCCTGACGGAGCCGGCGCGGGGCGGGCAGGGAACTCCCGGCTGCGGCGGAGCGCGGACTTCGGCCGCTTCATCGCTTGGGAGAGAGAGCGGTCGGAAGAGCTCCCGGCCGTCCCGGAGCCCCGGTGAGCGCTGCGGGGCGGAGAGGAGCGGCAGGGCCGAGCGATCGCGGGGCCAAGCGCGGCGGGAGCCGGTGAGTCGCTGCGGCACAGCACGGGGGGCTCTGCCGGCACCCGGCTGCCCTCGGGCATCGTTGCTTAATACAAACTGAAAATACAAACTGAAAACGCTTCGGAGCACGTCGGTGAAATGAGGTGGCACAACCCCTTTCCCGCTGGAGGTCTGCGGGTGACCCGCAGTGGAACCCGAGCATTCCGTTCCATTCGCAGCTGGAATATTGTGTCCAGTTCTGGGCCCCTCAGTTCCAGAAGGACAGGGAACTGCTGGAGAGAGTCCAGCGCAGAGCAACGAAGATGATGGAGTGGAGCATCTCCCTTATGAGGAAAGGCTGAGGGAGCTGGGTCTCTTTAGCTTGNCAAACTGGAACACAGGAGGTTCCACTGGAATATGAGAAGAAACTTCTTCACAGTGAGGGTGCCAGAGCACTGGAACAGGCTGCCCAGGGAGGTTGTGGAGTCTCCTTCTCTGGAGACATTCAAAACCCGCCTGGACACCTTCCTGTGTAACCTCATCTGGGTGTTCCTGCTCCGGCAGGGGGATTGGACTGGATGATCTTTTGAGGTCCCTTCCAATCCCTGACATTCTGTGATTCCCACCCTGCCGGGGAAATGCTGTGTCCTTGCGTTAAGCGGAAAAAAAACTACCTTTTACTAAGTGTGAGTCAAAGTTTATTGTAAAGAAATAGGGAGCTGTAGTCACCTGGGCTTTGAAGAAGTCGTAGTTAGCACAGTAAAGGCATGCTGTGCATGAGGTCCGTTTTCCCCTTTTATCAGGTGAAATGATAAATCTGGAAAGTATATGTTTGTAGAAAAGATACTGAGCGTCTTGTTCTGATAAATTACTTGTAGCCATCCTGTAATATTTAAATATTGCAAAGTTAAAATGTGTAACAAGAACTAGAGAACTCATTTGTTTTAGTATCACAGAATCACAGAATGTCAGGGATTGGAAGGGACCTCGAAAGATCATCCAGTCCAATCTCCCCGCCAGAGCAGGAACACCCAGATGAGGTTACACAGGAAGGTGTCCAGGTGGGTTCTGAATGTCTCCAGAGAAGGAGACTCCACAACCTCCCTGGGCAGCCTGTTCCAGTGCTCTGGCACCCTCACTGTGAAGAAGTTTCTTCTAGGTACCAAAGCAGGCTGATTTGCCAAGTTGAAACTGCTGTATTCAACAATTTGGTTGCTAGGCTAGGAGAAAGGACGTATGGTCTTTGAAGGACAAGTTTTGAAAGTTTTATGCAAATTTAATTTGAGGGATAGTTGCTGTGCAGTTTTTGTAAACTGTACAGTTTTTGTAAGAGTCAAACTTGTTTGTCCAGAGCAAGCAATGTATTCTTGAATGCATTGTGGAAGTATACCTTAAACATTGCCCTCATCAGAAAGAACGTGCCATAAACTTAGAAATAATCTAGCTGAGATCAGAAAGTTATAGCGATGAGAACCTTATGGCAAACTAGCACACATATTTTAATTTTAAGGTTTACTTAGAGATTTCAGGTATAGGTTCACTACAGAAAGTAGACTTGTTTGCCTTAAGAATGCCCAAGAAAAATGTGCCCAAGAAACACCTTGGGTCAAGCTTCAAGAACATAAGATAGCATTTCTGTATTATTTTCTGAGTCTTTTGGAACTTTATGAAAACATTAAATAAATCAAGCCTTAAGAACAATTAAGTAAGTTTTCACCTCATTTGATGAAGCAGGATCAAATGTGCAGTAAAAGGTCAGATAAAGAATGAGAAGCTGAGCATAAAATCTTAATTATCATCTTCTGAGCTCAATTCTTTAACTCAAACTTCCCATTGAATATGCTAATTTTTGTACTCTGTCTCAGAAGTACTCATTTTCCAGATATTTTCAGTATGGAATTTACTACATTCAATTTTCCTTCCTGTTAACTTGCTTCATATGATGGTATATACTTCATATAGTATCTGTCTTCCCATTTGGTATGGCACACATTTGATCTACGACTTTCAATGGCTTCAGAGCTGCTTTGTGCCACAGGTAGTGTTGCCAAATTTCCTCTGTAACCGTTGTTACCAGTCCAAGATAGCACGTCTGCTTTGGGCACAGACCCTGGCTGTTTTACAGGACGCCAGAGCACTTTGCCCCCATCCATAAGCAGTAAATAATAATTAACAGTAGCAACCACGTTTTTTCAATATAGGTAGCCAATCACTCTACACTTTTACCTTCAGAGATCTTAGGACCTTTAGATAACTGTAGAGTGTTTAGAAAATGCTGAAAAAGCTTTTAAGCAGCTACATTTGGGATTTTGATACGTCCAACATTGCTGTTTGCAGTAAACAAACATGAACTTGAGGTCACATCAATACAATCTACAGTAGCTAGCCTTATCACCTCATTATATTATAATTTACTAAGTAGATTTCTCAAGGAAGAAAGGAAAGGTATCGTATAACGACCTATTGCCGCTTATGCAACACTTGCTGCAGTTGCTGCAAATATGGATTGTGAGGGAAGCCTAATATTTCCTCATCTATGTGGTGATTAATGAGTTCCTCAGTATTTTTTTGTCTCTCTCTGCTCAAGTGTTTACTTGGAAGTATATCATACATGTAAGCCCAACCCAAAAAGCATGTAATGTACACAGATAGAAAAAACTGAAGAGAAAATAAAAAGCAATTAGCTCTGTGCTGTAAAGGATACAGCATGGTTATCAATACTACTTTTTCCTGAGGAAGAGAAAAGCTGGGACGAACAGATGACCGTGAGAGTGATGGTTATTCTTCCGTTTGGGAACTGAAGGGACAGTGAATTGCACTGAAGTGTTCTGGGGAACAGATATAAAGACGATACAACAGGAAGAATGAGAGGACTTGTGGTGTTGAGCGGAGGAAGGAAGATGCAATAGATTTCCTCAAAGAAATGAAGTTAAGGAAATACAGAAAGGACGGTAAAATTTAGATGAAACGACTTCCACATACAAGCGCAGTGTTTGCAGTATCTCCATATCATAAGCCTATTTTGTGTCCACAGACCATCTGCAACAGCTTACATTATATTTATGCAAATAAAAATAAGTAAAGTTGCTCTTGTTATCCTGTCTGGTAGCCTTGTACTTGAGTCTGAGCACAAACCAAGTCTGTAGGTTCAGTTTTGAAAAAAAATTAACTTATGTTCAAGATGTACAAACTGAGTACTGTGTGTAGGCTACAGTTTTTCTTAATTTTTATCATAAAGAGTTTCTGCTGGTGCTGTTCTTTAATGTGGACAACTAGGTTTACTGTCAGAGACAGCACTGAACATTTGAAAAAACTTGTCTAAAACAGCTTTATTTCACTGTGTTTATGTTAGTTGTACTTTTAAGAAAGTCAAAGCTCACTTCATTACTACTCACTGGCAGTAATCCACTTTCCCCTTCCTACTCAGCTTAAATGAACTGTATCCATTTGGGATGTTATGTAAAATATTTTGCCTCTTGTCTTCTCTTGAAAAGAGAAATGTACAAGTTTGCTTTTTGTTTCTTTGCAGCATTCAGCATGGCTTCTCCAGCTCTACTCATGCGTGTGGTCGCCTCTGCATATTCTGTTGCGGAAAAAGCTGCGACAATTGTTAGAAATGTAATGGCTGCAGGAGATCTGGGGATAGTGGAAAAGGTATTACTTTTACTTTGTTCCAGCTTAATTTCTCTTATTAACACTGAGTTAGATACAGGTCAAAGTGGTAATTTTGAAGATCAGCAACTAGGGAAGGAAATACAGTCCATGCAAGTTGCTCAACCTCACTTCTCTGATAAAAGAAATATTTTCTATTAAAGGATTAAAAGACCACTGGAGAAGTGTCTTTTGACCAGTATTTCTAAAGAAGGCCCAGACACTTAAAAGAAACACACCATAATTTTGTCCCAATTCACCTCACAAAACACAAGCTTTGGATAGCATGGCAGAATTCATAATAATGTACCTTTCCCATTATTTCCCCTACCGATGTTCTAACACCAGTAGTACAGCTTGAAGTACTGTGCCCATGATTAATTTTGGATTAGGATAAATCAGTGTTTAGTTTCTTAAAACAAAAAAGAACCTTAGATTTTACTGTAAATCACAGTTTTCAAAATCGATTTGGAGCTTCACATTTAATTCTAAATAGAAATGAAACTACAATCATATGCATGAAGGTTCTTAATTTGCTGTAAGTTAGTAAGCTGCACTGATAAGCCAGGATCTTTGTTTTGACTACAGTACTAGAATAGGTGGAATTAATTTTTAAAGTTAATTCTAGCTTTATAGCTATTTTCACAAGATTATGAACTGCATTAAGTTTGTATATTATTTTTGGCCTTTACATTGAAGTAATTGCTGGTATTTACACTTTTCTAAAAGCAAGCCCTTTCAGCCAGTTGTGAAGAGAAGCCTGCTCCTTTATGACTTTTATTATCAGTTCAGACAGTAGATGCAAAAGAAAGTTCCTTTTTCCCCCGTTTAGTCAGTTATATTCAACACTAATGAAGCATTTCCAAGTTTCTTATTCTGTTTTTTCTAAGCAATTAAATTCATGTATATGAGGGGAAAAAGAATTTTTTTAAATGGAGAGCAATGATCTGTGTTTTCAAAAGTACTTGGATACATAATAGGATTCTCAGACATATAAGTAGAATATACTTTCCCACATAACCTGCTTTTAGGGTCTTGGGAAAACTAATCAGCTGCACTACAAGAAAATCTTAAAATACTTGCATCCAGAGGTACAAAGGAAGCACTGTCTGTACTTTGCTTGATTAACCAGTGAATTTTAAATGTATAGCCAAGTTTCATTAAGCCTATTTTTAAGAGTTCAGAAAGGTTAAGGTAATTTTAACTTAAAGTACATGCTGGCTTTTATCTCTTTAATTAAAGTTTTACTTTAAAATAATGCAGGTATGTTAATATTATTTCCCAGTACATTGGAAATGCCTTGCTCAATCATTACCATTTTCTAATATTAAAAAAAAGTGCAAATGAACACATTTTAAGCTCTGTAACCTATTAAGTACATAATTGTAAATGCCGTATAACAAAAACTATCAAAAGTAACAGGTGATATTGGTTCTAAATAAGACTTGTTATACTTGGTGGTTGTTGTTGTTTAAACAAATACTACAAACACACAAAATTAGGTCGAAACAATGACCAACAGAAGAGATTCCTGTTTGCGGGACTAGCGATCTCAGAATTCCTGCAAGCTTCTTGTCAAAGGTGGCTGGTGAGGAAAGTGAGAGAATGGAAAAGAACCCATCTGTGCCTCTGCTTTACAGTCCAGAGGGAAGAGGTGCATGAGAGCAGAAAGTGCTCCTTCTCATCATTCCTGCTCTTCCTGCAGTTACCAAACATCAAGACTAAGTCCAACTGGCCTTACTGAAAGTGTTAGAAAAGCGAGGAAGACAATGTTCTACCTTTTCCCTCAACACAATTGACCTCCCATCCATTTATCAAGATGAGGAAAAATAGTTCAAGGACAGTTAAATTTTTGGCTAGCTCTGCCCCTCCCTCTCCTGATGTCCAGAGTTCTCTTTTCCCCAGTCAACTCCAAGTTCTCCATTTATATTGCTTCTCCTTGAAGTGTTTTTACTCCCCCCCCCCATCTCCACAATTGATAGGTAGACATTTTGTCCAGCGATTCTTACATTACTGATGACAGTTTTGAAGAGCTACTTTATACTGTTTTATTAGGTTGGTGTCCTGGAACAAAGGACATTCTCTGTAATAACTTGATGTTGCCAAGTCTAAAGTCAGTGCTAAACTTGACCCAATTTATTAGGGGATGAGACAGAAATTTCAAAGAAAAATACCAGGTTTCATAAAAATAAGCAATTGGATAAGGGACAGACTAGGTTTTGAGCATGTAAAAATTAACCCATAACATGATTCTATGGAATATTCCATTCCTATGGCTATCTCCTGTAGCTGAATAAAACAATTTTCATGTTGTCACCAAATAAGAGACAAGCAGATAAAATACAAGTTTTGTTTGATTCAGCTAAGATGTAAATCCTTGGATGAACTTGTTTGCTTAATTCTTGCACTATCATAAATATTTTTAGTGGGACTCTGAACCTAAAGGGCTCCTCTGTTCATAGATACATGAAGATCAAGGCAAGAAAGCACTAATAAATTACCCACTTCCAGTATATAGTAGGCTATTAATTTTAAGAAGAAATTACTGTAACCCATCTGGCAACCTGTGTTTGGCTACATCTTTTGGGAAGGCTTTCAGTCATTGTTTCATAACATCTTGAGATACCAAATCCGCTGTTTTCTCTCTAGTATTTTTGCTGGAAAAAAATGTATGGGTATTACTGTCCAGTTAATTTTCCCCATTTAGCTTCTGGCTCTTCTTGGTCTTTCTCTGCTAGACTTTCTATTCAGTACAATCGCACCAGTGCAACTGATGGGGACAGACTTTTTAGCAGGACCTGTTGCGACAGGACAAGGGGTGATGGTTTTAAACAAAAGGAGGGGCGATTCAGGCTAGACATGGAGAAGAAATGTTTTACAATGAGGGCGGTGAAACACTGGCCCAGGTTGCCCAGAGAGGTGGTAGATGCCCCATCCCTGGAGACATTCCAGGCCAGGCTGGATGGGGCTCTGAGCAACCTGATCTGGTTGAAGATGTCCCTGCTTATTGCACGGGAGTTGGACAAGATGAGCTTTGAAGGTCCCTTCCAACCCAAACTGTTCTGTGATTCTATGAGAAGAACAAAGCACATAAATATTGTTCTGGTATCATACCAGTGTATCTTAGCTCTGGGATGTACAGGGAAACTCTGCTTTGTTCATTTTTTAGCCTGCCTCTCTCAAGATCACTTACTAGATTGATAATTTATCAAATTAGATTTCTTTTCATTACGGGGTAGATATTTAGAGCGACATATGAGCCTGGTTGTATTGTCCATATTGAACTGGGGTTTTTTGTTATTATTGTTATTTTGGAATGCACAAAATCCTGTCCTTCCTTTGACAGACCGGAGCCAATGACTTGCAGACCAAAGCTGACCGACTGGTACAAATGAGCATTTGTGCTTCCCTGGCACGGAAGTTTCCCAAGGTGACAATCATAGGAGAAGAAGTAAGTACCAAGTTGATTTCATACTAACAATTTAACTTAATGTAACTTGCAGTGGAATTTGCTTTGGCAGGTTTTAGGAAATGATCTGGTTTCATCTTTCCACTGCATTAACTTTGTCAAGTAAGCTGCAAGCAAATCCACAGTTCTAAGGCAAATCAAGGTGAGTCCAACACATTTTTCTAATAATTTTGAGAATCCTTTTGTTAGGACCTGCCCGCTGATGAGGTAAATGAGGAATTAATAGAAGATGGTCACTCTGAAGAAATACTGAAGAAAACTTGTCCTGCTCAGTACACAGGAATTAAAGAGGAAGAGGTAATGTGCTATACACATGTCTTCATGTTACACACTGTCCCTATTACTTACTGATTTCAGCTAAGAATGTATTAAGAAAAAAGGTTATTTCAGTGTTGCCAATTTTTCTTTTTTGGTTTGAAAACTGAAATGTCATGAGAATCACATCTCCAGAGCTGGAAATGCTGCATATCTCTGTGTGCAATAATGAGAAATGGAAATTTGCTTCTTACAACTTGTGATTCAGTTTTATTTGGAAGGAATCTCCTTTGGATATGAGAAAGTAATATCATTTCCATGTTCAGCTTAAGCTTTCATACCTTCATTAAGATGTTTACTGGGAAATTCCCGTCAGTGTTTAAGCTTTTTTGTGTAAAATACTATTGTAGGCTTCAGTCATAATGTTAAAAAATTGAATCTTTTATTTCCTTACTGCAAGGAAATAAAAGCATTACATTAAAATATGTTATTTGTGTGCTAATTTACATTATTTGTATTTGTTAATTTTCCTTATTTTTTATTTTTAAAGCTTGTAATATGGGTTGATCCCTTGGATGGAACCAAGGAGTACACTGAAGGTTGGCCTCTCCTTTAATTCTGCTGATTAAAAAAAAATTATAGCAATGTAATTAAGTAGCATGTACCTGTAGATAGTTTTATAATATAATTTAGATACAATATTGTTTCATAAGGCTGATGTTGTTTCTGTACTTTTTTGAATTCTATGGAATTGTTTAATCATTCTATTCAGTTCTGACTGGTATTGAATATTCCTGATGGGCTACTGAGTGTCCACCAGTTTTCATCATTTCAGAGAGCAAAGGGCTACCTTTGATTGCTCGCGGGTTGTCTTAGTTTTTAGTCAAACTTACAATTTCACATATACTTTAAATTGAGGGACTAAATCGCCTATTCACACAAGAATATGTTCAATTATATTTACATCCTCCTCTTCCAACAACCCAAATACCACATCTGTATTTGTAGCTCTTTCAAAATAAAACATCTTCCCCTAACTCATAGTTCCTCAGTTACAGGAAGAAAATGTTTTCAGCAAAGCCTAATTTGAAATAAATTCTAAAATGAAGAAAAAAAAGAAAAACCTCCAAAACCCAATACACTGAAACCTCACTTTCCCTCTTGCTGCATCTTTTGGTTGATAAATGTAAAATCTTTTAGGCAGATTTTTTTCCCCTTTTCAAGGAAAGAGATGTACAGCTGTCAACGAATTGCTAGTTTTGAAAACCATTAAAGAATTCACACCACAATTATAGAAGAATGTCATAATATACTGCTATTTAGTTGTCTCTTTAAACGTCTTTCTCATTATATATTATTTATAATATAGTTTTATTAAAAGAATTCTACCCAGGGAATTTTTTTTTGCAGACCTCAAGGCTAAATGACTAAAAAAATTATATCAACCAACCTATTACACCTGAAAAATCATTATTAGTATTTGCATTTTTAAGATACTACCCTGCATACCGATTAGTGGACTTTTATTGAAGGTTTACTTTTATATATATACACACTTTTTCAAGCATGACTACATTGATATTATTTCTGTACAGGTCTCCTTGACCACGTAACAGTTCTAATTGGAATTGCTTATGGAGGCAAAGCAATAGCAGGAGTTATTAACCAGCCATACTACAACTACGAGGTAATTTGTTTAAAAGCATTAGATGATTGCTAATTGTCACTTCTAAGCCACTTCTAGTTAGCACACTCTCAACTGAAAAGCAGTGTGTAGTGGAGTTGTAGTTGTTGTAATATAAGGTGGTGGTGTTTTTATTAAATATCTACAATTTTGAGTGTTGGTTTCCAGGAGCTGAATCTCAGGGACCTACTAACAGCCACACTGAATCCTGAGGCTTGTGTAATGCACTAATACAGCATATATTACATATGTACTGTACATATTACTACAGTACATACAAAGTACATATTGTAAAACAAGTACAGATTGTTGTTTTGCAGTCTTTGCTAGAAATTCTTTAGTAAATCCATGCAATAGGCACGTTTGTGATGCATGGTAACTGCCAGAAATCTGCAGCCCTAAATAAAACACGCATACCTGTCACTGACAGCTGAGTTAAGAGTGCGTCAGACTGGGTTTCAGGTGTAAGTCCAACCTACAGGCATTTACACATGTTTGGACATTATTTCAGTACTATCTGTGAGGGGTTGAAAAAGCTCAGGAAGCAGTCTGATTAATGACACTCACTAGAATTTAAAGAAAAATCTGATGTAATGCATATCATCAGCTGATTCTGTATGTTCTAGGTGATACCTATGATGAAATGTATAAAATGACAGTAACAATATCTTCAGTTATGGATTGTGCCTGAAGTAGGGAAATACACAAATATTAATGTCAGCCATTAGAGGCAGAACATAATGCATCACCACAATGTCACAGATAAGAAAATAGAAAATAATATCATTGCCTTATAGGGAAAGAGAGCAAATTTCTCACTCAGGGCTCTAGGGTAGTTCGTTTTAAGTGCCACTGTTTAAATGTATATCCCAGGATTAATATTATACTCCTTAATAAGCAAAGTTTTGTCTAGGTACTTCTCTCCATTTGTGCTTTAAATGTTGATCCCTATGATTAGCCATCACCTGGAGCTGTGTACCTTTTTTCTAGGCAGGAGCTGATGCTGTGTTGGGCAGGACAATCTGGGGGGTCCTAGGCATGGGTGCCTTTGGATTTCAGCTCACAGAAGCACCTGCTGGGAAACACATAATTGTTACCACCCGCTCTCACAGCAGTACCCTGGTAAATGACTGCATCAGTGCCCTGAACCCTGACAGTGTCATCAGAGTTGGAGGGGCAGGAAACAAGGTACAAAAACTCCAAATCTTTCAGTTTTTGTTGGGACAAGGAAACCTTATTACCTTTGGGAAAAGAAAAATAATTTTTAAAGAAATAGTTTGCTTACTTGCATGAATGTAGCAGAGACTTTGTCCTCCTTTCCCAGCACAACTTCTCTCTTAGCATTCAGGCTGCTGGAGGGCAGAGAGTCAGAATTTGGTACAGGTTTGTTTGTAACCATGGCCATGGTGGCCATGGCTGAGGTCCATCTTCCCCAATATTCTGTTTCTAGAGAGGAAAATAAAAAATAAGACCAGAATGACTAAATGGGAATACAATTTATTCGTAATCGTTAGGTACTTCCTCCTGTCCATGTTAAGATGGTTTTTGTTCCAACTATCTAGAGGCGTATACCAAAGGATAAAACCAGAAGTAAGCAGTGATATTTCCTTTGGAAACCTTCTCTGCATACACAGAATACTCATTTGCTACAGTTTTGAAACCTTAGTTTTGTCATGGTTGTCAAAAACAGACCCTCCAATCTCATTCCTCCAGCAAATGCAAGGCTCAAAATTGCACCAAGACAACATGGAGATAGTTTCCACTTTATTTTCATAGTACTTCCACAAGATGGGAATTCTTGCTTTTTCTAAAACTAAAACCAGATTTTCATCCTATAGACTGTATTTATAACAATCAAAAATAGATGATGCATAATGGTATAGCTTTCTAAACCTTAATATAATTTATTGTATTAGAAATGGCTGGTGTTCCTTTTCTGACAGTGATCTAATGCCTGTTTCCTGGTGTTATTTTTACCTGTTTCTAAATGCCTAGATCCTTTGCAATGATTGTGACTTTCTCTTCAAACAGATCATTCAACTTATAGAAGGCAAGGCATCTGCTTATGTGTTTGCCAGTCCTGGATGCAAGAAATGGGATACATGTGCACCTGAGGCTATTCTACATGCTGTGGGAGGTAAGTTAATAGCACTCAAAATTCCAAGGTAAGTGAAACTGCATCAATTTAAAGTTATTTATATTTTAATAGGAAAAAACCAAAAAATAAAAAAACCCAACAAACCAACCAAAAAACTTTCCAAACATTGTCTTTGGAAAGAAAAATGACAGTATGTATATATTTTTAAATAGTCACAATTCACTAGGAGTTTGAGCCCTTTGAAATCAACAGTAATTCCAAAGGAGCAGCAAATTATGCTCTGGAAAGCATGAGATGGTCTGTTTTGCCCTGGACTAATACAGTCAATAACTGTGAAACAATTGAAAAGCAAAAATCCAAAATTTTGGATATAATAATTTCAACATTTTCAAACCAAATGGCTTTTTTACTCTTGGCTACTATTTCACAGCAAAATCACACTGTCCTACTAACTGGATGTAGTAGTTTATTATTAGTAACATATTGTGTAATGTGTGGATGTTGAATTATTTAAAACAACCAAAGTAGGCCAAATCATACAGTTGTTCCTCAGATGTACAAACTCCAGAATTGAGTCATTCATGCAATTCAGTAAAATTAGTGGTCTCCAGCCAACATAAGCCACTTCACCTTTCTAGGGGGTAAATGGTTACAAAAGTTATGGGAAGTCTCACTGACAAGAATTTGAATATAAGAATTATTCTTATTGTTATTGTTATTACTATTTTTCTACTGTTCACATTGATAGACCTACCACCATACAGTAAAATTGTGGGCTTTGATCTCCTGAATTCTGTCAAGCAAGGATAAAAAGCTTCATAATGACCTTATTTAACTCCTCTGCAGTCTCTGCTGTTGATAACGGGGCTAGCTTTAAACAGGTTAGCACAAGAAAACCAACCAATCTGGGGCAGCACAGGGCTGTATTTAGCTTCCTTGTTATGTAGGTATCTCGTGGTTAAATTAGCTTGCATAAAGATCTGTGTTGCTCTTGCCAAGTGATTTCTAGAAACTCATTTAAAACCAGCTGGGATGCTTCTATATTACATTAAGAGTTTGTTGTACAGACTCTGGCTTTTACTTGAACTAAAGATCTTTCTTTCCTTCATGTCAACTGCCAATGTAAAAACTACTCAGGAAGCATTTTAATTAATCCATAAGAGAAAGATGTTGTTTTCCTGAAACACAAGGAATTTAAGTACTCGTGAAAGAAAATAAAACAATTAGTTATTTTATTTCAGCCAATAAAAAACTGTTGCACTTAGACTGGGAGCAAAGGTATTTCACATCTGAAGACAGCATGTGTATGCCAAAGACTGGGGGGTTTTTGTTACATCACTTGTACTAATAAAATAGAATATCTCTCTCCAACTCCCATTTGCTAGAATCTTTTTTTTTTTCTTTTTTGCAGGCAAGATAACTGATATCCATGGAAATTCATTTCAGTATAACAAGGAAGTGAAACACATGAATTCAGCTGGGGTCCTTGCCACTTTGAGAAATTATGACTATTACGCCAGTCGTATTCCTAACACAGTTAAACAATCTCTTGTGCCTTAAATCAGTGAAGCGTCTTCATTTGGCCTGCAAGGCTGAGAAAGCCAGCTTGGAGAAAAAGAAAGAAGATAACCAAGCTTGGAATTTTGTTGTATAGAATTTGAATTAAATTCTTACATTAAGGTGTTCAATAATTTCAAAATTACCTGCATAATCTCTAGGTATATAAGGGATCAGATTGTCTTGCTGGATTTAGAAGACAACATCCAAACCAGTAACATTTCTTCAACAGTAGTTTTCGATATTCTTTGTGAGTATTCATTCGTCATGTGGTATGACTGTACTTAATTGTGGCATAATTACTGAAAGGGCAAATTATTGAAACTAATTATCAAGGATACACTTATTGAGAATAAAGCTATATCCACATCTTCAGCATATAAGGCAGCTGCACAGTGGGGAAGAAATCCGCTGTGTATGATTTCACCCCCGACACACATGGCCTGCATTCATAATTGGTAGTGCCTGAGGAAGCTCAGTGTAGTATCAGTTAAAAGACACGGGGGCGGTTGAGTGATATGAAGGTGTCATGGTCAGGCCCTGTTAACAAGGCACAGGTACAAGAACCAGATGGTAGAATGCTAGTTTTGATAGATGCTAGTTTTAAAGATAAGGTATAGCTGCTGTCAATTAAAAAGGATAAATGTTCATTTCCGTCCAAAATGCTAGTTACTGAGCCAGAAATTTGTCTGATGGATAAGTGATGCTCATTATTATCTCATTATAATATGAAAACACGCCTCCATCTCAAAGGATACCCGCCTCCAGCCTACCTTCAAGTACGCGTAGTGAGGTTTTTACCTTAAAAATTGAAGCTAGGATTTCCAAACCAATCAATAACAAAGGTATGACTAGAGTCACTCAAGCTCCACCTAAACATAGAAAATAGTATAAAATACCCTAATAACAGAGGAAGGGTGGGGAGAAGACACCATCACTCAGAATTAAAGGGAACAGTTTAGTAGGATTTTTGGGACCAGTCAACGGGCTGAGCCTATCTTCCCTGTCCTCAGGAGAACGCTCTTGGGTAAGATTTGTGCTCTTAGATATACCAAGTTTAGACATCAAGATTGTATTTGTAATGATATTAATAGAGCTCTATAGTAATCTTAGAATTTTTATTTATATATATATATATGGTACTAATACTTATTTCTTAAAAGTAAAATTATTTCAACTAAAATGTAGTTTTGCAACCAAAGCGTGTTTTTGCAGACAGTGTATTTATCAACAGCATCCAAAAGAAGCTGCACCTGTTGCTTTAATAAACCTCATTATTTGTGGATCCTAGTCATGAGAATTTATCATTGAATGCACCCAGACCTATAGTATATGTTATACTATTCGTGAATCTGTACAGCGCATAGATTATATTATACTATTTGTGAATCTGTACAGTGCCTAGATTCAATGATTGTGACTGGGCTGCACTATTTGTGACTCTTATTGTGTGAATTCAATGTTAATGCACTCAGACTTACAGTATGTATTATACTATTTGTGAATCTGTGTGCCAGGCTGGCCATTGAGCATGATCAGACTTACAGTGCTGACTTGAGGTTATTTGCATCACTCAGGAGTTCAACCTAGCTGCCTTGCATGGGACTTCTGCTAAATTAATAATCTTAATGCAACATTATTATACTGCTAATCACACCACCACAGTCCAAAAATCATTTTAATATTCAGGGCACAAAATTATCACTTATCTCATTCTATCATCATCAGCCAGTCCATAATGCTATCCTGACACTGGATTAAAGCTGCATATATAGGAACAATACGTGCTTCCAATCCTTTCATCTACAGCTTACCTTCTCCTTCCTCAAGCGCATGGCTAGTAAGAGCATGCAAGACAGATTCAGCCTGCTTTAATTAGAGCCTTCTTCATATTTTGACCCATTGTAAGTTTAAATCATTCCACATATTGGTTGTGACTGAAGTTTGAACCACCCAGCAAGTACAAGATAATCTCATTTCACTGCCTCAATTATACATAATTCTCAGGTTTATCTTCAGTAGAATTCTTGGATATGCATACTTTAGTATTCACATCAAAATCTGCATGTGAATTTGCAAAACACATTAAAATAAAATGTAGAACAACTTGGACAATACAAAACTTGCCTTAATAAGGCTTGCCATTTAATCATTAAAATACAGAAATACAGAATACACAAAAAATTAAACGTGAATCTGTACAGCGCATAGATTATATATGTCTCTGTATCTTTATTTTAATCTGAAATTTGCTATATGTTTGAAAATTTCCTCAGCATAAGCCCCTTTCTAATTCTGCTGTAATTTATCTCTCTGCTTATTTACAGTTACCTCCATGGGAGTGGAAGACACATGGCATACATCAGTTTTTACTGGATGTGTAAAAGTGCTTATGTATGGAAGCACTTTCCATACTTACAAGAAACTGTAAAACTGCTAAGACAGGAAAATATTAAGGAGAAGTTGAGATAAAATCCAGCAGCAGGAAGCAGGGATAAAAGCCACCACGAAAGGTGCAGTCATGCTCTGGCTATACCACTACACCCACTGCACAAAACAGCTCTGGGCCACCAATCAAGCATTTGATAATTTCTCTGCTGGCACACTAGGTGCTATGGTACAATCTATACAATAGGCTGGAGGGAAAAAAAAAAAAGCACAGTGACACTGCATTGTCCTTGTAACAATGTGAACTTGAGTGCCTCCTGTGAAAAACCGCTGACGTGGAATTTTTGTAGTTCATCCCAAGACTAGTTTGACCCACCGCAAAATGTGTGTTTGCGAGGGATGTGACAAATAACGTTCTACAAAAGCAGATAGCTTAAACCGCTGTACTCAAGTGAGTCGCTATGTGTTGCACTATTTAGTTGTATAACTATATAAAGAAAAGGCACTGAAGCTGTCTCTACAGCTGTTACCAGACACCCAACTCGAGCGTTTTTACACTTGACACCTGCAAAGCTCTCGGGACGGCTCCGCCCAACCACCGGAGCAGCAGTGAGAGGAGAAGCCCCGACAGCAGACGCCGCTCCCGAGCACCGGGTCCCAGTGAGGCCGCCGGGGCGCCCAGAGCGCAGCCCTCACCAACCACCTGCCCCCCGGCTCCAGCCTCACCGCCTCCTCCCGGCGGACTTCAGGCTGTGGCGGAAAAGCGGCGGCCCCGCCTCGGAAGCCCCCACAGAGACCAACCAGCAGTGGCCGGCCGCCGCCTCACACACCGCCCCCGACCGCCTCCCACCGGAAGTACAGGGCGCGGCGGGCGGGGCCTGTGAGCCGGCTCTTGCCGAGCTGGCGCCGCCGGGCGCCCCGCCCTCTCCTTTGGTTCCGGCGGTGGGGATGGCGGCGCTGAGCTTCAGCGTTAACGTGGGGAGCCCCCCGCTCGGTAAGTGCGGGCCGGTACTTCTCTTCTCCCCCGCCCTCCTCCCCCGGGGGCCCCAGGGGGCCGCTGTCCCCTCGCCGCCCGCCGGGCCGTGCCGTGCGCGGGGCGCGTGGCCGCCGTGTTGCATCATGTCCTCGCGTGCGGGGACGGCGCGAGGAGCGGAGGCCCGTGTCCGCCCGCCCTTCGTGCTGCGGGCCGGGGCCGTGTNTCGCCGCCAGGGACAGGCCCCCGCCGGTCCCGCCGGTGCCTGGCGTGCTGAGGAGGCGCCGGCCCACGAGCCCGGCCGCGTGTCGGGCTCCACAGCGGCTGCTCCGCCGCGCCTGCCCGGGCCGGGCTGCAGGGATCGGGCAGCGCTGGTCCCGCCGCCCTGGGGTCGCTTTTGAGGTGTCTGTTGGGGCAGCGGTGACGCTAGAGAAACTGAGTCATAGGTAGACCCCGCTCGGGTGACTTAGCGCGGCGAGGCTAAGTTTTCAAGGCAGCCCTGGTTCGGATTGCTTGTTGGTGAGCTCTGCCCAATTGCTGATCTCTTTCGTTGTCGGTTCTAATATGCTGCTAAAATTCGGATTGTCTGGGGAAGTAGTTCGAAGTTGCACAGCAAAATCTTGCTTTCTCGGTTGCTCACTGTCCTTTGATGTTATTTTACCTTTAAAAATATGAGGACATCTTTCATTATGCTTTCTGCCATCTGGAAACAGCCTTTTGTATGTATTCCATGCTGTTTCTTCATTTTGTTACAACTGTTTAAAATATATTATCTTCTCGTTCTTTGTCTTAGTGTATTCATTTCTTTTTCATGCTGTTATGCCGAAATGCATTTCAGAGTTGAATACAACTTGCATGACTACTGATTTAAGGTATAATAGCATATACGTTTTAAATAACATTTCTCATGATACTTGATTATACTGATTTGCTAGAAAAGACATGATACGATATGACCTGTGATTAACATGGGTTTAGGGGCTTTGGAGGATTTCTTCTCTTGATACAGCCTGGCAAGTGGTACAAGAGATTTAGTTCAGGAGATTGCATAATTATGTCAGAAATATTACATATTACGGACAAAACACTTTGGTAAACATTTATATTAAGAAGGCAAGCACACTCAAGCTACTCATTCCTAATTTGCACTATTCATCATGTCTGTGTGCTGGGAAAAGTGTAGTAGCTTTTAATGTCATTAGTATTAATTACATGGCTTGGTGTGCATAATGCTTGTCATTTTCAAAGCATTTCCTTGCATGTTATTAAAGTACTTCTATGTGTTACAAACATATTGCATAAGTGGTGCCGTCCTGACTTTCACAGATGGATAACTGAGGGATGAGAAGAACCTTGGCTTACTGTTGATAGAAGCTTAATGCCACAAGAAGGGTTTGCAGCTGAGCAGAGGTGAGAGCTAGGGAATTCCTAGCTCTGGTGCTTTGTATTTAGGCCAGTGTATTAATAGCTTACAACATCATCTGCTTTGGGGAGTCTGTGCATTGTTCTAGAGAAGATAAAGTGCATGGCACACTATGAAGAGTGTAACAGGTTAGATGTCTTTCAAGACCTAGAGTATAGTCCTTTGGCTAGTTTCATTTAAGTAATATTTGCCTATGCAAAAGCTTGCTGTCTTTGTATGTGCTTCTGAGCCAAGCAATAGAACCCAAGCTCCTCTACTTATGCTCAGCAGGCTGAATCTGGACTAGAGCCAATCCAGAAATACAGCCAAGTTAGCTCGGTGCTTTATTTGAGCTACTGTGTCATGCTATAGAGCATCGAGATCAGAGCAGGTTTGCATCAAGCCACTTTGAATAAGGACAGAGCTGTCTTGCAGTTCATAATGTAGCCTAAAAACTTCAATAATTCTTTTATTTCTAGAGGCTGTCCTTTACTGTCACTGGTGAACTGCTTAGTCTGAAAACCCTGTATAAGCTTCCTTCATTTTTACATGGATAGAGCTTCTTGGTTTTGAATTGCTAATCTTTTCATAAACATTAAAGCAGGTTAAAAATAGTCTCATCCGTGTTCAGAAAGTACTGATATATGCAGTAATTGATCTCCTTTGTATATGTCAGGGATGGCATGGAGTATGTTACTATACTGTTCAATAATCAAAAGCAATTTGATTATGTTCTCTGTATATATTGAGGGAGAGTACTAATTTTTGCAGTACTCTTAGGAAGCAAAATGTATGGTTGCTGACACTTGCTGAGCTCACTGCAGGTTGCTGTATGCTGGACATGATCAATTTGAAGCTGTGAGGATTGCCAAGAATAAGAAGCCTCTTGTATATGAGACTGAACATCGATTTCTTCTCTGGGCAATCTTGCTTGAAGGAGCCAGTTCTGTCCCCTGGTCCTATTTTATAAGAAATGTAACCTTTTTTTTTCTGCTGCTGCAGAAGATATTTTTCCTGGAAGAAAGTTCAGTGTCTTTTTCTCCTGTGTTTTTTTTTTAAAGGTGCTCTGCTGACAGTGGAGCATGTGAAGAATGATGTTGAAATTTCAGTGCAAGAAGGCACAGAAACCATCCTCCGTGTGTCCGAGTAAGTGACTTTGCATCTCTCCTTCTAGCTTTGGGTCAGCAGTTTTAAAAAATCACATGGTTGTAACATTGACAGTAACCTTTTCAGGTAGGAGGAAGAGAAGAATACAGTTTTATTCATCACTGCATTGCTGATGTCTCTGTGTAGCACAAACAAAACACTTACAATATATCCTAAACTTGATCTTTATTGAAAGAGCTCTAGTATTCTTATTTGCATGTACTTAGGTCTAATTGTTTATGCTGTAGCAGTCGCTTTATTGTTTAGGTATTTGCCTTTTTGAGGTGCCATGGATTATCAAAAGCAAGGCCATTTTCTATTAGGCAAAATTGGCATAGATGATTCCTTGGACTTGTGGAATGAATTGTGGTGCAATGAATTTTAAAGGTTTTTATGGCATTATTGTGGGCTCACTGCTGCATTTAAGTGAAGGCTTGATGTTATCTCAGAAAAATGCTAATTGACTATGGCATACTATCCAGTGCATCTGTCTGCATCCTGTAGAAAGAATCTTGGAAATCTTTGTATAAGTCTGTTTTCTGTCCTTCTAAAAATACTTTGCTATTAGAATAAACATTAGAATAAATATTCTCAAGTTGCTTTTTATGATCTGAGTAGGATCGTATGCATATCAGAAATGCAGGACTAGTGCTGTTAGTTTGGGGAAGCTACATTGTCATCTTAGATTCCATCTCAGGTAAGATACCTGAATATATCAAGAGAAGATATCCTGATAGCTTAAGTGCCCCTGACATATTAGTGGAAATCTCTGATGTCTGCTATCTACAGTAAAGAGCATATTTTGACCCATAAACATTGCAGTCCTAACTTACATTCTATGAACACTATGATGAGCTTGGAATTAGTGATTATTAAGTGTTGGTTTTGAATAGTAATAGTTTTTGAAAGAATAGGGAAAAAGTCTACTGTTCGTGGATTTCCTGAAAAACTTGCAATTTGCAAGCTATTTCCATAGAAGATGCTGTTAAAGCCATCAATGTGTCGTAAATTGATATTCCTGCATGTCTGTAGGGTGGTTATAAAAAAAACGTAGTATTTTTATGTTGTGTTGCAGAGATGCTGACTTGATCCTCGTAAATTAACACTGAGCTTTTCCACTGTCTTCTAACCTCAGGGAAAGAGCTTCTCACTATGTACATATTTCTGCAAAAAATTCAAAGCGCAGGATGATTCATGGTCTTCAGTCATAATGATTGTTGTACTCGTTGCAGATACTGCTCTCTGTTTAAAATGTTAGACTTTAACTCAGCTATGAGTTCTTTCCTTACTGTAATCTCTGATCTTACGTGTTGTCTTTTGCTGTGTTTACTCATGGCATTGAATTTATAATTTTTGAATTGAAGTAAGAGAAATGTGACAGGTTGTATTTGGACTTAATTGGTACAGTACAAATAATCTTCAGTGTGTTATGCACATGTGGGATACAGCATATGTAACAGAGTTAATTGGATATTTTTTAGTTGGATGAAAGAGTTTTTTTCCCCTTAAGTAGTCTTAGTCAGTTTTTGGTTTCATTTTCCTTTCTCAGTTTAGGCAGCATGTGTGTGTATGTACATACCAAAAGGTATATAGGCACATAGACACTCCGGTGACACGTGGGGATGATCTTGGAATAATATAAATCGCATTCACCAAGGGGGAATCATGCTTAACCAATCTGATAGCCTTCTATGATTGCATGACTGGCTGGTTGGATGAGGGGGGAGGGAGCAGTGTATGATGTCTACCTTGACGCTGTCTCCCATGACACCCTCATGGGCAAGCTCAGGAAGTGTGGGTTGGATGAGTGGACAGTGAGATGGATTGAGAACTGGCTGGATGGCAAAGCTCAGAGGGTTGTGATCAGTGGCGCACAGTCCAGTTGGAGGTCTGTAGCCAGTGGTGTTCCCTGGGGGTCAGTCCTGGGTCCAGTCTTGTTCAACCTGTTCATCAATGACCTGGATGAAGAGACTGAGTGCACCCTCAGCGAGTTTACTGATGTTACAAAACTGGGAGGAGTGGCTGATGCACCAAAAGCCTGTGCTGCCATTCAGCAAGATCTGGACAGGCTGGAGAGTTGGGCAAAGAGCAGCCTAATTAAGTTCAATAAAGGCAAGTGTAGGGTCCTGCACCTGGGGAGGAATAACCCCAGGCAGTAGTACAGACTGCGAGTTGACCTTCTGGAAAGCAGCATTCCAGAGAAGGACCTGGCAGTCCTGGTAGACAAGAAGTTAACCGTTAGCCAGCAATGTGCCCTTGTGGCCAAGAAGGTCGATTGTATCCTGGGGTGCATTAGGAAGAGTGTGACCAGCAAGTTGAGAGAGGTTGTCCTCCCTCTCTTCTCTGCCCTGTTGAGACTGCATCTAGAGTATTGTGTCCAGTTCTGGGCTCCTCAGTTCAAGAAAGATGAGGAACTACTGGAGAGAGTCCAGTGGAGAGCTACAGAACCGGTCAGGGGACCGGATCATCTTTTGTACAAGGAAAGTCTGTGAGAGCTGGGTCTGTTCAGCCTGGAGAAGAGAAGGCTGAGAGGGGATCTTATAAATGCTTATAAATGTCTCAAGTGTGAGCATCAAGAGAATGGGACCAGACTCTCTTCAGTGGTGCTCAACGGTAGGATAAGGAACAATGAGCACAGAGCAAAGCGTAGGAAGTTCTATCTGAATATGAGGAGAAACTTCTCTACTTCGGAGGTGCCGGAGCACCGGAACAGGCTGCCCAGAGAGGTTGTGGAGTCTCCTTCTCTGGAGACATTCAAACCCACCTGGACACTTTCCTGTGCAATCTGCTCTGGGTGAACCTGCTTTAGCAGGTGGGTTGGACTGGATGATCTCCAGAGGTCCCTTCCAACCCCAACTGTTCTGTGATTTGGTGATTCTCAGCTTTGAAATAATATTTTATTAAATAATTTCATATTACCTTGCTTTCTTGCCATTGCATTGCAAACCCACTCATTTTAGCTGTACTGGAAATTATCAGAAATGTAAAGCAAAAGCTCTTCTTCTGGACTTTGGCTATGTGCGGATAATATCTAGAATCACAGTTCCATCAAATGGAAATTTTTTTGTGTTGGTGTCCTCTGTACCTGGCATTGGATTATGTTTAAGAAGTTATTCCAAACATCAATATTGCATTCATTTTCTCTTGCTCGGTTGTACAATCATTTAAAAAATTGATTCTCTATTTTAAGTCTGTTAAAAGTGTATCTGTAACTTGAGAAGCATCAGCTGAACTCGTATTCCAACTAATGCTTTTAGTAAATGGATTTCATGGCATCAATTCTGCTGAAACGGTATTATTTTAGCGTGACTTGAAATTCGCTTGGGATATCTCAGGCTTTGGTGTTTTTTTTTTTTTTTCTGGAAACCATTAGTTCTAATGACTTGACTTGAATTAGAGGGAACATTTTGTTTGCTATTTTTCTAGGTTATATTTTGAATGTGCAGTTAAAAGCTGGTGACAAACTTTTCACCTAGGTAGCTGAAACTTTGCTGTCAGGTAGTTGGCTGAAAAGTTTATCTCTAGTTTGAGATTATTATTTTTATTTTACAGGTTATTTTTGAAGCCTTAGCTTCAAAACTTCGTGTGGTAATAGCCCCTAAGCAAACCACTCAGCTAAATGCTGATGCATTATGGAGTGTTTTAGAATACCTGCATCTTATCAGATAACAAACTGCAGTACAGCTTTTCTGTTTTGTGTTGTGAGCACATGAATACCTCGGAGTAGTATTACTCTTAGGCAGAGGTATCTAACCTCTGCACAGAGGCATTCTGCAATGCTTTTTGCAAGTTAGTTCACATAACGATTTATTACAATTGGAGATTCTCTGTTTTGTTTTGTGTGAATTGTTTTGTTTGGGGTTTGGTTTATTTTTTTTCTGTCTATCATCTTCTGCTTCTTGATTATTTGCTGTGGTATTTAATTATGTGGCATTTCGTATCGCTTTTGAGAGACAAATACTGTTTTCCTGTAACTTTATGTTGTCCACAGTTATTCTTCCTTACTCTTGGGGTTAGCAGGCACTAGTTGCAAAAGGTGGCTTTAATGTTTTGTTACTGTTTCAAAGAAAGGAGGCCAGTTAGCACTGTGTTTGGGTAGTTGTTGTTTTTTTTCTCCAGAGAAAATAAACAACTTTTAAAGCACAGTAAGCACTCAGAGTAACATTGTCACATTTCATATATTTATTCCGTTTTGCTTGAGTAGTCAAGGGTATTTGTTTTACTGTGAATTAGTGAAAACAATAAAAACAAATTTCACAGACTTTCTGTAGATGCAAATACTTTAGAAATGTTTTGTTTTTCTCAGTTTGAAAAGTATTCATTAAAATCTGGAAGCAGTGTGAAATTATAAGAAGGCATACTTTGTGTATGATAACCCTCCCATTGTGGCTTTTGTTCTGAGTCATAATTGAAGGATCTTCTGTATACTGGATCCTAGAAACAAAAAAAAAATCAGATGAAATGTGTTGCTTAAGTTTAGTGCAGTTAACCTAATGAGACTGGCTGATCTATTTGTACTAAAAATGGGGCTCGTTATGATTATTAATATATCAAGAAGTCTGCTGTACCTTTTCCGGAACTTTCATTCATTTTTGCAAGACTTTTTGAGGTCTATCAAAAATCTTTTAATTTTATAAAGGACACAGTAGCTGTAGCAGGCAGTACAGAACAGTGACAGAACAGAAATGGAACCTCCTTTGGACAAATTGAAGTGTAGCATTCAATCCATTAAACTGAGTGGAACAGAACACTTACAGGAACTCTTTTTGTTGATCTCAATACTTGTTTAGAAGCAATTTGAGCTCTAATTTATAGTCTACACCTATGTGGGACTGTGAAGATGGGTATTATCTGGAGAATTGAGGGTTGTGATGCATCTTTCTTCCAAAACTCTTTAGTAAATATTAATGGAAATGTTCACATTTATCTTAGATGAATTTGGAGCTAGATTTCTGACAGTATGCAGCTTTTTGTAATACTGTATGTAAGGTGAAAAAGGGAAATCGAAACACAGAAGTGCTCTTTGGAGAGCCTTTCACCTCCAGATCTATTGAGAATTTTGAACAGCAGAATGGGAAAAACAAAATCAAATTAGTCTTTTATCTGGAGAAGACTGGGTGAAAAACAGAAATACAGGCAGCCTGTTCAACAAGGCTGTGTGAAGTGTGAATTGAGTAAAACTGAGTAACGAATGAACAGGTTTTTCTCCTCTGATGCCCTTAAAAACGTCATTGAGACCTCTTCATTCCTCTGTAGATTCTCTTCGAAGTCATCCTTCTTATATGAAAATAAGAGAAAACTAATGTTGATTTAGCCCCTTATATTCTGGAAAAGATGTAGCTCAAGTTATACTTGTGGATTCTGTCAGATATGGAGGGAGAGTTTTATTCTTTGAAAGAATAATCAGAGTTTTATTTTATTCAGTTCTTTCTAGGTAAACAAAGTTGTTTCGTGTTTAGAAGCTTCTTGTTCCATCTGGTGATACAAAAACAAGGATCACTATATTATTTTGCTAGATTTTTTAGATTTTTTTTTTTTTTTTTTTTAAATTCTGGTGAC
Source organism: Pampusana beccarii (assembly GCA_013399365.1). Taxonomy (NCBI): domain Eukaryota; kingdom Metazoa; phylum Chordata; class Aves; order Columbiformes; family Columbidae; genus Pampusana; species Pampusana beccarii. The sequence goes on along the minus strand of VWYH01010423.1, from coordinate 998,408 downwards.
CTGGTACCTGTTGGTTCACCCAGAAAGTATTTTATGTTTGCTTTACACATGTTTCAGCTATGTGTGTACAATTAAAATTGAACTGGAGGTAGTAATTTAACATACCTTTATTATGCCTCTTTCTTTTTTTAGGCATGTTTCGTTTACCGATGTGAATTCAATAGCTCGTTATCTGGCTAGAGTTGCTGGTTCTGCGGGGTTGTATGGTTCAAATCTGTTGGAACACACTGAGGTGAGAAGCAATCATTACTTTCCCTTTTTTCCTTTTTCTCCTTTGTTTTGGCCTGTGATTTTTTTTTTTTTTTAATGTTTATTTGGGTTTAGGAACTTCTATCCTTCTGCATTTTAGTGTGAGACTGACATTCCAACTATGTGGAATGCTGAGAGGGTTTTGTTTTCTTAAGCTTGCTCCTTTTTCTAAAGAAGTGTTATGAATGTGAGCATTGAAAGGGTTGCCTTTTCCCACCCCTGCAACAGCAACTCCTAACCTGACAGTTCCCTAATATAAGACAATTCAGGTTGGAAGGTGGTATTTTCACTTTCCTCAGCTCTGTTTCCATCAGTTGCTACCTTGTAACACTTCAGTATAACACCACAAACACTGTATGACATCGAGATACTGAATTAGTTTTTGCTGTATGTGGTGGACAGAACCCTGACCCCAATTCATTCAGTGAGATGTGGCGAGACATCGCCACATAGATGGACAGTTCCCTCATGCAAAATCCTGTATTCTCTAATGCTTCCCTAATGGCACCACAATTTTTGTGCCAAAGAGGGAACTTTTTTGGTCTTCCTTGCTTACACAGATTACAAAAAGTTACTAGGAACTGTGGATATGATATGAAATGAGAGGGAATTCTTGCTGAGTGCAGCTCAGAATAATCATATGCTGAATTTTAAGTTGGTAGCTGAAACTAACAGATAAAATGAAATTTATTTCCTCTGGAATTTGGGGAGGGACTGAAGATCAGGTCTTTTATACAATTACTTGAAGCTAGTAGTAATCACTCTTCAGCCCTTACAGCTGGTCTCAAGTAAAGTGTTGTCTTAGTATATTGCATGTAAGGCATTTAAAAAGTTGTAGGTTATCTTGTGGCTACTTAAGCTTTCTGGCCAAAAACCTTGGTTTTAAGTTAGGCCCCCAGACCTCTGCAAGCACACTTTTAAGATGGACGTTTCAGATAAAATACTTCTTTCCACTTCTGCATCTTTTGAAAATGACATTGTGCTTTGAGAAGTGCAGTGACAGCTGCATTTGTGGTGCAAATATTTAGGAGCATAACTGCAAATGGCTGAACTGAATTCTGTGGTGGTGTAATTACATCTGTGCCTGCCACGTTGGCTTGAGTATTGGAAGGATTCCTGGTGCAGTTTACGGAACACTTGCACATGAAATAGGAACAGGACTAGAAGAGACAGTCTCTTACACAGTTGAGGGATTCTTTTTATAGACAGGGTTACACTATTAACCAATGGCCTGATTTTTCTTGTTTTGGTTTGGGGTTTTTTTGTTTGTTTGATTGTTTGTTTTTGTTTATGTACTGAGATATATTTCCTTTTATGAGATAAGACTTTTGCAGAAGGGGGAGGGAAATGAGATTTCTTCAAATCTAAAAGGAGATGAGGCAGAGAAGATAGAGACTGATGAGAAAATGGTGTACTTAGTAGCAGTACTGGGAAGATCAAATAGGTCACAAAAGTCACCTAAATCTAAATAGTTCAAGGACAATGATGATTATTATGTACTGTATGTGATAAGTAAGTACCTAAGAACTGCTATTTTTTTTACCAATGGGAATAGCTTCAGTAAGTTGGTGTTTTCAGCAGTTTGAATACCTCCTGAAGGAAGAAATTAATTTTAATCATTTAGTGTAGTTCTGGGTGAATGGTTCGGTGTATTTTGTTTTAAATGTTATTTAAGTATAAATTATTATTTATTCTCCAATATATTTAATGCTAATATTCCAGTTAATATTTTGTGTTCAGCTGTTAAATGAATTGTATACTACTTCATTTTTTAACAAGCTTCTTTCTCCTTACTAACTTCATCTTATATCCCTTGAAACTAGATTGACCATTGGCTGGAGTTCAGTGCTACAAAGTTATCTACTACCAGCCAGTTTCTTTCAGCAGTCCAAGAGCTCAATCACTGTCTGTCTCTGAGAACGTACTTGGTCGGAAACTCGCTGAGTCTCGCAGACTTGTGTGTCTGGGCTGTGCTAAAAGGTATCAGTGTATGTTCTCGCTTTCATTGGCTTGAAATCTGTGTATATCAGGAGTCCGCAAATTTCTTTTTTGTGGTTGCTAGTAGCAACTCTTAGCTGTACGCCAGACTGTATACTAGTGATGGGAATAGTGTAGCTTAAGAAACTCCTATTTTTCTTAAATGGTTGTTATATTTGGAAATTTATAGGCTGTAATTATAGATGAAATTTTTTTTAACTACTTATGTGTTAACTGTACGAGTGTCTTTTTGTTACCTACTGCCTAAACATGGAAATTTTCCATGGCTCAAAATGTTGGGTTAAATATTTAAATTATTTTGTAATACAGGGTAAAATTACATACACAGACCTTTCCATTACATTATCTTAGTAAAGGAGATTTCTTTGGTGTTTAGTTTGAATTATTGAAAGAGGTATATGTTGCTGTGTGAAATACCCTTCAGAGTTTAAATGGAGCTTTAATGATCTGTTTTTATGGGTTTTGTTTTTATATTCTCTTAGATATATGTCTAAAATTGAGAGCTCTCAGTCTGCCATTCAATGTAACCAAATTCGTTTTGAAAGTAAACTGCATATTCAAGATTACTAGCTAATGTCTTCCGGTATTTTTTCAAAGTTGCTGCTCTTCTTAGAAATCTGAAGGGACTACTTTGGTTTTCTGTTTTTTGTTTTTCTCTCCTTTCCCCATCAGAATATTTTTAGTGAAGCTTCGTGCCTTGAAAATTAGACTGTGGGATTACAGCCCCTCCAAAATAAAGAGTAGTACTGATACATGCTTCACTTCTGACGAAGCTTAGAAAACATCAAATGTGGACACACTAGAGAGTTATCCTATCTTTCTGTCTTGAAAAAAAAGTTGGTATTAACTATGAAGTGGGTGATAAAAAGAAAAATGTATGTTCTTCAGTCCCACCCCACGTTCTCCTTTCATGACTCCAAGAAAGAATGCAGTATGTTTTGGGTTTGGAGGGAGTTTTTAATATTTAATTTGCTTTAGGAGGACTTGTATCCCCATGACTAAATGCCTTTTCAGAAGAGAGCATAAGTAGATTTTTTTTAAATAATAATTTTTTTTTTGGTCCTAAAAATTGCTGTTGCTAATAATTTCATTTTTATAATCTAATAGCTTGAAAAATTATTTGTTTTCTGACAGATAATAACATATGGCAAGAGCAATTACAGCAAAACAAAGCTCCTGTGCATGCAAAGCGATGGTTTGGCTTTCTTGAGGTACAGCCTGCTTTTCAGTCAGTGGGAGCCAAGTGGGCTTCTGGTACACCAAAGGTTAAAATGGTAAGATGTGCTCAGACCCTCTGGAGAGAGTAGTTTTATTTGTGTGAATACAGTATAAGATTTTTTTTTTTTTAAGTTAGAGAATTAAAAGGAATGAAATTAAATGGAATCAGTTGTACCTTAAATTCCATTTTTGAAAACTCTTGTTTAAAGATAAAGCTGTCACTTTCATGTTTAAAAAGGCATGAGTGGTGTAGTCCCTTACTTAAATGTAATCATGTGAAAATGGGCCCTCTTAATCAGCACTGCTCTTTAGGTATATCGTTTGCTTTTTCTAAGAGGATTTTGAGGTCCTGATAGACCTGCAAAGATTTCAGTCTTTGGTTGCTTGAACTTGTTGATCACATTCAGGTTAAGAACACTAAGATATAAAAACTTGTCTACCAACTGTTCTGTGGAATAAGTTAAACAACTTGGTGCAACTTTTCAGTCCTGGATCAAATTTGAAGACAACATAACTGAAAACTCCAGAATTAAACATGTTTTGATGTACTAGGAATAACGTGAAAGTTGTGAAGAGATGAATCTGTGGTCCAACGTAGCAGCTTTTTGTTGTCTGGATTGAAAGAAGACCTTGGTGCAGAAGCTATTATCTAGAGTTTCATATCTGATTTACAGCTAATGTGGTCTGTAATTATGTCTCTGTTAATTTTTAAGGCAACAGAAAAGAAAGCAGATGTTGGGAAATTTGTTGAACTTCCTGGTGCAGAGATGGGAAAGGTCATTGTAAGATTTCCTCCTGAAGCAAGTGGGTAAGAAACAAATGCTTTGAGAAGGTTCTATTTGTGCTTTTTCTTTCAAGAAAAAACACCATGTGCTTTGGTGAAGGTGTTAATCAGCTCATCTGCATTATGGTTTTATGTTTGCTTCTTGTCTATACCTCATTGCAGTGTTCCCTGAACTCGGAATAGGGAGGTTAGTTGCCAGCAGGTGACACGGTGCTTCTCGGGGGGGATGAGGAGATGCAGAAGGGATGGCATTTGCATGGATAATGGAGGGGTGTGCCTTGACAGGAGCTATGATGTGTAAATATGGTCTTAATGAGTTGAGTGAAAGGACTTTTGGGTCTTCTCAAGCAAGCTTAGATTTGAGAAAGGAAGGGTGTATAGGGTAGGTTCACTTTGGGAAGCTTGTCACCAAATGCGTGATGGAGGCCTTGGCCCCGGAGTCCAGACTGTGTGTAGTCCCAAAATACAAACTCCTTAAAGACCACAGAGTGAAGATGTGATGAGCCAGTTTCATAAATACAGTTTTCAGCCAGCTTTCAACTTTCCATTTCTTTTTAGAATTGCCTGATGAGCTGTAAAATTTCCATGATTGCATTTCTTCATTAAACTGGCTGTTCAGCATCATATGACTTCTGTAGTAATGTTCTTAATCTGTTAGTCCAGTATAAACTGTTGTTTACATATCATGAGTTATGTGTTATGTGCATGTATGTGTATAGCACATATTGATCTCACATTACTTTAGTAGCTATTAATGTCTTAATTCTGGTGTTTTACTTAAAACACTATTCCTTTGAGATACATTTTAAATTTTTTTTGAAGTGACTTTAATTTTGTGCATTTGAGCTTTTATATTTAGTTTAAATTGACAGTAGCTTCTTTGCTTGTGTTAAAAATACACAGCAACAACCATTTCAGAAATTTGCACTCTTTTGAATGTGGTAGATTAAGATTATCTGGTAGCAACTACTGAGTATCATCAGCAGTTGGTTTAAGTTAGTCTGTAGATTGCAGTCTTCTATTTATATCTATGGTGACACTCTAATTTACAGATACAAGTATTTTTATCAGTTAATTACTAAATCTGTGGTAAAAACCCCATGATCTACTTTCATAAACATACACTATTTCACCAGATGTCCTGGGCTGGATATTTTTTGTTAGACTTAGGTATTGCTTTCCATTCTTTCTCCTTCTCTCACTAAAAAAAAAAAAAGACTCTAACTGAAGTAGTGCTGATGTGTTTATTTATTTCTAATTTCACTTTCAGATATTTGCATATCGGTCATGCCAAAGCTGCCCTGCTAAATCAGCACTACCAAGTTAACTTTAAAGGAAAACTTATTATGAGATTTGATGACACAAATCCAGAAAAAGAGAAAGAAGACTTTGAAAAGGTAGGATAATAGAACAGGGAAATCCATTCACCATATAGCTAATTTAAAGGTAAATGACATGCAGATCTTCTCTTGTACACTTTTTTTTTCACTAGATTTTTATGGTACCAGTATTGCACTTAAGTCTGATGCTTGGAAGATATTTCCATCATCTTTACCTTAAAAAGCGTAGGTATGCAACTCTTGCCGTATGCTCTTGGTTTCATTGTATAAATACACCTTAGTCCGTTACAAGTAATTTGTTTCAGCTTTCATCTCTTTTTCTTGTCCTGCCTCTTTCTTCAAGTTGTCTGAGTCTGATCTCATAAAATTATAGGCTGTGAATTAATGATAAATGCCTGCCTCTGCTTTCTTTCGTGCGTGTCATATTATTCTTATGGCTTATCCTTCCTGGACAATGTAGCATTAAAAACACCACATCTGGCAGGAAGAGGATAGAGGTTTAAGAAAACTAACTTTCCTGAATATTACAGCATACATTTTAACACTTTGCAGGTTATTCTTGAAGATGTGGCAATGCTGCACATCAAACCAGACCAGTTTACGTATACCTCAGATCACTTTGAAACAATAATGAAATATGCTGAGAAGCTTATTCAAGAAGGGAAGGCATATGTGGATGACACTCCTGCCGAACAAATGAAAGCAGAGCGTGAGCAAAGAATTGAATCTAAACACAGAAATAACTGTAAGATATTTTAAGCTTCTGTCTCACTTCCTTATCTTTTTAATTTGGCATCAAGACTTGATTTTTATTAACAAAGATGCATGAGAGAAATAATTGTATATCTCTAAGGTCCTTTTGGGAACTTGGGAGTGTTTAGTGATTGGTTTTACAAAGCTGGAATAAGCGTACATTTAGACAGGTGAAGGAAACTTGTGTGTGTATGAATTCATCACTATTCATTACCTCTTTTAAAAAATTCAAAGTATAAAATGTGTGAAGATTAATTTCAGTACCTAAAGAGAGGGGGTGATGTTGCTTTTTGTTACTGCAGTAATAAAACGTGGTTCAGTATCAACTTCATAATACCATAGAAAATGATTTATTTTTAATGTTCTTAGGTGTTAATAAGAATCTACAAATGTGGGAAGAAATGAAAAAGGGAACAGAATATGGGCAAACTTGTTGTCTACGAGCAAAAATAGATATGAGTAGTAACAATGGATGTATGAGGGATCCAACTCTTTATCGTTGTAAAAACCAGCCTCACCCACGTACTGGAAGTACCTACAAGTATGTCCCCTTTCTCCGTTTGTGACCTGTGATTTTTGCACTTTTCAGGGTGTTTCCCATTCCTTAGTAAAATTACTACATTGTGCATAGAAGTGAGCTTACCAAGTTGTTCAAGGCTATGCTTCAGTGCTTATTTGAAACCTCTGTTTCCAGCTATACAACTCCCTTTTTTAAAACATGGCTTTAACATGTGTATAATAGTAAAGCTGTGTCTATGGTTAGGGGTTTGTTTTTAAACATGAAATCTTTGCACATTATTCAATCAACTAATTATTCTTTTTGGCATTTAGGGAAAACAACCCCTATAAGTCAGCCTTTCATGTGTTTGAGAAGAGCAGTAGCAGTGTAGGATTATTTTTTTTGTTAGTTTTGAGTATTAAGGCTATGATAAATTAATTTATTGAAGGCTTTCTTTGTTTTAAAAGTGTATTGCCTTCTGGGTCTTTTTATGGAGAATTTGTTGTGTATGTGCTACTTTAGTCTTGATCTGAAAGTTTTCAGGATCATAGATTATAAATATATGTAATATATAAATACAAATTATGCTTTGTTTAAATATTTACGTGGGAGGACAGTGTTTTGTTCTTCTGCCCTACTAATTGAAGCTCTTTTTTCTCAGGGTTTATCCCACATATGACTTCGCCTGCCCCATTGTTGACAGTATTGAAGGTGTCACACATGCATTGAGAACAACTGAATACCATGACAGAGATGAACAATTCTACTGGATCATTGAGGCACTGGGCATTAGGAAACCATACATATGGGAGTATAGCCGGCTAAACCTCAACAACACTGTGCTCTCCAAGAGAAAGCTTACGTGGTTTGTCAACGAAGGGCTTGTGGATGGATGGTATGTTATGTGGTTGTAGTTCAGCATTGTTCCTTTAGATACTCATGACTGATACATACATTCTCTGTTTTGGACAGCAGCTTGACATCAAGCAGCATGAATGAATATTTAAACACTATTTAAGAACATAGATTAATTCACTGACTGCTGCATGGACCATGTGCCTGTTTACAACTCTACAGTAACTGTGTACATAGATGTTCATATCCTGTAGTAAACAGGAGGTAGCTTATTTTTGGACTTTGGCTTTTGCTACCGATACTACTTACACGTTTTCCGCTCTGAGTCATCAGAGACGTTCCTGAGCAATGCCAGAAGGGGGCCTGAATTGAAGAACTTCTGGTACTATCCATCTAGTCAAATCCATCCTACTTCCCTCCCGCCTGCCCTCCCCCCATTCTTTCTCTTCTTTTTTCATGTTAACTGGATTTCTTCAGATGGTGCTCGGTGGCCTAGTAGCCGAAGTATTTTCCTAGAAAGGGGGTGAGCTGTGGGTTTACAGTTCTGCAAGAAATTTGGAGTCTAGAGAGGCTCCTTTTTGCATTCCCACACTGGGCTAGCTGTGGGAGCACACAGTCTGAAGTTCTCTCCTCATAGTATAGGAATCTGAAGAAATCCATGGATAATGCTAAGCCAGACAACTGCTTGTAGTGTTTTTCCTGGGCTGGTTTTAGTTATTCTGTGCTCAGCCTGTGGGACCATCATTTTACACAAGTTCCTAGGCTGCCTGGTTGTCTTACTAAGGTGTGCCTAATGTGCTTTTTTTTGTTGGTTTTATTTTTCAGTTGTGTTGGAAGCTTGTATTCCTATCTTATGCATGGAGCCACTCTGCTAGAGCCAAAATGATTTTTTTTTTTTTTTTTTTTTAAATTTCTAGAGGTGTAGCTGATCTTTTGATGACCTCTCCCTCCCCAAGCCCTCCCTGTTAGGGCCTCAGCAAGGTGTGACTCATTCCCACCAACACATACTTTACATTTCAGATTAGGTCTGTTTATTTCTTGCTTAAGAGAATAAAATCACAGAATTGTATCACATATGTAATAGAAAACATTGTCATTGTCACTTATCTTTTTCGGGTTTCTCTTGAGCAAGAAGGGATCATGACCTATTGTTTCAGGTTCCATTTGTCTGAAAAGTAAGTAATGTGATAGGGACATAACTTTTGCCTTGCCCATTTTTGAGATACTTAAGGTTGAACAGATAGAGGAAAAGAACCACGTCACTGAGGGATGGTTCCTTCCCTGGGGTGAAACAGAAGAGAATCTGTACCATACATTTTGTATGAATAAGAGCTCAGTCTTTTCAGTTAGGTCTTCTCATCTAGCTCTTAATTCCCACAAGTGAAGTTCACGGAAGGTGAACCTTTCCTGTGTGGCAGTATTAGTAAAGTTTTTGATCAGTCTAATAGGTAGAATCTAGCATGTGATACTGATGAAACATCTTTTCCTAACAGGGATGACCCAAGATTTCCCACTGTGCGTGGTGTCCTAAGAAGAGGCATGACAGTTGAAGGGCTAAAACAGTTTATTGCTGCTCAGGTGGGTGTTCTCTTCTGATTCTTTGACTCTCACATGGTAAGGACAAGATTTTGTGACGTTTCAGTTGAAGTACAACACACAGCAATATGCAAGAACACGCAAAAATAAACCACACAAGAACACACAATGACACACTTCAATACGCAACAACACGCAATGGCAGATAACACAATGACACGCAACAACACAGAACATGCAAGAACACGCAGCAACACGCAAAACACAACACGCAACAACACACATCAACATGCAATGACACTCATCAACACAAGAACACACAACACACAATGATATACATGAACACGCAACAACACAAAACAACACACTAGAACATGCATCAACACGCAGTGGCACAGAACACACAACATGACGCAACACACAACAACACACAATGGCACATAACACGTAACAACATGCAAGACCATGCAACAACAGGCAAAACACAGCATGCAAGAACACACATCAATGTGCAATGACACGCAACAGCACACAATACACAACATGCAACACACAATGACACATGTCAACACACGACACGCAAAAGAAAACGCAAGAATATGCATCAACACACAACGACATGCAACAACATGCAATGTGCAAGAACACGCAATGACATGCAACACACATCATGCAAGAACACACAAGAACACACATCAATGCACAATGACACGCATCAACACACAAGAACACAACACGCAGTAACACACATCAACACGCAATGGCACCTAGCATGCAACGACACGCATTGACGTGCAACAACACACAAAACACAACACACATCAACACGCAATGGCACGCAACAACACAGCATGCAGGAACACGAAAGACACAACATGCACTGACACCCATCAACACACAACGACACGCGTCAACAAGCAATGGCACATAACATGCAACATCACACAACATGCAAAGCAAAACACGCAAGAACACGCATCAACACACAGTGGCACATAACATGTGACAAGACACAATGAACCGCGTCAACGTGCAAAAACACAACACGCAATTACACTGTTCAACACGCTACGGCACACATCAACACACAATGGCACAAAGCACACAACATGCAACAACACACATCAACATGCAATGACACGCATTAACACACAACGGCATGCTTCAACATGCTATGACACGCAAAAACATACAATGGCAGATATGAAAGAACATGCAACATGCAAGAATACGCAGTGACATGCATCAATACACAAGAACACACAACACACAATGACACCCATCAACACACAATGACATGCGTCAACACGCAAAACACGACACGCAACAACACACAATGGCACAAAACAAGCAACAACACACAACATGCAACAACACACAACAACACGCATTGTGCAACAAGAACACAACACGCAACAACATGCAACATGCAGGAACACACAATGACATGCAACAACATGCAAAACACAACATGCAACGACACGCATTGACACGCAGCAACACATCAACATGCAAGACACTCATCAACGTGCAATGACACGAAACGACACGCATTAATGCGCTACAACATGCAATGATATGCAACACTGAGTGACAACATGCAACACACAAGAACACAGAACACATGACACGCAACAACACACAAAACGCAACACACAGCAACATGCATTGACACGCAACGACACTCATCAACGCACAAGAACACTCAATGACACATAACACAGCATGCAACATGGAAGAACATGCAACAACACATAACATGAAAGAACACTCAACAACATGCAACATGCAGCAAGAACACATTACATGCAACATGCAAGAACACGCAACGACATGCAACAACATGCAAAATACAACACGCAATGACATGCATGAACACACAACACGCCTGGGCACATAACACACAACAACACGCAACGACGCATCAACACGTAATGACACACAACAACACGCAATGACACACATCAACGCACTATGACATGCAACACCTAATGGCGCACAGCAACACACAATATGCAACATGCAAGAATATGCAACACACAAGGACACGCAACATGTGATAAAACAATAAAACATAGCATGCAAATACACTCAACAACATGCAACAATCCGCAAGAACTCGCAACACGCATGAACACAGCATGCAAGAACATGCAAGCGCACGCAACGTGCAAAAACATGCAACAGCATGCAACAACACACAAGAACACACAACACCACATAGCACCATGCAACACCGTGTAATACGCAACACGCAACGCCATGCAAGCCATTTTGCAAGCTCAGGGTGCCTTTCTAAATTGTTTTGATGAATGCCAACAGTAGAGGGTTTGTGGTCTTTGAAGGACCTTTTTTTAAATGGGTTTAATAGCTGGAATATTTCTATTGAAGTGGGATTTGTTTGTTTGTTTGTTTTTTCTAGGGCTCCTCTCGATCTGTCGTGAATATGGAGTGGGATAAAATTTGGTCCTTTAACAAAAAGGTATGTGCTTACCTAAATTTGATGCTACTCCTGATGTTCTCTTTCTGGGATATGTAGAGAATCCGGCATTCATTGGAATGCTTCTCACAACAAGTAGCAGTCGCAATATGTTGCATCATTTGGCACACTTTCAGGAAAATGGAATGTCCCCCCCTTTCTAACCCAAACTAGCACTAATCCTGTTAATTCTCTTATACAAATACCTTGCCTTACTTAGTAGTACAGGGAACGTTAATGATATTTGCTGTAAAACTGATATGAAAACTGCATTTCATTTTTCTGCTTTCAAGCTGCGAGCTATCTGTAAGAAGGTATTACTTAATGCTTTTTACCTTAGCATATAGCTTACAGTGCTGTAAGCATACATAGCATAAACTATCATTTTGCAGCTTCATAGCACAGCCACATTTGCTTATATAACAGGAGCTCTACAAACCCACTGAAAATGCATTATTCCTAGTTTTAAAAGGCTGCCCGTTTCTGGTTTGGCTTATTTGTTACCATAAACACAAATCTTATTCAATTTGATTCACGTTGGCCACTTTTCCTTTCTGTGGCTAAAGGACTAATGCGCTGGGTGTGCTGCCTATGTAGGTAAAGCCAGCACTGCTGATGTTTCTGACCGAATGCCAAAGAAGGAATATTGCATCTTGACATGGCTAGTTGCTTTCTGGCAGCGGATGCTTGGACACTATAATAAGGCGAATTGTTTTAATGCTGATTGCATATTTTGTGTGATTGTGGAAACACCTGTTATTTTGCATTGGGATTCCTGCTTGGTTTTGCTTAGATAGTACCCAGATCTGTTCATTTAAGTAGTTTTTGCTTGTCTGGCATGCGTCTTGTATTTCTTCATGTATTTTGCATTTGGTCTGCTACATACACAAAGGTTTATGAATTGGTTCTTTCTGTTGCTGCATAAATAGGACTAAGAATTGGATATTAGGCAAAAATCCACAATGGACTGCCAGGGCTCGTTTTTTTAATTGGCTTTTCAACTGAATTTCTTAGACCTCTGGCTCAACTCCTTGGACAGCACCATATTTATTAGCTAATTTTATTTACATGTGTCTGTGCAGATAGTTTGCAATCTGCAATATGAGCAAAACCAGTTGCATGTGTGAGAGCTCTTCTTTTATATATTATCCTGTAATTATGCTACTGACTTTTTAACATCTGTCATCTGAGCAAGGTTTGGGGGTTTTAATGAGTAAAATAAAGAGCTTGGTAATAACATTGTAAAATTCAATCATTTAGTTATCAAAATTATGATATAAAAACACACACCTGTATTTCGAGATAAACACACAAGTCCTTTTTTAAAGTGTGTGTCTAACGTTTAGGAGTCTGACTTCAGTGATTATGAACTTGCAAATGTGTGGCTTCTTAAAAGTATGTCATCGTATCACCTTACTTGCTAATGTCAAGCAATTAGATGCTAAATATTTTTTTCTAAAATTACCATGTATTTTTTCACTTGAGCAGGAATAAACTAAGGAGAAGAAAAGTCAGTTTATACTAACAAAAGCAGGTGTTTGCCTTTGTGTTAGTTTCCAGTTAAACTGGTAGATCTCTGATACTCCTTTTGGACCTAGACATCTGTTTTGCTTGAATTAGGTTTTTAAGCACTTCTGAACAGTTTGTCAAACCAGTATTTCAGGTATCAAAAGCACTGTGAAAAACTACATCAGTTTAGTTTGAAAATGGACAATAAAGGCATAGGAAGACATTTTAGTGGTATCTTGCCGAACTCACATTGCAGAAATTCCGATGAAGTCAATATTATGGTATTGCCTTATTATAGTATCTAATGCGTCTGTATTAAAAGCGCAGACTTAATTGGTATTTCTTCTGTAGCCAGGTCTGTCCCTGATTCTGCTGGAGTACCGACCTGGAAAATGAGTATGGGGTCAGGTCTTGTGGTGCTGGAAAAGGAATGAACTGCACTGCTAAATTGTTGTTTAAATTCAGCTACCTAGAGATAAAGTTGTCCAGATGTAATAGCCAATGTGCATAGTAAAACTATTAATAAAGTATATTTTATTTTCTTCACTGTGAGGCATTAGCTCATAATTTTGCTTGCTTCTGGTGTTGGTAGGACCCAATCTATAGTTTTTACTCAAAATTATTTCAGTAAAGATGGGAAATTGTGAAGTATTACCGCTGTTTTCTTACTATTCTCTTCTATAGATTTACATTAAAGTAATGTTAAAGCAAACATAAAAATGCAGTAACATAAAGAATACCAATTAATATTCCTTTTTGGTGGTCATTGTTTTATACAAAATCTTATTTTTCTGTCAGTGTCTTATAGTCATGATCCCCCTCATTTGTTTTCTGTAGGTTATAGACCCAGTAGCACCTCGGTACACTGCTTTACTGAAAGATGCAGTGGTCCCAGTAAATATTCCTGAAGCTCAAGAGGAGATGAAAGAAGTGGCTAAACATCCAAAGGTTCTCCCTTTACTCTTAATATTCTTGTATTGCAGATCAGTCAGGCTGGGAGTACCTTGGCTTGGAACAGTCAGCAAGGAGAGTCCTGCTTTTAATTTGCTCAGACAGCATGAGATAAAACCAAGGTGTATTTTTTTCACGGAATTGTCAAAAAGAGACTGAGACTACTGAATGTGTTTGTTGCATTAAGCTGATGTGGGAAACTGCTTCTGTACATATATAGAGTGCGTATAGGCAGTGCATTGAAAGGGCTGTCTGGGAGTTTTCAGAAGAAGCGAGATTACAAGTGTGGAGTGATGCTCAGACAGTTTATATTATTGTTTGATACTAACTTTCACTGAGAAATTTAATTATAAAATTTAATTCAAGCTTTATGGCTACAATACAGTAGATACTGCTTATTCATAAGAGTGCTGAATGCAGGAGACTTTTAAAAAATAGTTTATAAAATTAGACTCATGTAGAGAAGAATATATATGTAGAGAAGAAGAATATTAACATGTTAATTCTACCAATCTCTGGATTTTTTTAATATGACTTTTAAATTTGGATAGCAAACAGTTATTATCAAAAGTTAAGACCTTGCTAATTCGATAGTCTTAGTATCCAGGAAACAGAATAATATGCCTTAAGAAGAGGGGGATGTTACTGACACAATTATTTTTTGGCACTACAATTAGGAAAGATGCTTTCCTTTGAGTGTGGCATCTCAAATGGTACTTAAGCCTCATTGAAAGCATCCTTTAGATATCACACTTAAAAACAAGTGAATATTGTTGAGATTTTGCTTCACTTATTTGTTTTTATTTTGTTGCTCTGAGTGTTCCTGTTGCTATTTCTTCTAAGTGCGAGGTAGACATCTAGTTTGCCGTTTTCCCTGTGGCAGATAAACAAGGAAACAGGTTTTGAGCAGATGCAAGTGAGAATTGTGGCTCTACAAGAGTCAAAAAGTCTGAAGTTTGGTCAGATGCAAGCCAGCATATTAAAACATTCATATTAAAAATGCTTCCTCCAGTATACAATGAAGTACTGACCAGAAGAAACAAATCTCAAAACTCCTGATTAGTTGAAAAAGTCAGAACTCCTAGCTGTCTGCCTTCTTTTTTTTTAAGGTTTATCTGCATCGTTGAGGTGCTTTAAAGCTGAGTATTTTTAGTGTGATAAGCGATGTATTTCCAATGCCTATCTTTAAACATCTACGCAGCTGAGGGATGTTCCATATTTGTTTCTGTATTAACTATATAAAAAGCAAAAATTAGATTTATGACATTCTTTTTGAAGGGAATTTGCATAGCAAAATGAAAACTTGAGAAAAACTTACTTAGTTTTTATCTGTAAGATCTTAAAGATGTATGGACCTTAAAGAAACAGGGTATGCTATCGGTTGTGTTGGAACTAGTATTCAGTAGGAGATAGGATTTTTTTTTAGTGTACTGTCAGAGAAACACATGCAACACTTGTGAACCAGAAACCTGAGAGATTTGTGGAAGAATACTGTAGCCTTGTGTTGCTGTTATGGTATGTCTTCTCTCTTCTATGTCTTCTGTGATAAGTAAAGCAGTGTTTTGGGACTGCATTAAATTTAGTCAGGTTGTGTAAGTAACAGTGTCTCCTTTAAAATAAAAATCATTATTCACAGAATGCCGATGTCGGGTTGAAACCTGTGTGGTATGGCTCCAGAGTCCTGATCGAGGGTGCAGATGCAGAGACCCTGGCAGAGGGAGAGGTGGTTACATTCATAAATTGGGGCAATATTATCATCACTAAATTAAACAGGTAACTAATAGTGGGAGAGGAAATGTTTATTTGCTTTTTACATTTTTTTATATTTTCATAATAGGTAGATTGAAATAGTAAAATATTCATGGTGGTCCATATATGTCTCTTCTATGATTCAGTTTATAAATATTTACTTTTATTTATTTTGCTGTGGATTTGGATCTGAAATCACCAGTCCTGATACTGCATGTCCCTCTTGTCCAGTTTTCTTCACGTATCTGTGGTAGTATGTGAAACAGCGTTTTCAGACACAAAAACAATCAATCACAACAACAACAAAACCAAACCAAACAAAAAAACCCCATCAAATCAAAAACCAAACCAAAACACTGCCACCACAACAACAACCACCACCCACAGAAACAAACAAGCCCAAAACCACAGAACGCTTGGAATTTTAACAGCTTGCATGCTGCAACCAATACCCGCTTTTGCCTACTGAAAAACTACACCTATCAAAATTTCAGTTGCCAAAATGTTAAGGTGGGGGAAGGAGACCGTTGTCATCAGACTGTCTTTGAAATGGGAAATGGTTATGTTGAGATGGTGGCAGAATGGGGTGAGCTGGGATAGAGAACATAAAGCAAATAAGGAGAATTTTTTTTCCCTCATGTTCTTTATTGTCTCTTTAAGAAATCAGAA
The DNA here is from genome assembly GCA_013399365.1 of Pampusana beccarii. NCBI lineage: Eukaryota > Metazoa > Chordata > Aves > Columbiformes > Columbidae > Pampusana > Pampusana beccarii. The sequence goes on along the minus strand of VWYH01010423.1, from coordinate 981,819 downwards.
CTAAAGGAGAACTTCAACAAGAATGAATGCACTCTTTCCTGCCTGTCTCCCACACTTCAAAAATGAACTCTGATCACTTGTTTTTCAGTGAATCTATTGATAGGGTGCAGTATAAACTGAGAACAGATCACTTAGGCTTTACTCTTATAATTTCAGTTTTCCTGATAATTTCTGTTTTCTTGTAGAAATTCAAGTGGAAAAATTGTGTCCATTGATGCCAAGTTGAACTTAGAGAATAAGGATTTCAAAAAAACGACTAAGATCACTTGGTTATCAGAAACTCCACGTGCACCACTCATCCCAACTGTCTGTGTTAATTATGAGCATCTGATCACTAAGCCAGTTCTAGGTAAAGATGAAGATTTCAAGCAATATATCAACCGTAACAGCAAGGTAAGTTATCTTCTTGTCCCCTTTATTCTACAAACCTTAATTTTGGTGGGGTTTTTTTTTGCCATCACTATTTCTAGTTAACTTTTCTTTTAGATCTGAAGATTTCATTTGTTAAACAAGTAAATCATGCTGGTATACCTAGTTTCCGTTTAACCTGTCATAATTACGAAGTTAAAATTTGACTTATGTTTTTTCTCAGGCATTACCTGACTTTTAAACATCTGTGACCAACAGTTTGAGTTTTTATCTTAAGATATGGCATATTATTGCAAGTACTAGTTCTGCTGCCCCTGGAACTAACTAACATTTCAATACTTCCACAATCAGAAAATCACCACTATCCGTCAACAGCTCTACTGTATTTCTTGCTATTTGTTATGCACCGCTAGATTCGGACTGACTTCTGTTAACACTTACAGCAAGAAGAACTGATGTTAGGTGATCCTTGCCTTAAGGATTTAAAAAAAGGGGACATCATACAACTTCAGAGGAGAGGATTCTTTATTTGTGATCAACCATATGAGCCAGTGAGGTAAGATGCCTGAGAATGGTCTAAGCAGACTTCACAGAATTTTCTTTAGCTTGCTGTATTTTAATGTTTTCACACATGTATTGGCAAGAGTAAAGTTGCCTGCAAAAATTTTCACCTTTACCGTGACCATTCTGTGGAATATTTCTGTGGACCAGCATCGCTTTTAGCTTGTACATTCCTGCTTCTTCAGGCTGCCTAAGGCAAGCACATGGCACTTCTGGTGCACGCCAGCTACCTTGGACTTAGTAAAGAGATCATGGTTTCCTTCTAATTCCAAGTATATAAATTAAGAATAATGTTACAGAATAAAACAGGCATTTGCCCAGTTGTAGTGTGTGCATACTATTTAATTGTAACAGTTCTTTAGCAGGCTACCAAGTTACTAAATTACACCGCATTTCAGCATAATACATTAACATTAAAAAAACCCTTGTATGTTACAAATCAATGCAGATCCCCAGTTATGTACATTTGGGTAACTACAGTTGTGTACAAAGATAAACTTGCAGTTGTGCCAGAACATTTTGTAGAAAGAGTAGAACATTTGTTTCAGTAAATGTTTCATGTTTATCTTGTATTTCCTTTATTGTTGTGTTTTCTATAAATACTTTTATAGTCCTTACAGCTGTAAAGATGCTCCGTGCATTTTGATTTACATCCCTGATGGACACACTAAGGAAATGCCAACATTTGGGTCAAAAGAGAAAACCAAAGCTGAAACTGCAAAGAAAGAGGTAAAGTTGTGTTTTATAAAAGTTCTATAAAATGTATGACTGTACATCTGTTATAAAATGTATGACTGTACATCTGTTACTGTACAAGATTATCATGCTGAATACTTGGCATTTGTTTTTTTAGGCTAGTTCAGCTGTAAAAGGAAAATCTGCTCCACTTGTTGGTGATAATTCTACTCCAACCTGTACTGTATCTGAAGGTCACCTGGACATGTACAACCGAGTATCTGCACAGGGTGATATAGTTCGTGACTTGAAAGCTAAGAAGGCAGCAAAGGAAGATATTGATAAAGCTGTGAAACAGTTGCTGGCCTTGAAAGCAGAATACAAAGAGAAGACAGGCCAGGAGTATAAGCCTGGAAATCCTCCAGCATCTGTAACTGAACAGTCTTCAAAGCCTAAGACCTCTGGTACCCTGGACAGTAAAGCTCTGTATGATAAAGTAGCAGAGCAAGGAGAAGTGGTCCGAAAACTGAAAGCTGAGAAAGCACCTAAGGTGGCTGTTTAATATTTTTTTGTTTGGGTTTGTGTAGCCCATTGTCCTCTGTCTGTGGAGGTGAATGGGTGCTTATGGTTCCAGCTCTTCGTGGTGATCATCATTTGGACTGGGCTCTGTTCTGTCAAGACTTGTATTTTCCAATACTCGCCTTTTAGCTAGGCATGTGTGACAAAGTTTGTGTTACTATGCATAAAGATCCAAGTAAATCCCTCTGTTTCTTAGACTGCTGCTCTGAAATGTGAACAGGATTCACCCCACAGCATGAGTTGATTAAGCATTCAATTCTGGTCCTTGGGGTTGAGATGTCCTGCAGTATGTAGGTATTTATTTAACTAAATGTGGTCAAATTATGTGACTTCATAAGATTGACTTGTTGGTATTTAGACCTTAAAAACAAAACAAAACAAAAACAGAACACAGAAAAGAAAAAAGAAAGTAAAGATCCAAATAATACAGAGGTTTTTGAAACCTCTTCCTGTCTAGAACTGAGCGTAGAAAACATAGCTACTAGTAGCTGTGTTCTTTCTGTTCTTTCTAATGTAGAGCAAGAAAAGATGGGAAATAACACACTTTTCCTGCTGGTTAAAAACTGTCCGTAATAGTGTCTTGGTGGCACTATAAAATATAAATAAGTGTGAAGAGCTAAACTACTTTATTGTTATACTTCTGTTTAGGATTAACAGAGTTGCATATCCCTTAACACAGATACTTTTTCAAAGCAGGAAAGTAGTAGAGAAAACCTGTCTGAACAACTCTACCAAATAATTAAGGAAATGGAATAGGTGCACGTAAACTACCAGTCTTTTTGTAGAAGTATTTAAGGTGCACTTCAGAGTCTTATGCCTCTCTGTCTTTGTTCCTCCCTCTCTCTGCCCCTTCCTTTCTCTTTCAGGATGAGATAGGTGCTGCTGTGGAAGTCCTTTTATCCCTAAAGGCAGAATACAAACAACAGACAGGCCAGGAGTACAAACCTGGAAGCCCACCTGTGGTCTTTGTCCCTCCTCAGTCTTCTCCTGTTTCTACTCTCCCATCCCCAAGTCCAGTAGACAGCAAAGCTCTCTACAGTAAAGTAGCTGAACAAGGCGAAGTGGTCCGCAAGCTTAAATCGGAGAAAGCTTCAAAGGTGTAATAACAGTGAATACTTCTGAGTGGAACGTTTTCAGTTTAGGCTAAAACCTAACTACAGGTTTTGTAAAACTTGAGGAGCAAAATATAAGCAAGCACTTTCAAATTCCATGAAGTGCTTTTCCAAATTCTCTTAAGCTGATACGACTGATTTAATGAGTTCTGTGATAGTGCATGGAAAACCTGGAAAATAAACAAGTTCTTTTTTTAGTGATACAAGATGAGCGAAGCACAATATAGGCAGTAATTTGAAAAAAGGCCTATAACTTGAAAGCTCGAACAACAATAATAAATTTGGTAGTAATTTGATAGTGGCCAGGGTACCGTTCTTCATTCCGAGTCTGAGTATTTGCTGCCATTCTTTGGTGTACAAAGCCATGGACTGCTGGAACTGCAGGGAACTCAGCTGCCTAAATGGGGAGCTTTCATGGCACAGAAATCTGCCCTTACATGTACTGCGTCACTAGGTCCTTTGATGTGCAAGTTGTAGGTATTCTGGCTATGAAGTTTTACCACAGAACTCAGTAATGGCAAATTACACTAACAAGTTAGCTCTAGAAGTTTTAATGCAACAGCTCTGTTAGTGCTATTCTAGCAAAGGTGGTGTTATCTTAAGTACTGTGTTGCATCTCTGGTGTTTCTGTATTTATCTGCAACTGCTGTTTTCCTTTCTTGCTTCAGGAACAAATAGATGAGGCTGTGAAAATTCTTTTAAGTCTGAAAGCTGAATATAAACAAAAGACAGGTCAAGAGTACAAGCCTGGAAATCCACCTTCAGCTCCTCCTTGTATACCTTCCACTACACTTCCATCTTCTGTATGCTGCGGTAACGTGGCACCCGGTAGCTTAGTGGATGGCAAAGCACTTTATGATAATGTAGCTCAACAAGGAGAAGTGGTACGCAGACTTAAAGCAGAGAAAGCTTCCAAGGTATAATAGTAAACAGAGAGTAAGCAATTGTAATTCTTACCACATTTTACCACTGGGGGGACATCTTTCACCAAGTAATGATCAAACAGTGGACTGAGCGCTCTTATGTCCAGGTCATGGCTCCGCCATCAAGCTTGGATGGCCTGATAATGCCACAAGGCTGCTCTGATGCTGGATGCTTTCTTGACTCAGAGATACAAATTCTAAATGTGACTGGCATAGAAAGCCAAATTTAACCTCTCCCATCTAGATGAATAGGCATAAGCATGGCAGATGTCAACCCTGCAGAAGTTTTTAATGTGTTTTGCTTTTCTTACTGTATTTGAGACAAGTGAAGATAGAAGTATGTGTAGTGTGCTGCATCAATAGCGTGACTTTTCAAAACTTGACAAATTCAGTGATAGCTGTGGAAAAGAACACTAGACAAACCTATATGTTTTCAGGAGCTGCTGGTTTTTTCCGCCTATATTTCTGCCTTGTAGAATTGGTTTTGGTGTTGGGTGGTTTCAGTTTGTTTGGGGGTTTTGTTTGTTTGTTTTTAAAGCCTTTCTTTAAAACAGTAAAACAGTTTACTGTATTTTTCCAGTGTAGATTCTGCTATTAACAGGTTGTAGCTGACCAGATGGACTAGAGGAACATTCTGGTACGATATGACAGCTCTCAAACATACTTCTGTACTTGGGGGAGAGCTGTTACTTGAGTCCTCCCCTAATTTTGAAGCACTGTTTATTGCTAGGTGATAATTTTATTTTCTTAGCCTGAAAATCACGCTTCTTGTCAGTTCTCTCTTTAGTTCTCACCAGTACATCTTCCTATTTGTCCTCCTTATAGGATGAAATAGATGGAGCAGTAAAACTCCTTCTTTCTCTAAAAGCCGACTACAAGGAAAAGACTGGACAGGACTACAAGCCAGGACATCCACCAGTAGCTCAAGGTGCTTTGCCCCAAGCCTCAAACATGGTACTCAGCGGTCCAGACACACCTGAAGCTAAAGCCCTGTTTAACAAAGTAGCTCTTCAAGGAGATGAAGTTAGGAAGTTGAAATCAGAAAAAGCAGAAAAGGTAAAAATGTCCTGTAATATAAAAATGCAATATATGTATTTAAAGCTAAAAATTTATTTTAAATTCTGTGTGATTGTGGGAATTAAGAAATGTACATTTAGAATAGGCAGCATTTGAATTCTGAGGCGTGAAATGTACTTTTAAAATTATTCTGATCAGATCTGGTCCTTAAAAGGTTTACACATTTAAGTATTGGCTTTTGCAGGTTTTTTCCCCCAACACTGCGTGGATGTCCACAATACCATACATATATCCATTTTATTTTTTTGATATAGCCATCTTATTCCTGTGATTTCTGTGTGAATTTATCTTTTTTTTTTTCGTTCTTCAAGGAAAAGATAGATGCAGCTGTTAAGGAACTTCTTCAGTTGAAGGCTCAGTATAAGTCTGTTGCAGGAGTTGAATATAAACCAATTTCTGCTAGTGGTGCTGATGACAAAGACAAGAAGAAGAAAGAGAAAGAGAACAAGTCTGAAAAGCAGAGTAAGCAACAGAAGCAAAATGATGGCCCGAAAAAAGAACCTTTGCAAGGACAGAGTGGTAATGAACTCTCCTCAAGTGGATCAGGAGAGGGTCAAGGGCCTAAGAAACAAACCAGGTAAAGATGTGATCTTTAATCTATTTGCTAGAGACCCCAACTCTTTACTGCTATTCATATTTAGAGTTTTACAGGTGTCTCATTTCATTCAAAAGTGTGGACACTTGCAAACTAACTGTGTTAATTTTCATATTTAGGATCAAGATTACAAACAAGTTACCAAAGTTTATTTAGTGCCAGCTGTACCTCAGCATCCTACTGAGGGAAATTCCACCCGGCCTGTGGAAAAGCATAAAGCGGGGTGTACACTCTGCTGCTGTGTACTGTTACTGTCATTGAGAACTTGCTATGCTGCAGTATTTGCTTCTGCAAATGTGCTGCTGTATCTTGCTCAGTGTAAACCTTGGAGAAAATAAAACCCTTATGCTTATTTCATTGTACCAGGGTTTCCAAAATACTTACTGTGAGTACCATGAGCAGTATGTAGCCCAACCACAAGGAAGGCACTGCTGGTGGTGGTGGTGGTGTAACTATCCAGTGATGATTGCTATGCATCCCCTCTCCTGCTCTCACACTGAAAGTTTAGAAGTTTCTCCACAGCATGTATTATGCAGCACTATTTCTTGTCTCAGATACACAAATCACCCGTTACAGACAGAGATGTGGTTAGTTTGTTTAGGAAATATGCCAGAAAAATGTATTTTTCACCTTTAAAACTTCTCTGTAGAGATATAAAAACTTTATTTTTGTCTACTGTCATTTAAGTCTGGTGAGTTTAGCCTTCTTTAGAATCTTGTAGTTTTACTAGTTATCTTTATTTTGGTGGTAGGGTCAGTTTTCTGTCTTGAACAGTGTGACTTTCACATGAATGGTGAATTCGATTTGCATACGTTTCCTGAAATTGTAGCCACGGGCTAGGTAAGAAATTTTTTAAATTAAGAGTGAGATAGCTTGCACGTACGTCTGGTTGATTTTAGGTTCTTGTTGGCAGTGCTTTTTTAATGCATCATTATGAGGTTCTTTGATGCAACCATGATGAGAATTAGAAGGTTCAAACAGCAGAAAAGAAGCAGGGCTGTTTTTAAGAAATACTCTTGTTAGCCAAGGCAAAGAAGTGCTGGTAATTCCTACTAGCCAATATGTACTGAATTGTCAGAAAAAAAATTGGGAAAAGTTAGCTTTATGAAGTAAAAGTAAAGTATTCTCTTCCACACCTCACTTTTTCTGCTGCTGCCCCCAAGGAAAAAAAAAAAAGGTTAGGATAAATTTCACTGCTAAATGCTGTACAACACATCTGGTTCTTTTCTCATACCGTAGGTTGGGTCTAGAGGTTAAAAAAGAAGAAAATCTTGCAGACTGGTTCTCTCAGGTAAGTGTGCATCAGTTTGACTTAAAGAATTACGACATTCGCTTATAAATCAAAATCTGTTTGGGATTTATATCTTATCTGGTATTTCTGTTTTTTATTGTTTTGTTTTTGTGCGGGTTTGTTGGTTTGTTTGATGGAAAACAAAGTACTTGCACTTTCTATTTCTTACATTGCTATCATGGTCTTAAATAGAAGTGCCTGGATTGAAGAGCCGAATAAGTTTAGGAAGCTGCAGAAAAGATGAATGTCAACCCACCCATATACTTTCTCAATTCATGTGTGAATTCCTCTTTCATCAAGAGTGCAAAACTTCACTGAAGTGATCAGAATTTCACAGACTTGGGAGTTTTAGTTCATCTCAAGATTATGTGTAACAGCAGTTAGCACCTGTTGATAGAGTTTGCTGGCTCAGGGGGTTCAAAAAATCTGGAGTAGGGATGATTAGTTTAGATTAGCCTACTTATGGAAGATTGGAAATAAATATCAGTGGTGTACATTGCCTCTCACTAGTATAATTTTTGCATATACCCTAAGGATTAAAAATATTTTCTGATATGCAATCGAGACATTTCTTACAAAAGTGCAGTTTTGTTGGTTTCTGGAAATTAGCTACTGTCTCTTGCTTGGATTCATTGGTTTTAGTTAAGTGTTTACATTATTCAGTTCTATTATTAAACTTAATGTTCCTGCTTAACTTTCTCTAACTATAGATAACAACGGTGATCTCAGAGCAGATCTTTGCTAACTTTTTGAGCGCAAAGACTTTTAAATAGGAGATTTTTCTTGAATCGCATGCTAGGCACTTGAATTACTGAATGTTCTTTGTGTATGAAATTGAAACTTCAATGTTTAAATAATCTTTTGAAAGGTGATCACAAAAGCAGAGATGATTGAATACTATGATGTGAGTGGCTGTTATGTTCTTCGTCCTTGGGCTTATGCTATTTGGGAGGCTATCAAGAACTTCTTCGATGCAGAGATCAGGAAACTCGGAGTGGAAAACTGCTACTTCCCCATGTTTGTGTCCCAGGCTGCCCTAGAGAAAGAGAAGACTCACATTGCTGACTTTGCTCCTGAGGTACACGTCAAAATTTATTTTAATACAAGTACAAGAACACCAAACCACTTACTCTGCAGCTGAGTATGAAAGTAAGGGGTTTTTCAAACTTGTTTTCTTTGATTTTTTTTTTTTTTTTTTAATTTTATTTTCTCCTTCCTTTAGGTGGCTTGGGTCACAAGATCCGGGAAAACAGATCTGGCTGAGCCTATTGCTGTACGTCCCACAAGTGAAACAGGTAGACCTCTTTTCATGCAGTTTGGCTGTAAAGAAAACAGTTACAGATATAGTGTAACTGACACAAGCATCCCTTTTGAAAAGTGGAAACCCATTTTTTAGAATGTTTTCTGTAACTCCTTATTGAAATTTCCTCAATTTGCAGTTGCTTCTAGCAAATGTCACAATGCTATACATTCCCTTAAAGGGACTTTTCTAGGAGGTGTACACTCTAGGAATTTTTCCAGTAATATACTGAAGACTGACTTGCTTTGACTGAAAAACATGTTTGGTTGTTTGTTTTATATTGTTTGTAAGAAAAAATCTTTCTCGTAATTCACTATAGTTTTGCTTGTTCTTTGACTATGATTTGACTAACTTTTAGTAAAATTTCCTCTGACTAATTGAAACAAACATTTTAAGACCCCAGGCTGGATAAGTTTTTAATTGAACCAGCTGTGGGGTAACATCCTGAATTCTCGAGGTCAGTGGATTATTTGTGAACCTAGATGTGTTTGCATACTCTAAGCCAGTGACTCAAACATGGTGTCATTAGATACTGAGGTTTGGGTTGTACTTTGAGCAGCAAAGCAAGCAAGCTATTTTGCAGAGACACAGGACAAAGTGAAAGTATTCCCTTCAGTGAAAATATTACGCGTTAAGACAAAAAACATGTTTTAAAGAGAATTAAACATAAAAACATAATTCTCACGGCAGAGAATATTAAGCTTATATGTAGCAAAAAGAAAAATTTGGTATGAAGTGGCTGTTATTGTACAGAGACCCAAAGCTGCTTTCTTTTTACAGTCATGTATCCTGCCTATGCAAAGTGGGTGCAGTCACACAGGGATCTCCCTATCAGGCTTAATCAGTGGTGCAACGTTGTGGTATGTCTGTATATGATTTCTGAGTCACTGTTGTATCATAAGTGCAGTCTAGGACAATTATTCCATGTGGATATGGCATGATGGTGCTGATCACAGCACATATTTCATGGCAAAAGGATGAACGTGGTTTATGTGATTTGTTTTTCCTCACTGTTTTTTATAAAAAGTACTTTTATCAAATGTATATTGTTGATTATATTGTTTAAGTAGAAACCTGTGAATAGTTGACTTTTTATCTTTTATTCAGGATTTTCTGGTACTTATTCATAAACGCCATTTTTAACAATAATTTGACACTTTGGTGTTAATCATGGTGTTCAATTTTTTTGTTTTGCCCCCTCCAGCGTTGGGAGTTCAAACATCCCCAACCTTTCCTTCGCACTCGTGAGTTTCTTTGGCAAGAAGGTCACACAGCATTTGCAACGTATGAAGAAGCAGCAGAGGAGGTAAAAAGCAAATGTGCTGGTGCTTTTGCTTTCACAAGTTACCTTGTTCCGTAGCAACACAAACAAATCTTTTTACTAGGACGTGGTAGAAATCTGTCTCCTTTTCTTTGGGAGCCCTCATGAAAAATGCTACGAACCCATTTTTTTCCCTCAGATGTAACCCATGTCTGAGGCTTTAGTCTCTTCAAACAATATGAGGAGTTTGAAAAGTGTGATACATAAAGAATGCTTTCCTTAAAAATCCTTACAAATATAAATAATACATTCACATGGTAAATACTAGCAATTTTAACACTTGCCTTTGCCCCAAAGACAGATGTTTCATTAATATCATGGCATATCTTTATTTGCTTAGCAGATGTTCAGACTTTTAGAAGTCAATATAGCCATTGGACTGGCATTTCTGCAGTGACTTTTCTTGTTTTCTGTCGTGTCTTGTTGTTGCTATTTGATTCATGAAAATAACAGCCAAAGTTTTAAGCAATTGAAGAAATCATGGTTTTTAATCACAATCTTGAGAACATGTTACATTTTTAAAATTTCAAACTCTGGTATATAAAAATATTTCATGATTTAGCAAATGCAAAATACCGAGTATTCTTAAGACAGTATGTTCATTGCAGGTGATGCAGATACTTGATCTGTATGCTCAAGTGTACGAAGATCTCCTGGCAATCCCTGTTGTGAAAGGAAGGAAGACAGAGAAGGAGAAATTTGCTGGGGGTGATTATACAACCACTGTGGAGGCATTTATATCTGCCAGTGGAAGAGCCATCCAGGTATTAATCTATTAGAAGAATTTTTTTTTTTTTCAGTAAATACGATAAGATGAAAGCTTTAAACTGATGCTTGATAGACTTAACTTTCCATTGAATAGAATTTTCTGTGTGCAACTATTTCAGGGAGCAACATCACATCATCTAGGGCAGAATTTCTCAAAGATGTTTGAAATTGTATTTGAAGACCCCAAGAAACCAGGAGAAAAACAGTTTGCTTATCAGAATTCCTGGGGCATCACAACTCGAACTATTGGTGTAATGACAATGATTCACGGAGATAACATGGGATTGGTTCTCCCACCTCGAGTAGCCTGTGTTCAGGTGTGTAAAAATACCGTACACTAACGTTTTGTTTCCTTTCCTGTCTTGGAATTAATGACTCTTTCATACTGGGCACCTGGAAGACTTCACATGGGATAGGAGCTGCCTGATTACAGAGCATGCTGTATAAAGTTAATAGAAATCATTCAATAGAAATCAGTGTATTTCGGTGGACAAGCTCCCTTTAACAAGCCATCTATTTGAAATAATCTTATCTGTATCATTTGGATGAAAAGGGAAATGTATATTTTGGAGAACTTGAAAGAAATTACTGGGATATAGGGCCACAATATTGGTTTTGTGTTTTTATAATAACTGGGAGCTATTTTTTTTCTAATGTAAAGTACATGTTGTTAAATTGCAGGTTGTAATTATTCCCTGTGGTATCACAAATACCCTTTCTGAAGAGGACAGAGAGGCTTTATTGAAGAAATGTAATGAATATCGTAATAGGCTGCTTAGTGTTAATATCCGTGTACGGGCTGATTTGAGAGACAACTATTCACCTGGCTGGAAGTTCAACCACTGGGAACTAAAGGTACATTTCTCTCCAGGAGGTGTTTTGAAGCTTTTATGTGGAGTATGTATGGGGCATGTTATACATGCCTTGTATGCTGAAGAAAGTGATATTACGATTAGAAATACTAGGTACTTTCCACCAAGTTTTAATTGTATGCCATAAACTAGGATGTTTGTTCAGTTTAAATTGTTTGTCAATAACAGTTTTGAGTAGCTTTTTATGTAGCTTTGCAGTAGGAGTAGATATTTCACCCTTCAGACAGATTTTACTATGTTATTCATCTTTTTAGCAGAAATAAGGGAGGGGTGGGGGGAGGGTGTAGGGAATCATTTGGAAGCTGTGAACTTGAAGAGATTCCAGAGCACAAAATGCATAGAAAGCTTGGGTAAATCTCTTTGATCCTCCTTTTCACCTGCTGAAGACTGTAGAATGTTTTTAGCTTTCTGATTAGATTTCTCTTGTGGGGGAAGAACAAACAAACAAACCACCAAAATGCGTTCGCACTTACTCTCTTCATTGTCTGAGAAAGAATATGTACAGCTTGGGACACGTTCGCAGGGTGTAGAGAAAATAAGTTAGACTCAATAAACTTAACTGACTAGTAAAATGGAAGCTATCGATCTGATGGTATATGGGAGATGAGAAATTACATGGTTCTTATCACCAGTGTTTATGAAGTGTAAAAAGCGTTACATAAATTGAGCAGCTATCTATTTGTAGTCAAATTTTCTATGCAATTAATGTCAATACTAGGGCTGTGTTCAATAGAACTTTTGCTCTTTGCCGTTCGTGCAGTTGACAGTGTTCTGTGAAAAGATAATTCAAAAGTAGTATTGGATGAACTAGAACATTAAAATGGCTATAGGAGTCTTAATCATTCAGACTTTAAAAATCTGATTTGCACTGTCTGAGATAACTCTGTGTAGTTTCAGTTGTGCTTTAACTGTCTCAGCAGTAGTTGCGTGTTGGCACAGATGCAGTCTCCAAGCTAATGAAGCCAAGTTAGAGCAAGGTGTAATGCACAAGCGAAGTAAGTGTGGATGGGAAAGACAGAAATGCATAAAATTGGTGGAATATATGCTGGGGTTTTCTTCAAAGAAATGTGAATGTGTTGAAGTGATTCCATATTAAGACTGGGCCTTAGAACAACTGGGACTGGTGAGAGGAAGAGAGAGAGAAAATGAACTCTTCTGAGAATTGCTTACTCATTGTAACTCCTAACTTTTTGGAATGAAGGGTGTTCCAGTCAGGGTTGAAGTGGGACCACGAGACATGAAGAGCCAACAGTTTGTAGCTGTTAGAAGAGACACAGGACAGAAGCTGACCTTTTCTGAACAGGAAGCAGAAGACAGACTGAAGCAGATTTTGGAGGAGATCCATGCTAACCTCTACAACAGGTAAATTGGGAGGTACAGTAAATGGCTGTGCTAATCACAGATGCACTTTACCTGTCACAATTTCTCACATTATTGGTTCATCTGTGCAGAAAGGCAGGTTAGGCCCATCTTTTGTGATATTCTGCCTCTGAAACTTGTTCATATACAGTAATAGAAGTTTCCTACTGTGCTCATGAAACAGAATGTTAAAGGTTGTGAACTTCTTTTTAAAAGACTTCTGTGAGTTTGTGTAAAAAAGTGTTAATAAACAAATACACCATAAATAATTCATGGAATAATAATGCACAGGATTAATTACTGAAAGATGCTTTTGGTAGAGAATTTTGAAAGAAACAGAGTTGTCCAAGAAACTGCAGTAGTAGAAGTTTTGTGTTTAGAAGTGTATTTGAAGACCCTGTGTCCTATTGACTGTCATAGTGTTGGTTTATAAGCAATCAAATGCTTTTGGAATTGTTATTTGACTGTGTATGCCAAATCCCTTGCATGTCTCATTGAAAATTGTTTGTAAGGAGACAGAAAAAGAACATTGTGCTGAGACTGCACCACAGCAGATGAGTTTTCCTACTTTCTTCTATGGTGATCAAAGTTACTTACAAGCAGAGTATTTTTACCTAGTTAAAAGGCATTATCAAAACATAGTTTAAAAAGAAAAATCAACATCTGTAGCACTTATCTGTTTCTGTCCACAGCTGTTTGGTGTTGAACTGACATGTACAGCCGTGTGAATTAACATGGTGAAATGTGCAGCAAACTGGAGAACAGCCCATTGGCAATTAACCGAACTTTATCTCTTTGAGGGCAGGAGTGGTAGAAAGACGTAACGTGATTAGGAAGATTTGAATGAATGTATATCTTCTTTTCATGTAACTTCCTCTTGACTGACTCTGAAAACTTAGTTCATCTGGCCAGTGAGGCTATGTGCATCAATCTGCCCTGACTGAATGATTTTTCCCCTTATTTAGAGCTTTTGAGGACCTAAAAAGTCATATGGTGGTGGCCAATACTATGGAGGACTTTCAAAAAGAGCTTGATTCAGGAAAGGTAAGGAAATTTACTTCATTCTGTCCTGTTAAGTACCTTCACACACTTTCTGTCCCTTACAAATAATCAGGGGCTAGAAATTTTGAAGCTTATGTATAAATATTGTTATCATTTTTATGGAACTCTCCTCTCATAAGCAGATGAAGCTTCTCCTGTAGAGCCGCGCAAAAATGAATTAGCTTTCCTCAGCTTTGTAACATATGCTGCTTTCTTCTGCAAAAATACTGTATTTACTAAATATGGCGTTGCAGGCTACGACCATTCAAAATGTAGTCCTATGCTGGAGGTGACAGCGTGTCTGGAAGTGATTTACAGTGCTGCAGTTTAGTAAATTGCATTTAAATTGTTACATTTTTATCAGAAAGTGCTTTTCATAGAGAGGAATGTAAATATTTTTTTCAAATTAAGATTAACTTACTGTCATTATTCTACTGCAAACAGTGAAAAACATCTGTTAAATCTCGTAATAGGGTTCAAGTAACAGTTTAAAGTACATGCTATTTACGTCAAAGAAGTTTTGCCTTTATGACCTGAGTAGAAGCCATTGGGTTCATCAAGGATAACTGCAAGTCAGAAACCTCCTTGGGTTGATAGTAAAAATAACTCATAATGTGGATGACTGAGCTCTATTGATCTAGAGATCTGTGAAAAATTCAAAGTTCTGGCGAAGTAGTAGTAGGATTCCCAGGATCAATCATTAAGAATTCATAGTACTTTTGTTAACTTCACAAATAGTTTTAAGTTGTTCTTGGTTAGGCTTGAGCTTCCATCATGCTCTTTTCTTGTATTTTTATTGCACTTAAATTCAATTTATAATAAGATTTAGAGGGATAGCTATGAACTTCAGAGGAGGGACCGATTTAGCATGCTTATGAAGTTGAGGATAGAGAGCTTTTAGACATTCTGTGCATAGGTACTGGAATAGTTGTACTGCCTTGTTTTCCTCTACAAAACTAAATACAAGTGTGAAATATTCTGTTTCCAAACAGCTTTGTTACTGACTGCAAAGTATCATTTCCTTGGTGCATGTGTCTCTAAAGCATCTGGTGATTCTGGTGGTAGATTTGAAAAACAAAAATCTTTAGTCTTTGCTTTATGAATAATTGTGCCCTGCATGGGTGTTCAACCAGAACTACTGCTCTCATGTGTTGTGATTTCAAGATGTGCCATCATGTATCTTTCACTTCTGATTTAAACAATCACTCTGAAACTATGCTTGACTGCCTTCAAGAGCAAGAAACAGTCAAGGAAAACATACGCTTTAAAAAATTGTGAGATGCAATAAACTTGTATGTAAAAATCAACTGTAATGGAGAGTCAGGCTCTTTGCAAGAGCAGGAATGGAATGTGAAGCTAATTCTGTATTTGTACAAGCACATAAATTATGATCCTTTAATTCTGATAAAATAGTATAGAACCCTCCTTCTCTTCCTACTGCAGAGGTTCCAAATGATTCCCTCTGCCTATGGACAGGGTAAAATGCCCTGGTCTTCAGTGTCCAACACTCACAGTCATTTACAGCTACATTCTAGAGATGGCCAAGAGAATCGAACTGTTTGTATTATGTTTAGAACTCTAGTATAATCTAGTTCATAGTGTAGTTAAACTTGGAAATGTGAACAAATATTTTTACATTCCATATGGGATACTTGCACCATTTTGGTGCTTAGGTTATAGACGTTTATTCCAATTGGCGTATCTGAATTGAAAAAAATGACATTGCATCATTTTATGACTATTTCACTCTCTACCTATATATATTGTATGGAAAAAATTGTATAGCATATGTATCCCCTAATTTATTGAAATTACATTGACTACTGTTTAAGAATAAAATCTGTAAGCTGAAGTACTCCTGCTTAATTCCTCTCGCTGTTTTCCCCTAACTATAATTGCAGTGTCGACTGTTAGCTCTTTAAAAACGCAGACTGCTTCTGTGTTCTTCTAGGTTGCATGCAAAGTTTAGTTGAAACTAGTAATAATTGCACAGGTATTTAAACAAAATTACATTTAACAAAAGATTAATGCAGGAACAGTAGAGTGGTAATAGTTCCTTTTTGCAGTTGCAAGAAAGTGAAGCTATGAAGTGAAGTCTAACAAAGGTGTGTTCCAGTTCAAGGCAAATTGAGAATTTTGCGCTGAGAATGTAAATTGGGTGAAAGAAAGCCACAGATCACCGAACCTTATTCATAGTTGTGACAGAATTAAAATGATCATGAAGGCTGAGTTTAGGAGCTGTTGTTGCTGTTGGCTAATGGGTGTTCAAATGTGTGTAGGGGGTGTATTTTTAACAGTAATCCTACTTTTTAGTACTATTTTCCACTGTGGAAGTCCATTAAAAATGAAAAAAAAAATCAGTAAAATGGAATATAAAACCTAGGAAAAGAGATTTGCTACAACAGCTGAGAATAGTATTGAGAAGTCTATATGGGATTATCATTGCAATTTTACTTTCTCAGTTTCATTCAGTTAAGCTAACTGAAGGAAACAGCAGGAAAATACGCACCACTTTCCACTGTCCCCAGGGAAAATGCTGTTGACTATTGTTTCCTTAAAATATGTAGGTCCTTGTGTTGTTCGGAAAATATGAAAATTCATAGTAATGGAATTAAAATGGAAACTTCATTAGGAAAGCACTGTCTTGCAGGATGTAAGCAAGCATTTGTTCTGCAGTTTGAAAGATTTAAACTTTTCCTGAAAAACAGAGTATTTCCAGGCAAAAAGTATTTATACTTTCCACAGAAGGAAGATACTTTGGGTTAAAAAAAAAAAAGAGCTATTAAAATTTAATTGTTGCAATTGGAACTTTTCCCACTTTGAGTGCATGTGAGATCTTAAGGCTTTGGAAGATTCCTGAAAAAAAGAATGATTTTTTTAATATGTATAACTGGTTGTTTGGGGTTTTTATGGTTTGTTTTTTATTTTTCTTTTTTCCCTCTCCGTTTTCGTCCCCCCACTTCAGATTGTACAAATCCCTTTTTGTGGGGAAGTTGAGTGCGAGGATTGGATCAAGAAGACCACTGCCAGGTAAAATACAGCTGAACTGGACACTATCAACCAAGATCAAAATCAAAATGTTTTGAAAATAAAACAGGGACTGTAAGATGCCTCTGGATATAACACTGATGTATAATCCTCACCCTTGACTCTCGCTGTTCTGCATAATTCAATATATTTACTCAGTTCTGAAACTTTCAGACTAATTTGCATGCTTTTGAGATATTAGGTCTAATACACTTTATTGCATCTTTATTTTTAAGTAAATGTATTTATTTATTTATATGTTTTTATTTCAGGGATCAAGATCTTGAGCCCGGCGCCCCCTCCATGGGAGCAAAAAGCCTCTGCATACCTTTCCAGCCCCTCCGTGAACTGCAGTGTGGGGCAAGATGTGTCTGCGGCAAAAACCCTGCCAAGTTTTACACCCTATTTGGTCGTAGTTACTAAATTACTAGTGAAAGCATCTTCACCTTTATCTGTGAATTGAACTTTTTTTAAGAAGACCGAAATAGCCCCCAAACTTAATCAGTTTTGCAACTTTTTAAATGATTCAAAAAACAAAGCCATAAACCATAAACCCCCCCGGTTGTCAGTCTTAGGCTAGCAGTAGTTCACAGACTTTTCTGTAAACATCCCCAACAATAAACATGTATCGTGAGCTGTAAATGTGCTGTGGGGTTTTTTCTGTGTTGCTCGATGGGGAGGATAGGTATCCTTTGCTCAGGTCTCTTGTTCTATTTTGGTGCATGTGTTTTCGTCTACGCTGAGAAAATGCCTAAAAGACTGGAGAGAATGTCATAAACACTACAGTTTAGTATATTGGCATAAACTTTATAGATAAACATCTGTTTTTAATTTTGCCTTCACGTTTTTCAGTTTTTAGTACAGGCTTGCTGCTAACTTGTAGGCATGGTAAATGTTACCATTTTTGAAAACTCCCTCTGCAGTCAGGTGTTTCAAGGAATATTTTCACCGCATTGTGAAACAAGTTTGAAAGGCTATCTTAGATTAAATGCCACATTTTTTGCAAGATGCAGGTGAATGCCCTTTCTTGCAGATTTTTTGCAAAGACCCGTTTCTTTTATCTTCTAAACAAGCATTTTGTAGCTGTCTCTCAGTGATAATGCAATGAGTAATGCAAAGACAATCTGAAGAGAGGTATTGTCAGTGCTAAAGATTTTAGGCTGTGGTTATACCTCTAACGTGTTCCATAAACCCCCTTTGCTTTTCCTGCACTTACTATGTGTTTAGCAGAGAAGGCTGGATGTTGCAGAGTTATTAAATAATTAAAAAAAAAAAAAAAATTACTTCCACTCTGAGCATAGGATTGACTGAAAATGAGATCGTCCTGGCACAAAATAATGTTTGGATGACACATGCTTCGTTTGTTCCTTGTTTCTCCTGTCTTTTTGAAGGCTGTCTACATATAAACCCCTTTCCCTGAGAAGAGTTGAGGGAAGACTTGGCAATTAAAAAGTTGGACCAGTGACATCATCCCCAAACTCTTCCCAGGATAACACTACTGCCTGCCTGTTTCCAAAACCCTACATTTATTTAGCATCAGTAGCCCAAAAGTCTTAAGCATACTATTCCCAGATGTTCACACTTCTCTTCTTTTCGAAGCATGTGTCATCCGGATTCCTGCGGTCAGCCAAAATGTTGAATATTAAATTGAACCAGTGGCCTGTCCAGTTTGGGATCATGCACCTTGTGATAGTACCCCAGTTTTTCAGAGAAAAGTGCCAAGGTTTTTAAATATGTCAGATCAGCTTGCTTGGAATCCTTGAGCACTTGGAAATTCTCTGTAATATTCCTTGGATGATGATTAGTCCTGAAGGGTTTGCTGCAGTTGCATCTTAAAATCGCCTACCTTACAGTCACCTGTTTAGGTATTTTCTCACTATATAGACAAAGTTTTGGGGGTAGTAATGACAAAGGACTAAGGGAATGACATGTCAATGCACGTATTCATCTTACTTTTTCGCTTTGCGCACCAGAAGAGTGGCCCTAGGGTCTTTCTGTCCTGGGACGCTGCCTCTAGCACTGGCTGGAATTCTACTTGGAGGAAGAGCGTAAGGAGTAAGGCCAAAGGGACATTCTCTTGGCCTCAAGCCATGGGTGACAAAGATTGATCTCCAGGGGTCTTGCCCACGCTGGGGGAAGGGGAGAGGCAGGAACCGGCAGCCTCAGTGTCCTCAGGTGTAAGAGACAGGAGAGCACCAAGATTTTTTTGACAGAGCAAACCATGTTGTTACGAACAGATGAGCACTTTCAGCTCCCACTGAAACACTCTGCAGCACTGGTATTTTAAAAATGAGATGCAGAAGCTGTTGATAGCACAGTGCAGAGCAACAGACAGGCAAAACTAAATGCGGCCTCTAACACTGCTGTGACCTTATCAGTTTGAACAAACAGCCAACCTTCAACCAGTTGACTTCATCAAATTCGTGAGCAAACATGTTGACAGCACTGTTCTTAGAAATGAGTTGCTCTCAACCTACAAATGGGTTTGTTTGAAGCCAGAGGTTTCATGGAAGCCCAGTCCCCTTTTTCTTTTTTCTCTTCCCCCCGGTTGACTGGGTTTTGTAATACTTCTCCCTAGCGTGTTTCTTCCTGACCGTAGTAGGGCTCCAAGTTGATGGAACATGGGTGACTCCCCTGCAGATCTCCCTCTGCTGATCTTCCACACATGCCTGGGAGAGACCCATCTGTCTCGAATATCCTTCTACCAGAAGCACAATCTGAGCTATCTGTAAAGCACTGAGAAACACCTGTACTCTTAATTATACTGGTATAAAAAGCTTTCAGAATATTAATAAATTGTCTCTTGAAAAATAAGTACATGAATCAGAGTAACGCGCTACAGTTGATTAAATGATACTGCTTTGTGTTAACACTAGAACTGCAAAGCTCTTGGTGTTCCTCAATTCTTATAGTTGTAATGCTGATAAATTTGCATTAAATAGCATAGTAAGGTGGGATGTAGCAGAACTGCCTTAGCATGGTGCTGCTGCTTATGGACGACATAGAGCATATTTGAGCATTTTAGCTCTGCTGCAAGGGAATGATTCAGTGAGCTCCATCTCGTCTTTTGGTAATCAAAACCTTACGTAAGGCAGGACTTTTGAGAGCTCTGAAGTTTAACCTTGCTCTGTTCCTACTGAAAGGAGAATAACTTAAAAAAAATCTCACTTTTCGTGCTCTATAGTTCAGCTAACAAAATAATTAGTTAGTTGAACTTTAATACAAGAAGGAAGAAAACACCATAGAAATAGCTGGAATAGAAATAACACAGGTGCAAAAGGATGAAGATGAAGAAGAGCAAGTATCGGTTTCAATGTTGTAATTAGTTCTAATTCACCCTACCAGGGCTAGTGGTGTTCTTAAAGCAAGGGGGGGCAGAAATCTCAAGAGCTGCAGTCTCTAGGTAAACGAGTGACCAAATGTTAAAAATTACATCTGTTGGCAGGCAAGGCTTCTAACAAACTGGACTTTAAACATAAATATTTCGGCTGTTGAAACCCTGTGAGCGAAAAAATAAACGAAAATTGGGGGGGTGTGTTTGCGTTTTTGACCTGAAGCTGGTTCACCTTGGGAAGTCTAAGGCCAGCAGGGACAGTTGGTCAGCTCAGGTTATCAGTAGTATTATCTTTATGGCTGTACTGCATGCAATTTCCTTCCGTTTTATCTTGAAACTAACTGTATGTCTGTATGTACGCAGTTGGGCGTTTCGAACAAAAACTAGATCGCAAACTTTTCAAGGAAGGCACCTGGTTTTATCATCCATATTGCTCAGTGTGCCGTGTTAGCAGCTCGATTTCCTTCCCTGGGGTTTGTGAGTGTGCATAAATTCCACTGTCTACCCCCAAGGCATCAACAGGTACTACAATGAGTGACAAAAAAACCCCAAAACAACCAGTTACTGCTTCAGGTTCTTATCCGTTCCAGAACTGGCACCAAGTACAAGTTGGAACTTCTGCAGCTCTTATTTCCCTCTTATTTTCTGGTTGTGTTTTCCCCAAATCTGACTCCTCCTTGCAACTGCATGAGGATTACTTTGGGATTTTGAGACAGGAGGGGTTCTCTAAATGGGTTTATTTTGCGCTTATTGTTAAAGCTCAGCTTCTGTGTCTACTGGTCGCATATTTAGAAAATGGCCTCCAACTTTGTGCCCTATGTATGTGCAATATTAAAATGTGCCAAAAGTACAAGCAGCTGAGAGCTCGAGGCTGCTAAAATGGAAGATCAGTTGTCTTCGAAACTTGCTCTATGGACAACGTGTTCAACTACCCAGGCAGGCAGTTCACATTTACCATCTTCTTAAAAATAACGTCAACCCAACATGGATTAAGAATGTCTTCTTCCACAGGCATGTAGTATTTTCTCAGTACTAAAGTTACTGGCAACAGAAATGACCGAAACAGACGTCGAAAGAAAGTTTTATGCAAAATAAATGCCTTCTCTAACAGCTTAAAATTCCGAGCCACCTTCTTATGCTCTCCTGTCTGGGCCCTATTCAGTTTTTTAGGACAGTGCCGTTGGGTGGAGTAGCAAGTGCCGGTGTTCCTAGTAGTCTCCATTGGTTTATTTTTGTTTTCGTAGAGAAAAAAGCCTCCTTAGGGCGGAACTCGTACAGGACTGGAGCCTTCAGCCTGCCTTCACATGACGGACCTTGCTAAACTGCCCTTTAAACTGATTTATTGCTTTATTGCTTCCTATAAAAGCAGCTCCCGCATGTGAGCAGCAGTGACGGGTGAAGGGCAGGATCGCAGGCAGCGAGTCGCTCCTCACGCAGCTCTGTCCTGTAGGACCTCAGAGTAAGGGAAAGGAGAGCAAGAGAGATGGGCCGCTACTCGGGCAGGAGCATCAGGCTCATCCTCATGTGCGTGGTGAGCCTTGTGCTTTTCGCTGTCGAGATCTCAGTGGCCTCCATTGGCAATTCTCTGTCCTTAGCTTCCGATGCCTTTGCTGTTCTCTCTCACTTGATCTCCATGATCATCGGTTTGTTTGGTGTTAGGTTCAGTCGCATCAGGTGGCACAAGGCCAGCACTTTCGGCTTCAGCCGGGCAGATGTGCTGGGAGCTTTCGGCAACTCTGTTTTTGCCACCGCTCTGATGTTTAGCATCTTCGTTGAGGCAATCAAGAGGTTTATCAATCCACAGAAAACTGAGAAAGCGCAGCTCGTCCTCATTGTTGGGATTGGAGGTCTGTTCTTCAACGTGTTGAACTATGTTATCTTCATGGACTGCTGTTATTGTCATGCGCCCCAAGGAGACACCGAAACAGGTAAATAATGCGGTTGCTCAACGTTCCCAGCCCTCTACAATTCTGCTTAATGACTTTTCTAGAGACTTTTTACTGCTTCTCTGAGATGGACGAGTAAAACGTTGTTTTCATCATTCTTTTATTAGCAAGGGTCACGGATTTTATGTCTGAAACCATACATGTTTCCTGCTTACTCTGCAAGGCAGCTGTCGCCACATGTATTTCTCAGTAAATAATGTTTAAGTAGTGTATGCGTTGACTTTCTAAAGAGTACAGTGATCTACAGAGGAATTTTCTCCCTAATCCCCTGGCTGGCCAAACATAGGATGAGGTGTATGACCACCCTAAGGAGATACTTTTTAGGAAAGACCTAATCCTGAAACACCAATTGTCCACAATCAGTAACTCTCCACGCTTTAGTAACTGCTGTAATTTTTGTCTAGGACGTGGTTATCTTTTGAGAAGTGTTCTCAGTTTGTATGCAACAAAAGTATAGGTAAGGGCGAAAGGAGAGTCTCCGCTTTCCTGGGTTTGAGAGTAAAAGACAACTGGTATGAGAACACAGAGCTGAAGCTTTCTTTGCTGATGTTTGCTAACCTGGGCTTTAGAGAGCAGCAGGGGAGAGACAGTAATACCCTGCTGCACAAACCTTTTGCAGCAGGTTCTGTTGAGTTCACAAGAGCTTTAAACATTCCGTTTGTTTTTCTTAGCGTAGGATTTTCAAACTTGTATATTTGAGAGGAGGTATGGGGACTGTGGTTTTGTTCCTGCAGAAAATACCTCACTTTATTTGACGTAAGATACATGCATATTCCCTCACAATGCACATATATACACCCATACATGCAAACATATTTTTTTAAAACCAGAAATATTTTAGTTGGGATAGGAACCAGACATTTCCAAAGTGTTAACTGGGCATCCTGGGGGAAAAGCCGAGAGAACCCGTCTAACAAAGCAGCTGCTGCTATGTGCTGGTCTAGGTGAGGTAAGTCTTACATTTGACTTCCAGCCTGGACAGGGCTTTGGAACTAGAAATTAAAAGTTTCTTACTTTACATTTCAGTGTTTAATGTGTTTTCTGTAGGACTTAAAGTGGAAAATCTTTCTTTTCATCATTAAAGATACCTCCAGGCCATGTTGAAGCTTTAACACTCAAACCAGATGCACGATTTATTTTGTCCGCCCGTTTGTTTAGATGTACAACTGTTTAAAATTTGAGCTGCTCTTAGAGACAAAAGTTGTGGTGATATGTAATTAGCAGGGGGATTTAATGGGCTTTTATGTTAGGAACTGTCAGCAATTCCTCACGAAGTCTTAGTCTCTGTTTGTGACACCTTCTTGGAAGAAAGACAGTTTCATCCTAAAAGAAAATTGTGCCTGTGGGTGAAGCCAGGGAGGAGGAACACATCAGCACCTAAAAATAAAGGGGGGGAAGTGTCAGGCAATTAGGGAATTAAGTAAAATTAGTGGCAGCTGTGTAGATAAATGCCATTTTCACTGCGTTTCCAGGATCCTGCTCCTAACAACTCTTTGCAACAACGCAGCCATCCCTTTCCCTCTGATAGACACGCATCCAGATCCCTGGCAGCTCCACCTGGCTTTCACCTGAATTTCAGTTGCATAAGCCAGGGGTGAATTTTGTGCCACCCCATAAACACGGTGTGTAGGTTCATCGGTGGTTTTCTCTCTCCATTTCTGGTACAGTGGACTTTCTCTGCTTACGGTAATGCCTAGAGGCAAGACAATGCCATTTTATAGAGGGAATGCTTTCTTCTAGATTTGAATCTATAATCACCACTGAGGTAAAATTTCACATTTATTTCCTCTAATTCTCTCTATATTCAACCTGAGTGAGATTTCTATTACATTTCTTTTAAAAGAAACGTTATTGCCCAAATATCTGTACTCTGAGAAGTGTCCTTATACGCTTTATATAAATTTTATGTGCATATTAAAGAACGTGAAAAAAGAGGGATTCCATCTCTCCCCCTTGTCATCCTTTGTATGAGGAAAAGATACTCGTTCCTGGAGACGGAATTTAAGGCAAATTTTCTAGTGCGTCAGTGGCTCTAGGAGAAATTCAAGTGGATGAACATGGTCTCTGAATCCTGGTGGTGTAATCCAGCTGTCCACAGGCATTCCCCTCAGTGACACCTGAGCAATGTCCTAACATCAGTGATGGTTTGCTGAAGGGGAAAGGTTTGCAGAGCAGCCCTCTACCTCTTAGGCTTTCCTGGGAAGTGGGGGAAGCTGCCTTCACAGCGCTGTTCCCCCAGTAGGGAATGGATTTAAACAGCCCTCTGCTCTCTCGTTTGCATCGCTTCAAAAAATACATAGCAAAAAATAGAGTGGTTCAGTCACCTGGTGCTGGACTGCGGGTGCTGAGTGGGAACATCTGCATCCACTGGAGCAAATTCCTCCGCGTGTATCGGTGCCACAATTAATCGCAACTGACGAGTTCATCTCGTTCTTCTGCGGTTTGCTGCCAGGGAGGGAAAAATTAGCTGGTGGGTTTCCTGGGTGCTGCTGTGGGCAGGGGCAGCGCCAGCCATGCTGGTGACCAGGCCTGAGATCCAGTGGGTGCCAACCCCGCTCTCCCTCCTTTTCCCTTGTTCTGCCTCTGTTCTTCTCATTTAGCTCACTGCAACATCCACGCCTCAGCTTCTCATCTGAGTACAACTACTTTTGTTGAGCAGAAGTTGCCATGCCTGCTTACCCAGGCAGACCTGATTTCCCTCCTCCAGCCATCGGCTGGGTTTGTTTTTCCTCTCATCCTTTGCTGTCTCTCCCTTTTCTCTTTTTTTTTTTTTTTCCTGGCTCTTGCTACCCTTTTGTTCTGTGTCTGTTCCCCCTTTGCCTTGCTCTCATTACAATTCCCATCTATCCCCTCTGCCAGCTGTCAGCACCCATCTCTTCCCACCAGCTTAAATTAAGGTCTCTCTCCCCTCTAGCTTCACTTTTGCACTCGAGTCAGACAGTGTAGTTGCCCACGCTACATTAGGACTAAGAGGACGGGTCAGCAAGAGTACAGGTAGGATGTGCGCCTGTTATTTCTTTTGATGCTGGCCCAGAGCAGCTATTACAGGTATAAAATATTTCTAAGCTCTCTAAAGGAATTGTCCGGCCGAAGTCCTTGGGCCAGCTGGGCCATCCATAGCAGTGTGGAGGGCAGCACAGACTAGTTATTGCTTTGATTAAAATCCAGGGAATACTTGTTAAAACATAGAAATACTAAAACTTCCCTGAGAAACTTTCGCCGGAAGTTAAAAGTCACAAAATGCTTTTCTTACTGTTGCTGTTGAAAATGACAGAGCAGCTTTAGCCATCATTTTCTGACAATTTTGAGGTCTTATATCTTATGCAGAAAATTTTGGCATAAAAATGAAGAACATGGCAAAGTAATATGCAGCTGAAAAAAAAAAAATCAGGCTCTTACAAAAATACCAGACAAATTTAATACTGGCCATACTATACATAGTCAGTCATAAAAATAGAGAAGCCTATTTTACTGCCCACAGATAAGCTCACTCTTGTTTGTGTAGCTCAGTGCAATCATCTCTTCTACTCATTTATATAGTTTCAAACTGCTAGGAGGCCCACAGTTTGAAAAGCACGACATTAGTCTGGTTATAGCAATTATCTGATGTTTGTCTTGAGAAAATGAATAAAGATTTAACATGGAGAAAACATTCGTCCTGTTGTCTTGTGATTTGTGCAGGGAGGTGGGAGGGAAGCAGGAAAGGAAGATGGCACCCAGCCCGCCTGATACTGAGCCACCCACAAAATGGCTGGGCCTGCGAGAAACAGCCCGAATCCCCTCATGAGAGATCTCATGGTCTTCGCACAGTTCATAAACTAAATAAAACACATTCTGTGCTAGCAGCCAGGTGGCTTGCTTCTGTATTCTGGTAGGTGCGATTTACCAGGCCATGTGTGTGAGCTTTCTATGTGGTAACACTGTTGGGTCTCAATTCTCCTATCTCAGCGTGCACCAGCGGCCTGCCTCCCAGATAAGAGGTAGCATGTAAGCTGCCAGTCACATAGGTGGAAAACATACCCTCTTTATCCTCCTGGACCTTATGCAGAGTGAGATTGTTTATTCTGAGGCTTGCTGGGAGGCACAACTCTTTTTCCAGGCTTTTGTAAGTAGGAAAGAGTTGGTGGTATATGTGTGTGAATGAAGTAAGATGAGGAGAGGCACTAGCTTTAACTGGCTGGGTGACTTGGGAAGGCTTTGTTGCTATAATATTCTGAAGTCAATTTTCACGTCTGTTGTTGCAAACATGCTGATCCCCAGAGGAAGTGAGAACATTTATTGGCTAAAATAACTGGATAAGTGGCTGCTTGACCTGTATCTTAAAGCCATCTTTCAGCTGCTTAAAGCCATAGGCCTTCCCGGGGGAGACCTGGTGAGCTAAAGTGTGCAGGTACTGAAAAGCAACTGTATTTTTAGCAGCGCTTTCAGCTTCAAAAGACCCAACAATCTATGCTGCAGAAGTCGAAAGTGCTCTGGCGATGAGAGATCCAGAACAGAGCATTTCAGTTTCTTAGGCTGGCAGTGCAAAGAATTTCACAATAGCTTGATTCACCTGCATTTAAGAAGGGAAAAATAAGTTCCCTGATCTGAACAGGTTTCTCTCTCAAATATGCTGCTGAAAGGGTGCCAGACTATGCCAGTCTGATGATTTTGGGACCTTTCTAAGGAGTGGGAAATAACCCTGGCTGTAACAGATGTAGCAACAAACCTCTGGCGTACTCTGCTTTTCACACTTGAAAAGCCTGAAAGCTTTTCCTCAAGATCAGCATTACTACCTCTATTTTACCTCTTTTGAGTATATCATCACCAGGTTGATACTATTTTTTCCCCAAAGCACTAAGCCTTCAGTAAACATGCCAATTCATCCCCTGGGTGTGTTCATAGACAGGTGATTGCTGAATGCGCAGCACAGGAGTTTACGGGCATCCAACTCCTAAATGCTTCCCAGCATAGTACGTATAAATGATGGGACTTATGCCCTATGCAGTTATTTCCATAAACCCTAGAGGTGTTAATGCCTTGGCATGCAGGTAAACCAAAGCCCACCCTAACCAAATATTTAGATTTTTCCGGCTTTGATTTCTACAGCATTACTGGAGGTAATCCTCTCAAACAGAATAAAAAGGCCAAGGGAAACTCTCAAAGTAATTTTAAGTGTTTATCAGATACCTAATCCCAAACATGTATCTTTTCTGAAGGTCTTTAGTTTAATAGTGTGCCAAATAACCCTCACCAAACTCTTCCAAAGCTTTTCCAATCAGCTACGCAAAAAGTAACCAGATCTATGTCAAATTATTAGAGCTGAAGCTCTAATCCAGAGTCTTCAAGAAAGACAAGAGAGACAGACTGTGAAAGTCTATTTAGCAATGTGCTTCACTAATTTTTCTTAACTTTTTTTTTTTTTTTAATTTTTAATGCTTTGTTCTCTTAAAAGAAACCTCAGAAGCTAGTTGAAGGGGGAGACATTTTATTTCTCCCATTGTTCCCAAGGAGAAAATTTTGCATGAGAACAGGTAAAAGCAAAGGTTTTGGGACTACCTTTTGGGCAAAATGAAAAGTACAGAATGAAAATTTTGACTCTGTAAGTAAAGCAATCAAAGCATCCCTGAATGGTTTGTGCAACAGGATAAAGATAAAATCAAAACTTCTGAACCTAGATTCCAACAGTGCTAGTACCACTGAACTTTGGGTAACTGCATTTGCTCTCAACCTTGAACCAATTTCATAGCAAGGGCATAGGCAGGCTGTCTGACTTACATCACAGTACCTGTGATGAGCTGTAAGGAAATAAAAGGACTGTAAGATAACTGAGTTCAAAGTCACAGCCAGTTTCAATACAATGAGGGATTTTAAGGCTGATACGTTTTACATGTTAACTGCAACTGTTTTATTTGGATGGCTGTTCTGCAGTGAGTTTGCTACAGGCACAGGTTTGGTATCAACTTCAGTCTAGAAGTGCTGCTGGGATAGAAAATGAAGTTTTTGCAGTAGGACTCAATGTAATTGGCAGTGATTAAAGTAGCGACTGGCTTTCTCCTCTTCATGTTCTTTGGAATATGCAGCACTATCTCGCAGTAGGAAAAGCTTGTCTGGATGTGTGTATATATATACATATATATATGTGTGTGTGTGTGTGTGTGTATATATGGGAAACTTAACAGTACTACACCTTTAAAAAAGTGAATTATCAAGCAGTTGAAATATTCAGGGAAGCACTATCCAGGTAGTAGAGCATATCCTGGATCTGTCTTACGGTATGTAAAAGGTTGCTTTATGCTAGATACTAAGAGCAGGGAGTGGTGGTTTGTAACTAACAAACTGAACAACCATCTTAGAATAGGGAAAAAAAAGAAAAGAAAAAAGAAAAAAGAAAAATACATTCCAGGCTAGGAAATAAATAATCCCATAGGTCGGTTGTTTCAGATTGACCTACCAATGTATTCAAGCCTTCTTTGGAAGGGCATGAAAAATCTGTTCTCTGTGTCCAGCCAGACCGTGGTCTCTGCCAGGGACAGTTTCAGGACTGTTCTGAAGAGTCACAGCTGCAATTAAAAAAGCCAGGGACATTCACCTCTGTACTCTGCCGAGGATGCTGATGAAACTTTCGGCCAGGCTGCTGAACTCCTGCTGGAGGGCTAACTTTTAGGCTTCTGCTCCCTGGATTGAAACAGACCTAACAAAGCGATTTCCCAGCCCTCCCACCCTTCAGCATTTGCCAAGAGATCCCATCTTCCTTTCACAGGTATGGTTCTGGGCAGATTTAGAGGGAGATATAAATAAAATGAGCAAACAGCTAGGAACAAACTAACTGCAAACAGAATAATCTTGTACTAACCATCTTGCACAATAAGGTTGGTGTTTATTTTGTGGTCCAATTTATCTGTGGCAGAAGCCAACCACATTATTTCAATTTAGGTTTGCTATGAATTTGGCCCAGCTTTCCTAATTTAAAGAAAAAAGCTTCACGAGAGCCTTCAGGGCTCTCACCAGGTCTTGTGGAATGAAGATGGTTTAGGCTTCATACAAGAAGAGAAATGCAAGCTCAAAGGTCCATTCTCACCCACCCACTGGATTTCAAGCTCTTACAGCTTGGGATGCTGCCTTCAAACGCGAGGTGCCTAGGGCCAGCCTCAGCTTTTTAGTGCAAATGTAACATTTTTCACCCCACAGTCTGAGAGAGACAAGACTCCTTTATCATGTGCGGTGGTGTGTGGGCATTTGTTTCTTTCATTCTCTAGTTTCTTCCAGATCATTCCTGAAATATCTTTTGTAAATCATTTTTATGATGGGTTAAAATGTAATCTCTGCCAGGAATTTGATTAGCAGGATGAGAAATGATCTTCCTTAATTATAGTGTTCAGAATTAGTTCTTTATTTTCAGGTTGGTTTTTTTTCTTACTATTCAAATTCTATAGCACCACAAGACTATGAGTGATGTTATTTTAATTCTTCATTCAGCAGTGGAAGACCCTTACTGTTGTTACTGCTGTTAGTGTTGTCTAATATTTCACAGTAACACAGATATTCTATTTGCCAAGGCTGATAACGGCCTCTCTGCAAGGAAAAACTAAGTAGATTTTAACCTGTGACCTTAAAAATGGTTAACCTGAGGAGGGTGTGAGCGAAAACTGCAAAGCCAAGAGTGGCATAGGGAAGGTCAGTAGTTGTTGACTGTTTGTTCTGCCTTCTGATAGAAGAACTAGAATATATCAAATGAAATCCAGGTTGGAAACAAAGAGAAGGAGGTGATTCTTCTCACCCTGGGCAGATATGTGGAGCGTGTTGTGAAGCGGTGTTGAAGTCTACATTGGTGAGTGAAAGGCTGGACAAGTGCATGGAAGAGAAATCCATTGATGGCTGCTAAATATAGAGATACCCAGCTCAGAAACTCCCCCGAGCTGAAAATACTTGAAGGGTGGAACAGTATTCTGGGCAAGTATCACCTATACTTACCCTGGTCTTACTGCTACCTAAGCATCCCTGTATAGCCACAGGTGGGGGTAGCCTGTTGGCCAGAGGCCGTGACTGCCAATGGCTAAGTGTTAAAAAACGATGTGTAGAGAAGCTTAAAAACTTGGTGCACAGAAATCTCAAAGCTTACAGGAGTCCTTTGCATCTTTGGGGTTCAGAAGGAAAGTTGTCTTGTTTGTAAGAACTTTACCAATCCATAAGAATGTTACCAATTCCTGCTCCTGCTTAGGATGAGGAAACTGCAATAACAGCTTTTTGAGCAGTCTTGTAGCTGAAACTAAAGTTGGCAAAAAGTTCAGAAAACTAAGGTGTTGGACAACCTTTTCTGAATCTCCAAAGAGAGGCTTGTTCAGCTCAGCGTAGTTAGAAACAGAGAGACCAGGATATTTAGGCTGGTTTGTTTAATAGTGTGTATCTTACTCAGGGAATCTCAGTACTGCAGGAGTAAGCAGAACTGTGACATTATATTGTTGAATGTCTGCAGTCAGAGTAGAACACAAAAGGTCTAAACACACTGCAAAACAATCAAAACCACAGTTTCTTTCTAAAAGGATTCGAGATCAAACTGTCTGATACTGCAAGTGGATCGGTGCAAACAGAACTATGGTGCCTGCAAGGGGGGAAGAGCCTGAATGAAAACCCTGGCAACAGGATGGGTGCCTCTGACTTGCAGGAGCAAGACTTTCTTTTGGACTATGTGGAAGAAGATCAAGGTGTGAAAGAGCTACAGGGATTGCACACCCTTCATTCTGAAGATTGAACTAAATTAATTATTCTTGTCCTTGAAAACAATGACTTACTGAATAAGAATGATTCGTGTAGGTTTGTTCAGATCACAGTTTCAGGAGCTGTTTGTCTTGAAGGGATAGTGGTACCTGGATGAAGGGGGCCAGGGAGTTTTGTACATGTAATAGGGTGCATAAAAGCTTGGATTTCCAAGAGGCTTTCTAAGCAGCCATAGCATGAAGGGAAAGGCCCTTTTGTGGATAAATAACTGGTCAGAAGACGGGAAACAGAAAGCAGTAGAGAGTGATTTGTTCCATAAAAATGTTTGCTGAACGTTCAGAAGACAGAAAGTGAATCAGCTATGAGGCAGCGCTGGGAAAAGAAGGAAGGAGACAGTCGAGACCTTTGCCTCTGTAGAAATCTGTGGCTGACCTGGGTTTTGAAGACAGTGGAGGTTTGGTTCCCTCATCTCGAAAAGACATGGATGGGAACTGAAAATAGTTCAGAGCTGGACCTCTGGTCTCACCCAGCACAGGTATTGCTCTGCTCCTGTGTCAGCGTGTGGCTTTCAGACCTATGCTGTGTCCTGAGAAGCAGATCGAGATGCGTGAGCTTGACAGGCAGGAGGAAGAATCAGTGGATGGACAGACACGGCTTCAGAGCTGAGGCTCTGGACACATACATGCTGCTGGTGGTTTCTTCAGCAAGTCCTCTGGAATTGTGCTCCATGTCAGAGGACTTAGTCACAGCCTTTTTTTTACTGAAAATAATATTTCTTCAAAATAACTATGAATTTTTTATGTTTTTGAAGTGAGTCTAGGGCTATGATGTTATTTTTTTTTCAAAGGGAATGAATGTATATTTTGCATGGCAGGATTAATGATGTTCCAGCTACTCTACTATACATTTTCCTAATATAAGAACTGTTAGAAATTATGTTCAGGTCTATGCACCTGCAATGAGCTGGGCTTCAGTAAGTATTTTTGATTGCAAGTGAAATGCCAGGGGCAGAATTTTCTATCATTGATTGTAGTTAAGGATGATACAGTATGTCATTTTCAAGTTTTTGTATAATAGACTAGTTAAACTTCCTATGACTTTCATATATTTTTATTCTTTTTGTTCTATGTATGTCACACTGCTTTTTATTTGGCCCAGCTGCTTGAAATCTCTCATCGTACGTTGGCAGATGTAATGTTAAACATGAAATGTGTGTTGATGTAATTCTGCTATATCTGCTCCCGCTATTGTGTTTGTCTTTGCAGTAAGATTATTTTCAATACATTTATTTTTATGCATTTGTCAATCTGAATATTGCAGGGTACTTTCATTGCTTGGGCATTGAATGTGTGAAGGACATGCAAAAGAATCTCCAGTTCAGTGGGATCTGTGCATTTTGGTCCTCGTGATCCCTGAGTGGCTACTTAAGTCCACTTCAGAGGTTAAGATGCATCTTGGATTGTATGTAAGAAAGGCTTTGGTTGTGTAGACGTAATTTAGGTGGAATTGAGAGGCCTCATTTGAAAGATGTATCCAAGCAAAGGATCAAACTCAATTAACAGCAGTAACAATGCGATTGCTTCAGAGTTGAAGAGGAAATTCCTGAGGCACTTTATTCATTTTTGGTTGTAGAGAACAACACCTTTGGTAGGAGGGACATGATAGTGTTCCCTGGCCAGGCTGCTTTATTATCTGATAGTGATATATGATTTGCCAAGTGCGGTGAAATGTTTGATGTGGCACTTCAGTGTGTAGTTGCTGAAGCAGCACCTCCAGCACTGGTGTGCCTCTTGCATAGTGGAAATACTCCAGACTCCCGCAAGATATCATTTTAAGGACATTATTTTCTTTAGGTCTTATGCCTTTTATTTAAGTTTATTATTCTTGGGCCCAGTTCTGACTTTCTTTTTTACTTACTTCTAAAGTCAAACACACACAAAAAATTGTATGACGATCAGTCCGAGTCCAGTCTGGGGTCACCGAAAATCTAGTGACATTAGTAGTTGTTTTTGACAAGCCCATTGTTGAGAATGGCTTATTTTCCTGGTACCTCCTTTGATTATCTGGTGGCCCCCATCATCTTGAATTGCTGTATTGGTAGTCCAGCTCTATCCTTTTTCCATTTGGTTGCAGAGGCACCGCTTTCCCAAGAACAGCTGTGAAAACAATAACAAAAATCTCCAAAAACAAGACAGAGGTTTAGTTATTTATGATGCTGCTTATAGATTTTTCCGTAGGGTGAAAAAAAATGCATTAAACTACAGGGTGTTTCAAAAAGATGGACCCAAATTGAAATCACTATATATCTCTGCATGGGTCTCCTGAATGTGGAGGTGACCTTTTGAATGTGTCAGGGAAGAGGGAGCTGCTTCTGGTATGACTGGACAGGTTAGGAAAGAAAAAAAGAAGAAGAGATGGACCCATGCAGAGATATAGTGATTTCAAATTGGGTCCATCTTTTTGAAACACCCTGAATTGTTCTCATAGGCTGATGAGAGGTTCGTACACCCCCAGGTACTGCTTTGAAGTACCTTTTAAAAGGCTAGCTGCAGGAAATTACCTGCTTCAGAAGACGGCACTCTCGATTTGGCACTTTGGCACAAAGCACCGAAGGAGTGTCAATTATCGCATCCTTCACCCCAACTTCGGGTGGTACCCGGCATCCCGGAGAGCTTTTTGCTTTAGGACCGGGTGCCTCTGCCTNCGGGCGGGGCCTGGCGCGGCGGGCGGCGGCGTTAAGGGCCGGGGCGGCCGCACTTGTTGCGGGGCTGGCGGCGCTGGGTGCTCGGCGGCTGGGCACGCCCCGGGGCTAGAGAGAGGGAGCGGGACCGGGATCGGGATCGGGACCGGGACCGGCCGCTGCTGCCAGCGCCATGGGGCGGTACTCGGGGAAGNATTAGTAGTTGTTTTTGACAAGCCCATTGTTGAGAATGGCTTATTTTCCTGGTACCTCCTTTGATTATCTGGTGGCCCCCATCATCTTGAATTGCTGTATTGGTAGTCCAGCTCTATCCTTTTTCCATTTGGTTGCAGAGGCACCGCTTTCCCAAGAACAGCTGTGAAAACAATAACAAAAATCTCCAAAAACAAGACAGAGGTTTAGTTATTTATGATGCTGCTTATAGATTTTTCCGTAGGGTAAAAAAAAATGCATTAAACTACAGGGTGTTTCAAAAAGATGGACCCAAATTGAAATCACTATATATCTCTGCATGGGTCTCCTGAATGTGGAGGTGACCTTTTGAATGTGTCAGGGAAGAGGGAGCTGCTTCTGGTATGACTGGACAGGTTAGGAAAGAAAAAAAGAAGAAGAGATGGACCCATGCAGAGATATAGTGATTTCAAATTGGGTCCATCTTTTTGAAACACCCTGAATTGTTCTCATAGGCTGATGAGAGGTTCGTACACCCCCAGGTACTGCTTTGAAGTACCTTTTAAAAGGCTAGCTGCAGGAAATTACCTGCTTCAGAAGACGGCACTCTCGATTTGGCACTTTGGCACAAAGCACCGAAGGAGTGTCAATTATCGCATCCTTCACCCCAACTTCGGGTGGTACCCGGCATCCCGGAGAGCTTTTTGCTTTAGGACCGGGTGCCTCTGCCTCGCCAGGCGAGCCCTTCTGCAGCCGCCGTGCCAGGCTGGCGCCTCCCCGAGCGTTTTATTTCCTATTCATTTCGTATTTCTTTTCGTTTCTAACCACCCCGGAGGGGGCTGCGCAGCGCGGGGCCCGGGCCCGGGGTTCCCCCGGCCCCTCACCCGGGGGGAGCCCCTCTGCCGGTGCCTCNCCGGCCGCTGCTGCCAGCGCCATGGGGCGGTACTCGGGGAAGACGTGTCGCCTCATCTTCATGCTGGTGCTGACCGGCGGCTTCTTCGTGGCCGAGCTGGTGTCGGGCTACCTGGGCAACTCCATCGCGCTGGTGTCCGACTCCTTCAACATGCTCTCGGACATCATCTCCCTCTGCGTGGGGCTCTCCACCGGGCGCATCGCCCGGCGCAGCCGCCGCGGCCCCCGCGCCACCTACGGCTACAGCCGCGCCGAGGCGGTGGGAGCCCTGTGCAACGCCGTCTTCCTCACCGCCCTCTGCTTCACCATCTGCGTGGAGGCCATCCTCCGCCTCGCCCGGCCCGAGCCCATCGACGACGCCCAGCTGGTGCTCATCGTCGGCACGCTCGGCCTCGCCGTCAACCTCGTGGGGCTCCTCGTCCTGCAGGACTGGGGGGGCGCCTGCTGCCGCCGCCGCCGCCCGCCCGACCCGCCGCCCGCTGCCGCCACGACGGGGGGCGCGGATGAAGCAGGTGCCTTTCGGCTGCATCCTTGCCTCGCCTCGCCGTCCAGCCTTCCCCTCGTGTCCTGCACCTCTCCACACCCGTTCTACCCCATCCCTCCATCCCTCCACATCCCCTCTCCTCCTCCTGTTTGCCCTTGGGACCCGCCGAGCTGCCAGACCCATCCTCTGGGCCCGTTCGGAGCCCCAAGCCCACCCGTGGGCCCTGGGGAATTTCACTGAGCTCACTCAGACACCCTCCACCTCTTTCACCTTGTACTTTACACCGGGCTGCTGGGCGTCCCCTCAGGATGGGGGAGGGAGGCATTGCTCAGGGAACTGCATGCAAAATCTGCTGCCGCCTTTCTTTTTGTGTTGTTTTTTTTTGTTTGTTTTTGGTTTTTTTTTTATTTCTTGTCATCTTTGAAATAAGTTGGTTTTGAGAAGGATGATGTTTTTTCTGTTTGTAGAACTTATACACAACACAGCGTTTCTTCTTTGAATGCAGGTGATTCACCAAATGACAAAAAAAGCCCTGAAGAGGGGTCTGAGAAGAAAAAAGAGAAAACGTCTGAAGCCTTGAACATCAGAGGTACAGCATGGGCGTATACTGCTAATATTATATCAACTTAAAACACTTTCTGGTTTTGTTTTTTCAGGTTTTGTTTTTTTCTTTCCCCAAAGCATCAGTAAGAAATAGAGCAAAAGTCCAGGACTCTTCTGTGTATGTGGACACGGATATCTTTGGCAGAAAGGGTTCGGTTGTATGAAATAGCATAGATAACAAAATACTTGTGATGCTGATTTGGCTCTGAGTGTGCCCACATTTTGATTTTGGTTCTTTAGAAGAGTGCAGCTGAAGCTTTTTGGAAAGGAGGCGAAGCCTATTGCATTAAACTTAAGGCACTAGAGGCCTAATGGGAAGGTGAAGCGGGTAGCTACACGGCGCTGCTTTCAGTGTCACTGCTGTAGTAGTTGAGCAGTTTTCAACTCTCAAATACTTTTGGGCGGAAAACAGAATGTCTTTAAATCTCAGGGGTGATAATGTTTTGTTGTCAGGACAAGGAAAAAGGGGCTGAAACTGGTGCTTCAGCACAGTATTTTTTCAGGTCCTTGAACTGTGAACCTGTCCTGAGAGAGTCTGTGAGAGGATCCGCCCCTCTGATGTTGTAATTCGGCAGGTCTCTGGGTACCTGCAGAGTGAGACAGTAGAGCTGCTTCTAGGAATAAATCAACCAACTGTCTCTCCCCCTTTCTGTGTAGGTGTTTATCAGCATGTAAGTTTACGTACGTATTCTGAGCAGAGCCAAAAGCAGGTATCTTTGACTGTATTAAACATTGAGTTTGTCCCCAAGGAAAGGGCAGTCAACGCTGAAACAGGATGATAGTTTCAAGCTTCTTCTTGTCACCTATCAGCATCTGATATTCATCCAAAGCTGTGTAAGTTGGCATCACATGAATTCAGCATAAGACGCTGACATGGCAGTCAGGCACCTTTTTTTTCAGAGTTACACAAATGTGTCTGTGAGGGAAGACACTTTGAAAATCGAACCACATACCAGAGCCACAACACTTTCCTGAATGTCTAGAAATTGGTGTCACTGGATATTATGGCACAACAGGGGTAGGATTATTGGAGCAGGAAAAGCAAGCTGTCACTTTGAGAGGTGGAGGAGAGAAGGATAAGAAACTGATGAGTATTACTTTAGAGAAGGCCTTACTTGCCTGAACGATGGTGCATAAGCTTAATGATGCTGGAAACTTTTAAAAATGTCTGAAGGATAAGAAGTTTTGTATTGGTTATTTTAAGACACATGTCATTTTTGATTTTTAAAAAGAGACTTTTTCTCTTAGTGCTCCTATAATATATCATCTTTGCAAAGTCTGTTTTTCTTGTCCTTACAAATATTCCTTGCTTCTTTAGCCAGTGTTACAGATGTGTCCTTAAAATTCTGATTCAAAATCTATGTTTTTTTTCTTTACTGCTCTAAGTTAGTTACATAGCTGCACTTCATGATCACTTGGCAAAAAA
Organism: Pampusana beccarii; assembly: GCA_013399365.1. Lineage (NCBI taxonomy): Eukaryota > Metazoa > Chordata > Aves > Columbiformes > Columbidae > Pampusana > Pampusana beccarii. Next base: position 944,675 of record VWYH01010423.1, on the reverse strand, counting down.
TTCTGCACATTATAGAATTGGAGCTGCCCTGGAAAACATGGCTGGACAAAATGGATTGGTAGAGGAACTGCTTCCTTGATTTTAAAAATGGTAGGAACAGGAATCTGTATGTTCTGCCTGGCAGGATTAATGATTGTAGTATAAAATTATTCCTTTTACTACTTGAGCATATGCAGAGTAGTTCAGACTTTCCAACACAAGCCATTGGACACAATATGTTAACTATGGTCTTACCATACTGACTTAGTTTAATAAAAATTTGTTTTCAGTTCCATCTTATAGCCATAACTTTTGCAGACCTGTAGGAAAATTAGTTCATTTCTGTCTACGCCCTCATTATGTGATGACTAACCAAGATGTATGTATTAATGATGTTAGTAATATAAAATAAGCATTTCCAATTGCCGTATTCTCAAATTATAATTTATCAAAATTCTGACATGCTTTTTTTCTTAATTCAAAGGAAGACTTTCTGAAACATTTTCCTGTGATTTATAAGCTGTGCTCTCTAATTAGTTGCCTTGGCAATTGCATCCTGCCTTTCTTTCTTGTTAGCTCAATAGCTGATAGCCTGTGCTGCATCGGGATTATTTGTAGGTGAAAAGGAAACACTGCAACACTGTTAGGAGGAGTAAAACCCCGCGGGAGTCTGCCAAAGGGGGCAGGACATGCCTGCCTCCAGCAGAAAGGGCTGGACTCACTGGAAGTTTGTGCTCTCTTATTTGAGCCAAGTGATTCAGAGGAACTCCAGTGGTTGTTACCTTCGTTTCTCACACAGAATATCAATGGTCCTGCACAGAGCTGGCGAGAAACAGCAGCACAGGCACAGCTCTGGGTCTAAACCAGGGTCCAGCACCACCAAAGAGTCAAAACTCTTCGCTGTGTTGCTCATGAGTTTCGGAAGGAGCCTCTTGCAGCTTCTCCAGCCCAGAGGAAGTGATTAAACTGGAGTTAAGGTCTTGAAAGTGCTTGTCATAGAGATGTTAAAATGAGTTTTGTCCTATCACAGGGTCCAAATAAAAAGCATTGACAAAGAAATTAACTTTGTATATTTAGAGATGCTATGAATTAGGCATGGGTTGGAATGAAATCTGAATCTGAATAGTAAAGACTAACAAAACTGGAGTGCATTTGAGCAAAGATGGGAAGAGGGAAGATTATGTAAAGTAGTGAAAAAAAGAGTTCTTAGATGGTTGTAACTTTATAGGAAGAAAGCTACTTTGGTCATTGTAGTTGAAAGAGCAACTCAAAATATGTTATTACAAAAGCCTGGCTTGTGCCTTTGCCTTTTGTGCAAAAACATATTTATAGATGTAAAAACTGGTACCCACCATTCCCCTCAATTTAAAGTAGTCCAGGCACATAGTAAAAAACATGGTGTCCATGTGACTAACTCTCAAACCAGATTCTGGGGGTTTTTTGAGTCTGAGGGCTAGTAGTGTTGGTGGGACAGGGCTTAGTATGACTAGTAATTAAGCTTGATCTGAAAATTGGAGTTTGGGGGTGTTTGGAGCCAGAGGAATGGGCTTAGGTTTCACTTCGGTACTTTTTCAGCTTTCAACAGTGTCATAGAAGCTGCTAGAGAATAACTGTTACTGGGGGTGGTCTGTGGCTCTCTGAGCTTCCAGGGAAGAACAGATATATTTAGTCATCAATTTTAATTGACAATTGAGATTTAATGTGCCAGGATCTTTTAATAATCTGCAGGCATTTAAGCAAACACATTTTACGTTGCCATGGCATTGCAGTTGGACCACAGTTGCTAGCACACCCTACGTGTTTAATAATGCATCCCACTTGAGCAGCTGTGGTTCAGAGCTGTTTCGTTCTGAAAGCTGTTATTGAAAACTTTGGTTATGATATTAGTTCTTGGAATATTGAGTTTTTCGTGTCAGGTAGAACAGACTTTAAAAATGCAGCTTTACTCTCCTCCTCCTCCCCTCCCAAAAAAACACTAATGAAAATTGTGCCCTTTGTTTCAGGTGTTCTTTTGCATGTTATGGGAGATGCACTTGGATCTGTAGTCGTGGTAGTTGCTGCTACAATCTTCCATGTGCTCCCTCTGGGGAATGCTCCATGTAACTGGCAGTGCTACATCGACCCAAGCCTGACGATAATTGTGGTGTTCATCATCTTGTCTTCTGCGTTCCCGCTTATGAAGGAGACCTCAATTATTTTGTTGCAGATGGTTCCCAAAGGTGTTAATATGCAACTACTGAGTAAGTCAGATTTGTTGTTGAAATGCTGTTGATTTTAATGATATATTTAAATGCATATGTTATTTCTGGTATGACATGTTTGGATTATTTACTCATAATAGCTCTAAATTCTCAAGAACCATGAGAAATAGTCACATGCCTGTGTCCTAGCAACATGACTCAAATCTCTCTGGATTAGTTAAAGCATGCATTTTGAGAATGTGGTACTCCAACAATACATCAAAAATACCAGATCTTGAGCTGTTAATGCTTTGTGTGGGGTGTTTGTGGAAGAAACAACATTGAATTACAGTATTTCCCAACCCTGCAGTGGCTTCTTCTAAAAGGTTTCCAAAACAGCTTAGAAATTTCCATGAAGGTTGGTTAATTTTGTAGCTCTCTGGTGTTGTTCACACTGGTTAATTGTGGGGTAGCACTGGTTATTTCTGGAATTCCACCGTGCCCAAGGCTTAAACAAACCAGAAGATGTGGGTCTTGGCCAAGGAAGTGGTGCTCTAACGTTGCCTCTATGAATGGCTGGTAAAGGGCCATCGGGGAGCCTGAGGGACGGGGTGAACCCAAAAGGAAGGGTGGCCTGCCTATGTGGTCATCTGGAAGCTGACCCTAAGGCAGCTGGGAGTAGACATATTTTATAAAGTACAGCTCTTTTAAAAAGATGATTTGGAGACTGCTGCTTTCGGATAAGGGGCTTAATGGCAAAGCTAGTAATTGGCCAGTACACCAAAGCCTCTAATGTCTTTCTCTTCTATCTTCTATCTTCCAGCTGACAGACTATCTCGTGTACCAGGGGTTAGCAGCCTTCACGAGGTGCATGTTTGGGAGCTTGCAGGTGGGAAGAACATCGCTACTCTTCATGTCAAGTGCCAAACCCCTACCGATTATCAAGATGCAGCTTATAAAATCCGGAAGGTTTTCCATGAAGCAGGGATCCATTCGGTGACCATCCAGCCCGAGTACATTGACCACAAGACTTCCCAGCTCCTCTGCAGCTCCCCTTGCATCTCAACAGCTTGTGACTCTCAGCTGTGCTGCAGCCAGCGGGAGCCCCCCCCAGCTAAAGCTAATGGCTATGCTGAGAAAAACAACAGTTGCTTTTCTGCACTGCATAAAGACGATGGTTCGAGTAAAAATGATATTGAAATCCCTATTGAGTACCCGGGGGCAGAGGATAGTGTTAAAAGCGTGAAAAATTGTGATGTGTCTGTTGACAAGTCACGGTTGGGCAGTACACGACTTTAGGCAGTTCCCTCTACTCTGCATAATGTTTTCATAGAACAAACGTATCCTGGCTGGGAAGGGGGGTCATCGGTGGTCGTGGCTGAAGTTGGTGTGGCGAAAAGATTTCTGTGCTTTAGCTGTAAACCAAAATACACCTAAAAAACCTTGTATCTGAAATAAGGATTAATATTCCCACAAAGGGTGTTGCATTCATCTAAGATTTTTTCCGATACAGCCTAACGCAGTTCCTGAGCAAACTGCGTGTGAATTCGTGTTGTTAGCGTGGATAAGGTGTATTGCTGTCTGCACTGATGCTTGCAGTTCATGGCCAGTGGCACTGGGAATGAAACTCTGGCCTTTTCTGCTGAAGCGAGCTGTTTCCTGGAAGCCCGGTGGCCAGTTCACGATGGCACTGGGCTGAAGTACTGTATATTTATAAAGGACTTCAGTAGAGATGCTTTACTGAGCCTTAAAACCCGTTTGTGCATAGACAGTTTGTGTTTAACAGTAACACTTGTGCTTCTGGCCAGTGGGGTTTGTGAATGAAATTAAGAGTGTTTAAGGAGGAAGGGAAGCACTCAGGAATTTTGACTTGCATTGTTTTCTTGATTGACTCCTGTATTTAGGGACAGAGCAGAAGCTGGTCTTGCTTCTCTGCTAGTAATACTGGAGTCTTAGCCTAATCACAGATAAGTATGCTAAAGAATAGACTTCTCGGCATGAAAGCAAAGAAATACTTACTTACGTTGCCTGTACTGATTCTAGCAAATGGAAATGCAGGCAGTCATCAAATTACCTTCTATCTTATTCGCTGTTGTGATTGTACAACTCAGTCTTTTTTATTTATTTTTTTTTCTCCTGACAACAGAAGTCATAATGGCCACAGTCTCAATTCATCATTGTGCAGGATGATTGTATCTTTAACACTGAGAATCTGTCATTATTCATGCTGAATAAATAAGCCAATGTGTTTATTATGAACAGTTGAAATTCTGCAGTTCTATTATGAAGACATAATTTAATATTGTATTAATTAAGAAAGACCCTTTAAAGTTTTATATGCAGTATTATCACTTAGAAGGAGCTTTAAAAAAATTACAAGGATTTTTTCCTGGTTTAATCTCAGTTATTTCTTTCTGGACTGTATTAAACGTCTAAGCCCTCCCCTCTGCCTTGCCCCTCCTCCCCCTGCCCAAAGGTGTCTTTCAAAGTGTATTTACTGAAGCCATTCCATTATCTATCTGTTTGCTGCTGGCTCTTTTTGAAGGCATGCAAGAGTGCTCTAAGGAACACAAGGTGACGTGCCCTGTCACCAGTGCTGGATTTAGGTCAGGTCTGTTCTCCAGGTTTCTGGGAGAGGAGACCCACTACCTAATCCCGAGTGCGGTGCTTAGCCTCACTGGCTAGGCAGATCATTTTGCTGTCGTAAGCAGCCTTTCAACGGGCTGTGTGGCTTGGGCAGGCTGTTTTATTCATTTATTCATGGCGACACTTTTATAAAGTAGTGCTGTCTTTACCTCAGTGACACCCTAACAGAAAGGGCAAATAGATTTCCTGCCTGGGCTGGGAAAATACCAGGACCTCCTTGTAAGACTGGCTTGAAAGCAGCCAACTCCTTACTAATAAGGACAATTACATGAATATTTAAACGCACAGCAGGATATTTTTCTGCTCGGAAAATGGTATTTACTGAAGCAGTGATTACAGGCTGAACAGCACATTTCTAGATTTGTAGTTACCCCTTTTGAACAGATTCTTGGGTGAATTAATATATTTTATAGCCTTCTATTGTGGATTTGTATCATATAAATTAAATTATGCATTGGTATCATTAAAAGCTTGATCCTCCAGTCTGATTCTGTTGGCAGCAGTAGAGGAGAAAGCAGCAGGATCTTGCCTGGCAGTTGTTGCACGACTTAATGTAAATCAGGAAACATTTTAAGAATTGCTCTGTCTTTTAAAAGTGTGTGGCATAAAGTAAGACAGCCCTTTCTTCTGTTCTTTTTGTCCTTATTTTCATCTATGATGGTGTTTAAATGTCGAGGTTTAGATGTAAATAATGAATATATTTATAGGCTTGTTTGAGAACTGGAATTGAAGGCTCCCAAAATAACAACAAAGTCTGTGAGAGAACTTGCTTCCCAGTTTTCCTCTGAAACAAGCACCCTTTCATAATTATGCATTTGTGTCTTAAATCAGGTAATTTTTTATATATACATTTTATTAAATGGTTGAAAGATGGAATTGCAGTATTGTTTACTCTGAAATTAGAGAAAACTATTATGTGTAACACTGGGGCATTTGACAAAATGGACCATATTTTCCTTTATCCTTCCAGTGTTTGTTAAAACTGTGGTTATCTATTTTTTTAAGCTTTCAAAAGTGTTGTAACCTGAAAATACAATGAAGTAACATTCTTAAACTTTTTTTTCTTGTCTGGTTGAATGTACTGTAATTGTTGCCTGTAAATAAATAGGAAAATAACAGGGATTATAGAAATCTTCAGGTTTAGAAAACAAGCAGATTTAAAATTTCCTTTATTACTTAAGTAAGCAATCCCAACAGAGTTATGTTACTGAGGAGGTGAACCTTGCCTTTTCTGTGTAGGGACTTCCAGGGTTTCTGACCCAGTATGCTTGCCTGCCTTTGAGTCCTGCAACAAAATGTTTTTCTCCTGTTTTACGTATGTCACAACCAGGCTGTACTGGGTGGCCCCTCTCTACTTCTAGAGAAGACTTCGTTCCAATCAGGGTGTATTTTGTATTGGCTTATTTCCCTTCAGTTCTTGTCTTATCTTTCCTAATTCTCTTGAAGTAGACTTACCTCATTTTGAAATGCAGGATATTTCTGGTTTTGCCCTTATCTATGGGCACTTGTTGTAAATTCAGTTTTATAGTATATTGCGCTGTTATAAAATCTCTTTTCTGGCCTCTTTAGCTTAATTGTTTTGTTCCCCTCCAATTCAGTAACATAAAATTTCTGATGATTGCCGGTTGATTGTGCTACTCTGTCCTCTTCAAGCGCTCCCTTATGTTTGCATTGTTATGGCATTCAGGTTCTCTTGCAGTGGTTACCTATATCTATCTGTCACTGTCGGTACCAAAGGAAATCTGCTTAAAATACAGGTGACTTTCAAGTGGTTCTCCAGCTTATGTGAAACTCTGATCCATCACCAGTCATACATGTGGCCTAGTTGTTTGACAATAAAACATTTGCTAGCCTTGCCAGATAGTTTTGGAGTAAATGTGAAATCTGGGATAAATTAATCTGGCATTGAATGCAAAAGCAACTTACTGACTTTCATCAGTCGTGACCTTTTCTTAAAGTGAATCAATTTTTGGTCACCTTTTCGTATCTACTAAACATGCCAATTCGATTGTTAATTTTTCATTCTTTTGCAACTCTCTAAATACAGGTATTGCCTTTGCTCTTCTATGTAAAGAAAAATAACTGATGCTATTTTTAGGAGTATTGCCTTTGTTTTGCCACGTTTTCAGTTGACTTCCTTTTCCTCGTGTTCTATGCGATACTTATTTTGACTTGTAGTGCAACCATGGTTTTTTCCTCTTAATGTTTTTCTTATTCTTTGTGTGTTCAATAAAAGCAGTATGGTTTTTCTAGCCTTCTGGTCATGGTCATGTATCTATAACACAGTTTAGAAATACCTCTTTTATACACTGGTTTAATTTTTGCACTCCATTCAAATTCACCCTCTTTGTGGTTTTGCTTTTTTGTTTTTGTGTTTTACTTTACCATTGCAAAACACTTTTTGGCCTTTTTTAGTTCTTCATATTCTTTCTCCTACTCAATTATAATGCTTACTGTCCTGAATGCTCCCTTTTATTCTGAACTTTGAAGGGAATATGCCAGCATCCCAATTTTCCCCAAAGTAAAGCTCACCAGCCAAGGTCTATGGATGGCTTGATGTGAGCTGCTCCAAGGACTGTTTCATGTGCTGTGGTCTGTGTATAAGTGTTGTCCAAGTAGTCATCCTGAGATATAAACACGTAGATTAATATATACTTAAATTCTTTCTAAACACTCCACCTGGACCAACTTTTTAAAGAAGGTTGGTGTCTAACCCTGAGAAGGTATAATGAAATCAGCAGGGTTCATTAGTCATTCATTAAGACCTTAAGGGAAAGCTTGGATCACTGATTAGAAAGCAGGTAAAAGGGACATTTCTGAAAAGATAATCCAAATGCTATGAAGGTTTGTATGGGTTCTACTACTTACTCTGCTGTACAATGGAAGCACTTTCTATGTTAAATACTTTATTTGGGCAGTGATACCTTGATATGAGGATGTCACTGTATAAGATTGTTACATTTATGGAGTTGTGTTGCTTAAAAGTTTCCTCCCCTTTTTCTGTTTGTTATGTGATTTAAATAATGTGCCAAAATGTCATTTCCATGATTGCTGAATCAGTGAATTGTAAATCTTACTGTGGTTTTATTAACTGTTAGTGAAAAATTACATAAAGTTTTATGTACAGTTATATTTTTTTCAAAATGAAGTTTGAATGTCTTGTAAATAAAGTGTATTTTTAAATAAACCGGTTGTTCTGAGCTTGATGTATGCTAGAAGTACGGAGCTTGTGTCAGTTTGGATAGTTTTAAGACCTTTGTATGAGTAAAGTTTGTTCTTAACACATGAGCTTGTTAATGCTGCGAATTTTGTAATGTATATGGAAGAAAAGGGGACAAACACTCAAAAGCTTTTCCTCTGCAAGCAGCCTAGCGTTCCCTAACCTGGCAGTGAATTTAGAGCCTGTGACTCCGGGGAACCAGATGAGGATCTTAGCTGCAACCGATGGGCTCTTTGCAGGACACAGGTGCTGTGTGGCTGCCTGGCTCTGCTGGGCTCTGCCTGCTCGTGTGGTGTCTGACTTCTACCCAACATCTCTCCTTCTTTCTCTGGTTTCAGCTACAGATTTCTGTGTGTGTGTAAGGGTGTTGCTGCAGGGAGAAAGTTGACTGTGTGTGTTACATCAGGCTCAGGACAGCTTTGAGATTCTCCCCACTGGCTTTCCTGACCTGAACTTGTATGTTAGAGATGAGATGAGGCCTAACACTACAAGTTGCAGGAGAGCAGCTCTGCAGAGAAAGATTTGGGGGTTCTGGTCAACAGCAAGTTGAACATGAGCCAACAGTGTGCCCTGGCAGCCAAGAGGGCAACCGTGTCCTGAGTGCACCAAACACAGCATGGCCAGCCGGGCAGGGAGGGGATTGTCCCGCTCTGCTCTGCACTGGTGCGGCCTCACCTGGAGCTCTGTGTGCAGGTCTAGGTGACACAGGANGGAGGGGCAGGCGCTGATCTCTTCTCTCTGGTTACCAATGACAGAACCCGAGGGAATGGCAGGAAGACGTGCCAGGGGAGGTTCAGGTTGGACATGAGGAAAAGGTTCTTCACCCAGAGGGTGGTGGACACTGGAACAGGCTCCCCAGGGAGGTGTCACAGCCCCAAGCCTGACAGTGTTCAGGAAGAGACTGGACAAGGCCTCAGACACATGGTGTGAACTGTGGGGTTGTCCTGTGCAGGGACAGCAGTTGGACTGGATGATCCTTGTGAATCCCTTCCAACTCAGGACATTCTATGATTCTATAAGTTTAGGTGCTGGTTTTGGAGCAGCATTCGTGGAGGTGCCCCCATATGTTCCTCTCTGTCTAGCATCAGTATCAAGTAATCTGCTGCCTGGGTCCTATCCCATTGTGTCTGATTCTCCAGTTGCCCGTGTATCTACACATTTTTGTTAATAATGATCAGTAAGAAGGCAGTAGTAGTTGTGCCTGACTTCTTAAAAAATCTTTTATGTCCAAATTGCAGAAACTGCATAAATGATCCATGAGAAATTCAACTGAGTTTTGTCTAATACGCTGCCTGTGGTCAAGTGCCTGGTTGATGTTCCTCAGCCTGTAGCTGGTGGAGAGCAAATATTTTCCGATCTGATGGAGATCCTGTTCTCATCCAAAGTTGTAGTAAGAAGTGGGGAAATAATAGTGGTCACAAATGTGTGATTAAGAGTCCGTTACATTCCCTGGCAAAATTAGAATATAGCTGGTGTGAAGGTAATGAATCTTCCAGTGAGGACAAGGTGGAGGTTCGGTAAAACTGAGAGTAGGAGATGTGCAATGAAATGTCGAGGGAAGTTAATGACGTATTCAGCAGGGTCAAGTAAACCTCTATCTCATCAAGGACACAAGCTTTGCCCTCTGATGCAAATATGGAACTTACTATTGAGTCCTAGCTGTATTTTACAGGCAGTTAGTTATTTTGGTACAAAATTCTAGATGGAGAGGCATAGTTGTAATGGTTACCATCAGCTCTCCAGAGAAGTCACTAGAGCAGCCCTGTAAGCTTGTGGCTGAACTTTGCTAAAGTGACGTTGCCTGTCCGATGAAAGAAGCACATGTCTTGGTCAATAGAGAGAGCAATCATTTGGATGACTGTGAAGCATTGTTAATGACTACTATATTAGTAACTTAATTATACCTGGGAATATTCCCAGGCACAGACACCAACCGGCATAGAAGAGCTTGCACCTATGCTAGTAAAATACCATCCACTTCAAAAAAGGCTTCGTGCTGACGGCCAGCTGAGATTAGGTCCTTGACACTGGACTGTGCCCGGGAAGGGCTGGGGAGAGCACTAATTGCTGCTTACTAATACAAATGGTCATGATTCATCCCCAGTTGCTGTTTAATTTGCTAATATTGATGAGGCCCTCAGTCCCCGAGCCTCCGTGCTGTTTTGCAAGGTAGAATTACCTGCAGATAGAAAATGAAATGAAGCTCGTGGTGGTTTCTTGGGACCTGGGGTTGAAAGGTTTCCTTTCTTTCCACCCCTACGCCGCTGTATCAGTGCACAGGGCGAGCTGGGAGGGGAAGGGCTGCAGGGTCAGCAGTGCAGTCAGCAGATAACGCTATCACTGCGGCTGCTTGCGTGGCTCTGGAAACAAAAGGTGTAAGGCAAGTGGCACATTCGATATGGCGTTGAACTTTGCTTTACCTCCTTCCAGTCCTAGTTCTTTTTTTTTGTTTTCCAGCATTCACCCATGTTTAATAAAGTTCTGCATCTGTTTAACCACACGTCGCTGATCACCCTGTAGTGAGGAGGTGGAAGCAAAACTACAGCAAGAGCCTTCAGGGTACATATGAGAAAATAAGCCTGTGAAGACATGATGCAAGTCATTGAAATGACACAGTAGGTTCCCAGCCTAGGGTATAGAAAGTTTTATAAGTAAAGGATTGCATAATTCAAGAGGTAGAAAACAGTCCTTTTTTTTTCAATATCCACTATAAAAATTTACCTTGTAAAAAGTATCTGATGCAGATGAGCTTATCCACCAAGTTTTAAACAAGGAAGTCCAACGGGCAGTAGGAAATCAGCACAATGAATGCCGTGACAACTTGCAGAACAGCACTTGCTTTAATTACCTATTTATTTTTAAAATTGCCACATGAAGTAGGGGATGGCAGCCTATCTGCATACCACAGTTTATTTGCCCAAATTGTTCACAAAAAGCGTTCTTATGGCTGGGCTTAAGAGCACAGCAGTGTGCAGGGTATAGTCCGCGACAAACACCCACCAGCAGTACCTGCAGCTTTTGTGCTGGCTGGTGCACGCTTCAGACTTCCGCACCCAGATGATTTCAGGGACATCGCCATCCAGGGAGCACCTTTCTACTTGTGGACGTCTCTGGCACTGTGTAATTTCTAGGAGTGTAAGTGGATGTTCAGTCAGCCCTAAATTGTCTGGGCGTAGGTTGATAAATCATGTCAGAGGGACACAACCAGGGCCCCCAAAATAATGGTAAACCTTTGCATGGCGCCGAGAGGAGATGCTCTGTAGAACTCGCTGAGGAGGAAGAGGGTCTTTGCTTCTCCCCTAAAGCCACACCAGCTCTGGAAAAGACTCGTGGTAGAGCAGACCTTCGCCCATGCTGCAGCAAAGGGACATCATGTGTTCCTCAGGGCAAACAACTTCAGCTGCTGTTGGGGTAGGATTTGCTGAGGCTTTTGGCAAGGAAAGAGTGGGAACCTGTGCAGCTCCCTCAGTGGCCCCCAAAACCCCATTCTCTGAGTACCAGCTGTGCTTTCCAGCACAGTTTTTGAGGCCATCCAGAAGTGAGCAGGCATGTATACGTCTTCTTTCTGCCTCCTGCTCCTGGGTGCTTTTTACATGAAGGGAAGCGGCTTACTTGAAAATACATTGAGACTTTTTAATGGTTTCCCTTAATTCCCATTGTCTCCAGATGTGAGCTTTTTCTTCTGTTTGCAGTAACTCTAATTTGCCTCTGTGCTTTAGTATCTGAAATACAAAATCGTAACCAACCAGCTCCTTAAACTCACAGTCACAATAATTCCATCTACCCCTGACAGTAACACTGGCTTATGTTTAGTGCTAATTTGCTGGCACTGTATGTCTGCACTCAAAAGAAAGGGAAAAATCAAAGGTGGAGATCCCAAGGCATAGTTCTGCTCAGGGCTGTGAAATTTTATAAATGATGAAATGGATTATGCTTCCTCCTGATTGTAAAGCAGGGTACTGCTATTCCAAGAAGCAAACTGATCGTTTTGGGCTAGTGCTTGGGCTGACATGAAGGCAGTCCCCAAAGACTGCCTTCATCAGACTGAACATCACCATCCTTGCAGTTCTTTCAGCTTTGCCAGCCCAAGAAGGAAGGGATTCAGCTCATGATGCAGGAACGCAGGAGGAAATGATCTGCTGGTGGAAGTGAGCGTAAGTGTGTTTGCCAGAAGAATGTTCTGGCTCTTTTTGCCAGCTGAAAATGTGGCCCTGTGGTCTATTTTTCTCCATGTAGCAGGGAATTGGGCTGCCCGCACAGAAAGGAGGGGTTACATAGTGGCTCAGTGGTCACCTTCAGGGGATGAAAATTTATTTTTCTGGCTACAATGGAGATCTCCAGGAGCCATGGAGCAATAAGGCAATGACTCCTTCTCTTGCTGACAGTGGCGCTTGTTCCTGCACATATATATATATATTATTTCTGGCAGATGACAAAGGCTTCTGCTAATTATGTTATATTTGCAACCCCCAACTAACACTGATGTTAACGTTTCCCTCTGAAAAACAAATACTGTCTCTCTTAAGCACTCTGTGTCCTGGCCAAAGAGTAATCATGTGAGGCAGCAGCAACGGGAGACCGAGGGAAACAAAGAGGAGCCCAGCTCACAGAGCTCTTTCAAAGTAGTTGTTCACTTGGCCAAGGAGTTCGGCAGCTTGCCTGTGCCTTCTGCGAATCCAGCATCTCTTGCACAGCCCCATGCCAGCCACTGCATGGGTAATGGTAACCTTCTTTGTATGGGACACACACACACAGAGCGAAAAAAGGTCTGGGCCAATGTGGCCTGGGGACAAGGAGCTGTAAGGAAGAGAGAGATGGAGCACGTCTCTCTCGTAGGATGGAGGTTGTTTCCACAGCAAGTGCCAGCAGCAGCTCTGTTGCCTGAAAGACAATCAGCAGAGAGAGGCTGATGGAATGGAGAAATGTCTTATATTTAACACACATATACGCATATATGCGTATTTATTTTTTGCATGTACACACACACATATATACTGACATATATATGAGTGTATGATACTAACTGTATATGATCATATTTATTACCATTCAGCAAATTAGAGTTTTTGCTTTAGTTACAGTACCATAGAAACAGCACTTGCTGGGTATCCCTGATACGTTCTATCTGTCATATCCTTCCTGCTTATCACTTTGAAATTGGACCAATTCAATATGTCAGGATTACATAGTTGCCCTTTAAATAGTGGTGCATCTGCCAGGCAGAAACTGCCAGGGTCTAGCAGCAGGGTTTTGTGTGTATTTGGTAGATTTTCTGTACCATTAATGAGCACTGCTGTGTGGATGCCAGCTGTGTGAGGCAGGTATTGAAGTTGTGTAAAGGGCAGATGCATAATAAGTGGACTTTCCTTGTCGTGAGGTTCACACTAATTTTCCCTGCTGTGGTTGATCTGGGCAGAAACGCACGAAAAAGTAATCTTTAAAAGTTAACTAGTTAGCAAGGAGAAAAGAATAGGACATGGATGACCAAGTACAGCCAGTCCTGTGGGGAAAGTCCTGCTGCTTCGTTCAGTGGGTAACTGCTACTGCAGCATGTTTTTCAGCTGGCAACAACAGCCATAATCTGACCAGCTCTTATCACACCTCCTCAAATGTGCCGGGTTCTGCTCCACCCTGGCTCTATCTGCGGGCTCCAAACTCTGGCCCCTCCAATCCTTTTGTTTTCCTTCCACTTGCTCTTCTCAGATGCTTTCTCCCTCGTCACCTAGCGCCTCCTTAATCTCCTTTCTTCCTTGTCCATCCGTCCAGGGCTGACAATCTCTCCCTTGCCAAATGCTGCCGTCCACCTTGCGCTTGCTGTCTTTCTGCTTGGAGTCCTCTTTAGCTTAGTCCTGGAAAAAATCGATAAGGGAGCTGTTCAGAGTGGCCAGGTCTAAGGCTTGAAAGAGCAGCCAGCTCAAAAACTAACTTGCTCTTTACAGAACTGCTGCTCAATTTTATGTCTAGACTTGGAGGCTGAAAACACCCTGCTGGTCAATTTGCTGTATTTTATTGAAGGCTATCAAGTGGTGTGTTAGAGGTTAGAAAGTTTGAAGATGTGAAAACTCAGCTTGGTCACTGTGGCTACTACTAACAACACAAAAAAGAAAGGCTGTGGTGACTAGTTTCAAGCAATTTAGAGAAGGGGACCAATACAAATATAGCCTACAACATTGCTACTTAGGGAAAGACTTGTGAACTCTCAAAGCTTTTGTGGGAAACCATGTAAATTCAGGGATGTGGGAAGACTGTTTTCTGCAGCGTCTTTCAGGGTCACACAGTGACACCCGAGACAAAGCTTCCTCTGGCTGCTGAGTGCTCTCCCTTTACCAAAGACCACAGATATCCTTAAGGCCATCCTCGAGGTTCTGTCCATCACAGCACCGACAAACCACTCCTTTTTTAAACCTGGTTTTCATCTTGCTTCAGACCAGGCTGTCTAGACTGCCGCTGAACGGGGCTGCCACAAGGCTGACCTGAGCTTGCCCTGTTCCTTTCTGCTTTTGCCACCTTGGTCTGCTGCCTCCCAACAGCAGCGCTTCAAAAACCCAGAGCATCTGTCTGATGCGTGATTTTTCTCAAGACATCCAAAGCATTTTGATGAGCTTGGGGTGACTACAAAATCAGGAAGGATGCGCCTGCCTGTGTCTCTTGTTCTCAGCTTATTGTCTGAGGCAGGGAATGGAAGAGGGTGTTTTGGGTTCATTTACAATAGAGATTTATATGTGTTCTTTACTCAGCACTATATGCTTAAGCATAAACCTCCTGACCCTCAGGGAACTGCTGCTGTCATGATAACAAGCAGACATTACCAGTTAATGCTTATAATAACATTTCATATGGTAAAAGATTGCCAGCATTTACAACTTTGAACCTGTTATCCTATACCAGATTAATACAACTGTATTTACACAAGCGATTACAAGGGCACTTCTGTTGAGATAGGCAACTTTTCTTGTATGAATGATTAAACAATTCTGACTAATTTGACTGTCATTACACTTTTTAAGGAAAAAAGTCTAACAGATCTTGAGCAAAGATTTCAGGCACTTAACCTTTTAAGCTGACTAATTTAAAATGAGGTTCTACTGATTTGAAAGACTAGGGATCCTGCCCTCACTGAAACCATGCGTATTGCGAGAGCTGTGAGACTGAACCTCATGAACCTCCACGGTGACACCTATCACTGCTACTTGTTTTACCTGGCTGAACCACTGCCTCTGTCCTCTCAGACTTTTTCTTTAACCTCCTGTCCCCGGGGCATGCCAGTCCCCAGGCATTCAATGATAAGACTATGTTAATAAGGCTGAATTTTATTTGCCCAGCTGGCATTGTAAAGAAACCCTCTGAAGTCTTGTTTGACTATATACTAAGCAGTAAATGTTTAAAAATGTTAATCTGTAGAGAAAGGTCTTGAAGTTTATTGCCTTTAATATTACTAATCATTCCTTTATTAGGAGAACACCTGAGAGCAGGTGAAGGTCAGAGCCCTGTTTTGCCAGAGGTTCTAGAAACGCATATGAGTGGCACTTCTGAGCCTCAAAAGTTTAAAATGTAGACCAAGTTCTCTAACTTCTTGTTTATTTGGGGACTTTTTTTGATGTGAGTTTTACTTTTAGTGGGGTTTGGCGTGAGTAGCCAGTCTAGCTATGGTGAAAGGGTTCTCAGGAGCACATGTAACTTTTGCTTCTTGTTTGCTTTGTCTTGACTTCAGGTTTAGTGACGTTGAGTCCAGTTACGAGTTAGCACATCAGGATTTATGCATGTAGGTATATTTTAACGAGTGAACTCATTGACTTTGATTGTTCTGTTATATAAATAGCTTAGGCTTAGTAAAGAGACTAAGAAGTTAATGAGTCCATTCTTCAGCTCTGACAGGATTGCTCAGGCTGGCTTCCAGCCCTTATATCTGGGTCAAACTTCATGCTTCACCTGTGGATTCAAAAAGGAAGTTATTTGTTCCCTGGTCCCAGGACTGTGGCAGTCCAGGGATGGTACCCTTGTACAGATTTTGGGTTGCCAATATAACTCCATCAGTGAGTTTCAATAAATATTCCGTGGAGTCCTACATGAAAGGCAAACACAAGCAGCCAGGAAACAACCTTTACTTTTATGGGAATCATGCTGAATTGCAGTTGTCTGGGAGCATAGGCTCTATATATCTGCCTGAACCAGTTCTCTTTCTTCTTATCTGCTTACCACACTGTGTAGCCAGAAATCTGCTTTGCATGTTACATGCAGAACAACTTTAGCATTTATTTTAAATAATGTGGGTTTCTTAATGAGCTAGTAATGAGCCACATAGCCTGCATGCACCTCTTCTTTTACACTGCCCAGGGACCTTCTGGGTCTGACTCTGGGTTTTGCAGTCTGAGGGCTGGGAATCCCAGTGCTGTTGCTGAAAGTTTCTAATAGGCCTTGAGCTCTCTAGTCATATAATGGGTTTCAGTAGGACAGCAAAGAACGTCAACACGGCATGCAACTATACCAAAGCTGGACAGCTTCTTGGAAGGTGAGATGAGAGAAAAACCTTAAAATAAAGAGCATTCAATTCTCTGATGGCTTGTTTCTCTGCTTTAATGTCATTTGTTGAAGATGAGCCTGTTGAAACAAGTAGCAGCTTAGTTCCTATGTCAGAGTCATGCTAAGAGGGTATTTTGTGAAGACTGCAGGGTTTCTAAACAAAAATCTTTGCTACTCTTTTCAGTACAGGATGGACTGGTACAGGGAATCTTGCTGCAGGGTGGCAGGAAAGAGTCAGCAGGACTCATCTGGTTTGGGTAGGCTTGACTGACACAAGGACAAGCTGCACTCTGGAAAGCCCAACCTCTTTACATCAAGAAAAATTTCGGGAGATGAAAAGAAATAGCAGAGTATCAGCATTTGACAGCTCCCATTGGACTTGCTTTCCCGATCAGAAACTGCTTAGTGGTGAGAGAAACATACACTTGACTTGGTAATTCCCTGTCAGTGTTGCATGGTGCTTAAAAGGCATGAGCCTGATGAGCTGCCCTGTACGTGCTGTACAGTTTCACTCAGACACTTGCATCTCAGAATGAAATAAGCTAACTTAATGTAAACTGTACCACACTTCAGTTTTTATTCAACAGAAAATATCAGAATGGGTTATGATATCACTTTTATTTTAGTGTTGTCTCTGGTCACACAGGCATCTGTTGGGCCCTGATGCAAATAAGCAGAGAACACCACAAAACATGGGATCTGATGCATTCACCCTTCTGCAGTTGAGGTAATAAGATTCCCCCTCATCTCCAGGTACTCAAGCTTTCCTTCTTACTCATCTTTTCAAGCTCTAACTGTTGAATGCCTGTGGTTTTCTAGCACTTTTGTTGTTCGTTTGACTTGCCTTTAATATTAATATACAGTTTCCGAGGGCTTTTTTTTTTTTTTTTTAAATTTATGTAGGAACAAACTGAAATGGCAGTGCCCTCAGGGGTCTGGAGCAGAATACAGTAGCACAGCAGTGAGGGAACCTCTGAATCGAGCAGAGACCCTTCGTGTGTGCCAGAACCTCAGTAGGATTAATGTTTTTTTTGATGGTGAATTTCACAGACAGGCAATGAACATGCCTGTTGGACATATACTTTTGACAACGATATTTCCATCCTTATTTATTTTTGGCTTTCTCTTTCTTTCACATCTTCACCATCAGGAGATAGTCTTTTTTTTTTTGTCTGTATAGGAGAAGACTTGGTGAGACCAAAGTAAATGAAAAAGAGATTAAAATATGTTATAAAAATATGGTGTTTTTTTTTTTTTTAATGCAATGCAATGCAAAGTCTGCAACTTATTAAATAATGGTTATGTTTAAATTAAGCTATTAATGACCCCAAATTAATTTTCTGCCTTTATAATCTAAAAAGGACTATTTTCCAAACTAGTAATTTTTTAAATTACAGTACAGATCGGGAACAATTACTGCCTAGTTCGTTAAGTAAGAGCTGCAATTAAATTTAGTCATGACTGGTTTCTAAATATTTCTTGGTTTTATTTACATTAAAATAATTTCCCTGTTCGTTACTACTAAGTGGATTAACTAGCACACATTTTTCTCTTTTTAATACAAACTAGAGTTTTTTCTCTACAAGTATTGCTTCCAATTAGTGCTGCAGTATTTCTATTCTGCTATTTTAACTGTTAATATGTAAATTGGGGGTAATCACTGTCTGCAGAGATCGAAGTAATAGCCGGAGTAGATTAGAGGCATCATTTACTCCCAAAGACTCTTCTAGTTACTCTTGTTGAAGATTTTGTTCTCAATGTTTGACAGTAAAGAACCAGTTAGAATTGAAATAATAGAAACCAAGGACCTTGGAATCACATCCAAACCTGTCCACAAGAACAACCCTTCCCCCACCAGCCGGCACCAGAAACAGGAAAGCCCTGGCAGGGATGTCCAGCCCCCCACAAACCAGCTCCAGGCACCTGCTGCACGGTCCCCTGGTGTCCCCTCCTTTACCTTCCCCCACCCCCCTCCCGTGACCCTGAACTTTGGTTCCGCCCAACAATGGTTCCGCCCTGTGTCACACGGAATCCCTTCCCCCGCTGTCACCTCCTTTACCTCTCCCTCCCCCCCCACCCCGGTGACCCTGAAATTTGGTTCCGCCCAACATTGGTTCAGCCCTGTGTCACATGGAATCCCTTCCCCCGGTGTCCCCTCCTTTACCTTTCCCCCGACCCCCGTGACCCAGAACTTTGGTTCCGCCCAACATTGGTTCAGCCCTGTGTCACATGGAATCTCTTCCCCCGGTGTCCCCTCCTTTACCTTCCCCCCACCCCCGTGAACCTGAACTTTGGTTCCACCTAACATTGGTTCCACCCATCTTGCCCAGAAGTATACTGTGAGGGGCAGTATCAATGGCTGCACTGAAATCCCAGAAGATCACATTGACAGGCTTCCCTTGGTCAACTAGGTGGGAAACCATTACTCGATGAGCATGGTGACCTCATAAACAGCGATACAGACAAAGCTGAGGCGTTTAACGCTTTCTTTGCTTTGCTTTTCAACACCAAAGGCGGAGTTGGGGGCCCCCATAGCCCTGGGTTAGAGAACCATGGCTGTGTGAACAATCAACTCCCAACCAATGCAGGACTTGTGCAGGATTTGCTGCTCCAGCTAGATCCCTACAAGTCAGTGGGGACCGATGGGATTCATCCAAGGGTGCTCAAAGAGCTGGCTGAAGTCAGAGCGAGACCTCTCTCTGATTTTGCAATGGTCCTGGCAATCTGGAGAGGTCCCAGATGACTGGAAGCTGGTAAAGGGTGTTTCAATATACAAGAAGGGCAACAGGGATGACCCTGGCAACTCCAGGCCTGTCAGCCTCAGTTCTGTGCCTGGCTAAATTATGGAGAAGATTCTTCCGTGACTTACTGAAAAAAGACCGGGATGACAACGCAGTCGTTGGTCCCAGCCAGCAGGGGTTCACGAGGCGGAAAGTCCTGCTTAAGGAACTCGATTGCTTCCTATGACAAGGTTTCCCGCCTAGTTGACCAAGGGAAGCCTGCCAATGTGATCTTTTGGGATTTTAGTCCAGCTGTTGATACTGCCCCTCACAGTATCCTGGACAAGATAGGCGGACAAGTGTTGGGTGGAACCAAAGTTCAGGGTCATGGACATTATTGCTCACCCGTGTTACACCATACGTAAACAGCTTTTGAAAATAAACCAAATAATGACTTAAAATGTAAATTTGAAAACAGGAATGCATGGGTCCATATCCAAAAGTCCAACCAGTAATTACTATGGTTACATTAAATTATGCTAAATGACACCACAACATACAAAATAACAGTGCTTTTAAGAAATATGTAGTGTATTTTCCAGCATCATATAGGAACATTCTGGAGTGATATCAAAGTGCAGCTCTGGATTCAGTTTAATCTCTCTGTGTGAAAGTGGCAGTTACTGAAACAAGAGCTCCTGGTTCTTCAGCAAAGAATTGCAGCACACTTGTATAGTGGCTGAATCAGGCACAAAAGGGAGCAGCTGTATTTGTTGACGTAGAAATTCAGCAATTGGACAGAGTAGTTTCTCATATTGCATCTCCACATGGACTCATCAATCATTTCCCCATTTTGTTTCAAGCTTTAGATAAAGTTTGAGGGGCAGGGGTGTCATACTATTACTGAATATTTATGACATATTCTCATATTCTTAGTCTTTGACCATCAGGGGGCACAAAAGCTCCTGTTCTCTATTATAAAAATCCTGTAACTTTTTATCTGAAAGTAATGTCTGTTCATTACAGGGAAAAATGAGCAAATGAATTATACAGTGTAATGACATTTTAGTTTTGTTACTGAGTAACACGGTGTTCTAAACTGATAATTTTTATTACCGATTTTAATTACATTATAAGAAAATCCTCACATACACCATTAACATAGTAAATAAACTATGGCATTGTGCAAAAAAAAAGACAAAAAGTACGGTACACATTATTCAGGCCATGAGCTTTGAATTACAAATATCTCCGTTTCAGACTTCTGTACTTTCTAATTAGCAAAAGGTCATCATGCGCTCCCACTGTTATCAATGGGAGTTTTTCTATTTGTATTTCAGGAGAAACAGAGCAGGTTTTCAACACTGTGTTTTGTCTAGGGACTATCTTGAAAGTCTCTTTAGACATGTTGGTTTGAATCAGAAAAATGTCAAAATGCCATGCTCCAAAAACCAGCAGCACAGTCATTTTACTTATGATAATATTTATTTTTTAAGAGCTTGGTAATTTTGAGAAAAAGGCATTTCTGAAAGTGGTCATTAAAATTTTCAGTAGGCACTCTATTTTCTTTCTGTCTGATTTTTGCACTGGCCATATAAGAGAACCCAGAGTCCAATGGTTCCAAAAATAGACATGAAGTTTGAAAGGGGGGCCCCTTTTGTCACATATTGTATTTTCAACTATGATATCTAGTTCAGGAGCAACTGTTAGATTTCTAGTCTTGAAATTATGTATGTCGAGTTCGGGTCTTTGAAAGCTACCAAATAGTTTTCAATAACCTATTTTTTGTATTCCTTCTAATATTTTATTCTGCTTTATTTTACATTAAATCCCACTAATAATATTCCCAAATTTACACACGCACACAGACAAAAATCTTCTGTAGTTGTCTGCCAAAGTTTGGCAATTTTGGTGACATCTGTCATTCTTGCTGTAAGGAGTACCTTTTCCTTTATTCCAGGGCCTAGTTATCTGGAAAAATATTACATGCTGAAGATAAGTAATATGGTAGGTAATTTAATATTTCTCTTAGATATTTTCTTCTTTTGCACGTGGAAATAAGTAACACTTTGCTGTGGGAGCCCAGCTCAGTATAATTATACAGATTAAAAGCAATGAAGTATTTTAAAGTACCGTAGCAAATTAAATTATGTTTCTGGCAACTTTTTGTTAGCCATCCAGAGAAAATTTCATGGAAGTGCAGGTTGAGAAACAGAAAAGAAGCTCAATGGGTAAAATACTGAAAATGAACACAGAAAGAGAATGAATAGTGAAAAATAAATGCACTTTATAAAAATAATTAGAAAAATATCTGAGAAAAATCTTGCCTTTTCTCCTCAAAGAGGTGAAAAACATGTAAAATCATATTCCAGGATCTCAGAAATGTGCCAGAGTCTTCCAGCAAAAAAGGAGGAAATGATTACCTGATATTAGCAAGGTAAGAGATCTTAAGAATGCTTTTAAATGACAACAAGAGGAATTATAAATATTGGAGTGACTGAGACATGACTGGTTTATTTTATTTCATTTTCACCACATAAATAGTTGTTTGGTTTGTTGGTGGTGGTGTTGGTTTTGGTTGGTTGGTTGGTTTTTTTTCATATTCAGTTGCATTTGTCCTAACATGTCTTTATGCACATTGGTGGGTTTTTTTTCCCACCTTCTCTCATTTGGTTCATGCACAAGAATTTTACATTTACCCACGATTACTGTTCACAGATGACACCATATTTTTTTCCATTTTTCTAGTTGGTGATTGTCAAAATTTGTATGTAGGATTAACAGAAACATAAAAAATGCTGGGATATTAGAAGCACCATCTGAAAAGTACCAGAGGGCAAAATTTCCTAGTATTTTTCCTTTGCTGGTTTGGGAGGGAAACAAAGAACGTGTTCATTGAAGAAAATCTGCACAACACAGCTGTGGACAGGACAGCAAAGGAACACAATTTAGAAGCATTAATTATAGTGCTTAAGACCATGCTACTTTTCATTTTTTTCTAATGTTAGGATTCAAAGCCAAGCTAGACTCCAAAAGCAATGTGTGCAGCAGACGAACTTCAATAAGGGAGTTTGCTGCAGCAGCTGCACCTTTATGGTTTTGCATTACAAACTATTAAAATGAGGAAAACGTAAACCCACATGAAATAAATTCAGCAGCAGTCTAAGCTTTTACATGAAGGCATGAAAAACAACCAAAAAGCTAACAGCATGGGAATTAATGAGGAGGAGACTGAGGAGAATAGAAAAGACGTTTTTGCACTGAGAAAGGGGAGCATATGTATTCTACTAACTCCAGATTTGCTTTATCCATTCCCTCTATTCTGTAAAGAAATATTTAAATACAATACATGACTGGACATTTTGAAAGTATGTAGTTACTTAGCTCTGTTTCTTGAGATTAAACTAACAGCCTATTATGTCTCCATATATATGCTAATTTTCAAAATAATATTCATTTACCTTAAGAATAGAAAGTGCTTGAATCGATCTTTGAGACCACTGATTAAGAGACTGATTCTTTTTGAGGTGCATACAACTTTAAAAGTGAAAACCCTGAGTAATCTTAAATCCTAAATTCATCAAAATTTGATGAACTGGAATTGTCTCTAAGCAAGAACTCTAATATGACAATCTGATTTCTCCTCTGGGCTCACTTACTAACTCATTCCTAGGAAAGCAGACAAGTTTAGGATCTATACCTCAATTTTTTCTCTTTTGCAAGGGAGGTAGTGTACTGACCTTCCAGATTAAAACTTGTAGGTAGTACCTCTCAAAATATTTGACAAAAAACACCTTAAGTGATACAATAAATACCTATTTTTCTGACTTGAGCTGCCTAATTTTTAAAAAAAGCAATTTTAGGGTTTCTTATTGTGGAACAGTCAGTTTCAAATTTTTTCCCTGAGTTTATTTGTACTTACAGTCCCTTCAGATGTATTGGGAGAAATGTTTTCAAGTACAGTCATCACCAGATGCACATGCAACATTATTGTCACAGATATTTTCATGACCAGGCCAGTCATTATTTCTCCAAACCCCCATGTCTATAGAACCATGCTATCCATAAAAATAATAGATTTTCCTCTGCTTTGTTTCTTCTGTAGGAGAAAAATGCACAGAAATCACATTAAACATTAAAGTGAAATCACTAGTAACGATCGCAAAATCTCTTCCAAATTCTCTCCCAGGTCATTGCACCTGCAAAATGTCACGCAGTTCAGGTTTAATCCGAATCTATTACCTTTCCATACACTCAGAAGGTAGTAAGGCAGTAAGATAGCGTGCAGTTGCTGCCAAATATCTCCTGCCTTACAAGCCACCATGCCTGGAAAGACAGGCAGCAGACCCTTCAAGTGGAAGGCTTCGATACACCTTGGGGCATTCTTTAATGATACAACCACTTCTGCAAGGTCTCGATAACTCAGCTTTTAAGCCTAGAGGGCAGCCAAGCTCCCTCCAGCTTCCTTCTCACCACACTTCTCTTGGCTGAAGCGTGCACTCACCAAATTTCTAGAACTGCCTGTCAGCAGAGACACAGTGCCACCCCTATTCCTATTCTGTTTAGATAAGGGCAGAGTTTAGTCCTCACCAGTCCGAGATTTTGCTTATTTAGTAGCAAATAGAGGAAAGTTTAGTTATCTATTACAAACAGATTACCTGCTTCAGGTATTTTTTTTTCTAGCAGGTACCAAAGGAATCAGTTTGCAGATCAAACTGATCTCAAATTACAATGCCTAGCCTTATTTGGGAACTGCCCATAATATACATTCAGATTTTGTAATGTTAAAGGTTACAAGGGCATTAGACAGTATTTTCCATGAAGCAACATCCGTAAACAGTTGTAGCAGTGTTTTAATAGGTGGCACCTGTCACTGTTGGGACTCCTGACAGTACAACTACATGGCATACTCACAGAAACCTCATAACAATCCTTTATTAATAAATTCCTGTGCCAAGAATATCAGTTGTATCTGATGTAATTGATTGTTAAGGAAAAAAGGCCATGTGGTTGGAGCAGAGGATGGGGAGACAGAAATTTTTGGCAGGAGGCAAATATTCTGGTACTACATAGTAAAGAACTCCCTGGTGTCTCTACTTGCAAGTTACAAGAAACTGGCTGCCTGATTTCCAACAGGAAAGATCTGAATTTTGGAGCAACTCTAACACCCATTGATTTAGTGGGAATCCTCATATATGGGTTTCCCAATGGCGATACCAAAGGAAAAAAGAAGTTAAAAACAAGGCAGTTCAAATGCAACCATCTGGAGTGGCATTTTCCACTGCAAAGGTTTAAAAGCCAGTGTTTACTTTGCATAGAACTGATTTTTTTGCCTGGGTCTTTATGGAAATAGAACTTAACTGATCACCAATATCACCGATATGTTTCTATCAATGTCTGTATCCCTTCCCTCCTACAGAATCCAAGAAAATAACTCAACAGAGAGGAAAGAAACACCCTAAAGTGTTCGCCTATATTATTTGACCAGAGAATCCACATGGAGGAGGATGATGATGATGATGAATGGGTTCACTGCCAGGAAAACCTTTGACGGATGTGTGCTCTTGAGGCACCAGAGAATGCAACTGTGAGATACAAATCCACTGGAAAACAAACTTCATTAGCTCCACTGCTTACTGAACTATGTTTTTTTAAGCTGTCATGTATTATTCTGAAACCAAACTGAAATTCAGTCCTGCATATGTTACAGTAAGGAGATTATAGTGAATAAGTGCTTTCATGTGGAGAAAACGCCTGATATTTAAAAGCTCTGTACGCTAATGGAGAAAGGCATAACATAAACTCATTTTTGGAAGATTAAGTCAGACAAATCAGAGGAAAAGGTGCACATTTTCAGCTGAGAGAGCAAGTAACCTTAGGAGCAGACAACTAAGGTGAGTGGAGATTCTCTGATTTTTTATATTTGCAAATCAGAACAGTGTTTCTTTTTGAAAGATATACTTCAACCACATACAGATTATTAATTTCTCTCCATAATAGCAGGTTGAAATCTTCTACTCAGGAAGTTAGACCAGATGAGAGCATGTTTCTGTCTTAAACTTTGTGAGCAAGCAAGAGGTGGGCAGTGAGGCTTTCAGGGGAGACCCACTGTCATCAGTAGAAATAACAGAAGGGAAATAACGTGACTGAATATAACCCTCTCAAGAACTCACTGCCTCAGCATATCCTTCGGGTGAGGCAGGGCCCATCTATTTTAGATGCCTGTAGAACATTTGGCACCTGACAGATGCAGTTTAACAAATTTTGTTTTCATGCTCAAATATATTTAAATATTTTCAGTTGTCCTCATTTGAAACAATCAACAAATACACTGGTTAGACATGAACCTTTAAAAAGCAAGGT
This sequence comes from Pampusana beccarii, assembly GCA_013399365.1. Lineage (NCBI taxonomy): Eukaryota > Metazoa > Chordata > Aves > Columbiformes > Columbidae > Pampusana > Pampusana beccarii. The sequence continues at coordinate 919,047 of VWYH01010423.1, read as the reverse complement.
GGGGCCACCTTACGTTTTTCCCTCACAATTTTTAAGCTTTATTACTGTAGGAGGCTTCCACGAAGAGGCTTAATGACATCAGTATGAACTCTTGCCTAGGGAGCACCAAGTCCTGAGTGCAACTCATCATGGAAAAGACAGACATAATAAATTCAGGTTAATTGGAGAAGACAGGAAGCCAGATATTGCAGGACTGATACTAGTTATGAAGTCTTGTCCTGTTCTTCAGATTTTGTTCATACAGAAATATCTTGAGAAGAAGCACTTCAAAACAGAAGTATGTATCTTTCGTGTGCAACCAAAAATTCCGTTGCTTTTAGTGGGAGTCAGTCAGGCTGTTTCTTAAAACCAGCACAGCCCCTTAATGTAGGATTCTCCAATACTCACAGTGTAGTTGACTTTTCTGTAAGTCAGCCATGATCCTGAATACCATCCTGTAGCAACAGCCTGCTTTAGCCTCTCAGAGCCCACACCTATGTGCCACCTAGGCATAGATTAAGCTCACTGCAGAGAAGAGGTATGAGGCCAGGACTGGGAAATCAGGCTCAGAATGCTGTCATTCTTCAGTGAGCAAGCTAAGGACACCTGTGATCATAGATGGGAGAACTTTTGCAGTTTCTGTATAGCCATGGGCACCAAGCAGGCTCAGCACTAGGGTCACAGCAGTGTGGCTCATGCTACGCACCACAACTTGCCAAACAGTGAGACTTAGCTGCTGGTGACAGGCATCACAAGTTCAAGGTTAATCTTTCGAGTGGAAGAGAAGAAATAGGTTGTCGTTTTCCAGGTCAGCGAAGCTGTTCCTGTCGTGTTCAGAGGATAATTATTTTGGCACTCAGCAAATCCAACAATAGAAAATGTCAAAAGTTACCTGGAAATATCTGGGACCGGAAGAACCTGCTGCATGAAAGATCTCTACTCAAGGCTGATATCACTATTACCTGTTCAGTAGGATTATTTGCCCTCAGCCCTATAACAGACCACAGGGGCAGAAAAAAAAGTCACTGCAGCACGGGGTAGTTTTATAGCCAAATAAAAATATCTATTGTCAGGCTTTCCTGGAGAGGCTGGACTACACCATCAGAAATCAGAGGCAGCTCAGAGCACTTAAGTAAAGTGTCTAATAGGGACATATTTCCTACAGTTGGCAGATGGCTGTGCTTCAATTGTCTGTGCGTGGAGTGGGCCCTGAAACAGAGCAATAGCACCTGTAAAGAGAGCAGAACTGTCCAAAGGGGCTAAATGCACCAGGAATGACTATGTGAAGTTTGGAGTGAGCAACTGCTCCTAAGACAGCATCTTAAACCAACATCAGTCCTTGTCATTCATTGCTTAATGTTTGAGAGCATTATCTCAGAATCATGTCTGGTTGTCAAATCACGTGCTAAATCCACTGCTAAGGATGAGTGAGAAATGTGAAAAGCAGCTCACCAGTGTTTCACTCCCACTCCTAATGTTGTCTCAGAGTTCAGAGATTGTTTCTAAGGAGGAACTCCTCCATCTCCTCCCAAGACAGATGAAAGTTGATGGATTTACTCACCTACCTGAAAGACTCCAGGGTCCATCATGAAATCCTCCAAGCTGGTGAAGCATCTTATGTGTAAAAGATGCTGGCTGCCTAGATATTTTCTGGTGAGTGGTGAGCTCAGGCTGCTGAAAGGCCCAGTTGCCTTAAAAACCTCTGCTGGATGGCAGCCTTCTCGAGGTAGAGCAACAGTACCCCTTTTGTTCTTTAAGGATACCTTTGTGTCCAGAAACCTCTTGTCCTTCAATCTGACAGTCACCCTGGCAACCTGCTGGGATCAGGGGGAAGGCCAGAGTCTTGGATACGTCAAGGTCCAAGAGAATGTCTCTCCAACGGCTGTTAACCAGGCCCTAGGTTCTCAGGTTGAAGTTACACAAACTTCACTTTTTTCACACATATCCAAGACTGAAACCATGCTCGATCTTTCACAACAGTTGTCCAATCATACATCCAATAATTTGGGATGGTCTGGCTGTTTAACATGTCCAGGTGGGACACGGCCTCCCTCCTGCTGCTGTTGGCATGCATTGCAGCAGGAAATGGGACAGTTGCATGGCTGAGTTTTTAGACGTAGTGTAGCAAAGAGGTGCAATCTGCAGGCTCAGACTGAGGCTGTGTGAGGCCCTTCCCAGACGACTCCAGGGAGCTGCAGGCTCCTGAGCCTGTGTCACAGTTGTGCTGATGCCCTGGACACTGTTCTCAGCTGCTGGGCACGCTTACGTCTTGCAGTCCCAGTCTGACTGACTGCGCCTCGACCCAGGACCACTCCTGGGCAAGAACAGAGTCACTAGCTGATGGATTTAGCCTCATGGTGCCTCTCAAGACTTTTCGTGAAGGACCCTGAAGATCCGCCCTCTGTGGCAAACAGCATCCCTAGTTCAGCCCCTTCTGCACTTTGCAGTGATGTGTGACTGGTACTCTTGTCAAGAGTCAACTTGATAGGAACCGTGGTTCCTATTGTTACAACCTGAGGTCTTTCCTACAAGATCTTGCACATAGCATCTTACAACAGAAGTTAATTCTGTAATTCTTCACAGTAGCACACAGCAAACAGATTGTGCAAGACACTTATGAGATTTCTATCCCAGGGCCACATTTTCTGAAAGCTACTGCATAGCACAGGTTTAAATTNAAAAAAAGGTTAAAAATATAAAAAAAAAAAAAAAAAAAAAAAAAAGGAAGGGAAAAAAAGAAAAAAAGAGGGAAAAAAGGAAACAATAAAAGGGAGAGAGAGAGTCGTCCCTGTCTTTTGGGGAATTTATTGCCATTTAAGCAACCTCAGTGCTAGAAAATTTTTTTAAGCATTTCTTCATCAGGATTATTCTGTGGCCTGGCAGAGTCCCTTTATATGCTGGCAATAATTCTCCTTTGCCCTTGCTGTTTTCCACCTCCAAAATAGCCATCAACAACCGCAGCTACGTATCAGCTGTTACAGAACCAGCTGTGCAGCCCTTGATTTTTTTTTCTTCCAGATTGCTATCCTCCTCCTGGAAACTGCAAATGGGACAAAATGTTGTAGCGATGTTACAGAGTAGAGCAATATATTGTTAGTGGCTAAATATAAAAGGAAGTTTAGAGTAGTGGCTGCTGACACCTCGAGCAGCCTACAGTCCCCAAGTCTGTAAAGTAAAGATGATAACAATTGTTGTAGTGAGCAACAGACAAATACTTAAGGCCACCGAGACTTTCTCTCTCTGAATGTGAAATCTGATTTCTACAATACCTCATTCAGTTTTGGAGGAGCTGAAGCTCAGAACCTGAGACTAGATTATTTGTTTCCATGTTGGTGATTTCAGTATCATCTCAAGGTTAGCCTGAAGCCTGGAAATCAGTAATAAAAATACAAATTGGAATGTATTTTTTGCGGATCACACTGATCTGTAATTGCCCTCTCTTTTTCTACTTGAAAACAGAAAGAAAACTTTACTTGTACCTGTATTGTTGGTTACAGCTTGTTTCAAAGAGCCTGATTACTTCTGTCTCTCTTTCTATGAGAAGCCTCTTTTCATTGAAAAGGACTGAGAGATATAACAGGCTCTGAGAATCAAAATTCAAGAACAGCCACAAAGGTTACTGATTATTTAAATCAGAAAAATTGGGAAATTTTGTAGAAAATAGATGCACAGTTTCAGTGAGAAAAGCAACCCTGATGTAGGTTTGCAATGTTAGCTAAAAATAACATAACATTTTTGTGGTCAAATGCATGCTTAGGTAATTAGATCATTTGATTCACAGAATATTAGTTTGAATAAATACAGGGCTCCAGAGTGCTCCAGAGCTCATTCTCTTTTGTCCTCAGGGAAGTGCCCACACGGTGCAATCCCAGAGAAGACAGCAGCTTTGCCTGGGCCCCCGGGGCACGGAGCTCATCCTTTACCACACATGACTGCATGATGTCCCTTACTGGCTGCCGTCCTGAGAATCTACTAATTCAATTTCTCAGCATATTCCAACTTGTTCTCTCTGATTTTCTAAGTCCTGAGAGTTCAGGCAGTTAATGTGTTCTCTGCTAGAGGTGATTATCATATTAATTAGTCATGCTCCAAAGCTTTATATGGAATAGACTGAAGCATTTAACAGCCGAAAGTTATAAAGCCACCTCCTAGAGTTATGTGAAAGTGAACCCCACAAATAGAATCTTCACCAGAGTTGCTCATCACAGAAAAAGTGATTCTCCCTCTGGCCACAGGGAGCCAGGCAGCCATCACTGTGAGCCCAGGGAAGAGGGCAAACCCCGAGCCTCTAAACTCCCTGCCAGGAGTTACAGGGATTGCTGTATCTTTGAAACGACCATCAGCTGTTCTCTCACCAGCTCCTGCTGACAATCTTGTATTGTTTTTAGCCAAGCATATAGAATGCATATGTAGCAAGCTACTTATACCTGCTTGCACACAGAGTAATTAGCGCAGAGTGTCATCATAATTTCTGAGTTCCTTTTGGACTGCAATTTTAAGGTCACTTTGCAAGATGAAGGATGATCATTAATCTATGAAGCCTTAAGCGGCAATAACAGTTGCTTGACCCTAGAGAATAATCCAGGTTTTGTGTAATCACCCCAAGCATATAACTTTTGAACATTTAGTTCTCTCAGTAAGGTACACCAGTAGCACCATAGACCAGAAGGCCTAAGCATTATCTCACACTCCTTAGTTTTGGTATTAAGGTATTGGTCTGGTAGCACTCAGCTTCATAGTGCTTTCTAGGCAAGACCACCACATTAAATGCATTCAGCACCATTAGCTTCTCTCTCAAGACCTCTAACTGGCTCTTAAAGACAAGATTTGTGCTGCATTTTCCTCTTTCCTCTTTCCATACTGTTCCCACCAAATTTCAGTTTGGTAACGTGGAGGATCTGAGGTCATGTAGATCTTCAAATGAGGGTAGAAAAAACTGAAATGAACCAGTAACTTGACAGAGAGACATCCAGGGAAAAGCTGATTAAGGTCCATAGAGGTATCAGTTTCCCTTGTTTTCTCTTCAGCATACGGTCATATTTTCCTTTATATACACTACACATGTAGAAACAAGCCTCTTTGGGCATTTTAATTCTAGCTAGGCATCTAAAGAGATGTTTTTTCATTTATTGAGATACTTAACACTCATTGTCATGCAATCTCACTCATTAGAGTGCTTAAGTGTGTGCCTGGATTTTGTCTAAGAGTTTAAATATTGAGAGTTTGGACTAGCAGGTTTGCTGAACTGATTCTCACTGTGCTGGGTTAGAGGAGTGGTGATAGTGCCACAGACCTGCCTAGTGTCACATTGATTGACAATTAATTGTTGATACAGAAATTGTGCCTGCTAATGCTGAGTTTCAGTCTGTTGCCCCATCTACTGCTCATTTCTGCTCTCAGATGGAAGCATAGCTGCTTGAAGGTGCAGATGTGGTCTGTAAAACTTAAGTCTCAGTCCAAATATAGCCTCAAACTTCAAATGTCCCCAGCTTCGTCTAAAAGCTAATACTTCCTAAATGAAAAGCTCCCTCTGTTCCTCTGTTCTATGTGTGTAGTGGAAATAAAGTGTATAGCACAGGACTGTTCCTCAGAGGACTTCAGAAATGCTCTGTGACCAAATGATGTTTGACGTTTCCTTCACCACTCTGCAAGGCTCCTCAGAGGGTGGAACTACTCTCTGTTCTGCCACGAAAGCAAAGCCACCGTTTCACTTCCCTCAAGCTAAACAATGTATGATGGGCAACAATTCAGAATTAATTTGACAGTAATGGAGATGACAACTATTACTGTGAGGTATTTCTGCTATGAACATTGTCATCCTGTCCTCATTTCACCCCCCCACTCGCAAGTTTTGCTGTTACAAGGAATCTCTGAACAGCACACGACCCCATATACAATGCATACCCATATACATTACTGTCTAGGCAGAACAGAAACTTTGGACTCCATGGCCTCTGTGGGTACAAGAGCCCTAAAGTCCCATAAAACTGCAACTCTAACTTGGAGATAGAAGACAATCAGCATGGGGCTACAAAGTGCATAACACACACTGATCCATGGGAAGTGTCATTTTCTTCTGAACAGGAGACCAGCATAGAATCATAGACTGATTTTGGCTGGAAGGGATTTTTGGAGGCCACATGGTCCAACACCTTGCTCAAATCATAGGATATCTAAGGCTGTTTCCATTAGGAAACTGTAAAACTTTTTATTTTCTTTCTGGCTCTTTTTCCACTAACAATGCCCCAAACAAACTGGTGGTAAAATGATGCATTCTGTGTAGGAATGTAGGAAATGTAGGAAAACCAGTAGAGGTTAAATTTAAAATATGCACAATTCCTTTCTTTCTAGCACTGGTATCAATGCACAATGAATAGTGTTGAGGCCAATGTAGTCATAACACCAGACATTACTGGCTACAATCCCTACACAGTATCAGTGGATCTTCTCCCTATCTACAATGATGCGAGTTATTAATGTATACACAGTAATTTAGGCCTTGCAACCCTGAGAATGAGGGCAAAGTCCTGAAATAACGAATGGCCATGGGCAGGGGTGTCAAACTCATTTTCACTGGGTCCCACATCAGCCTGGCGGTTGCCTCCAAAGGGCTGAATGTAATTTTAGGGCTGTAGTTACATTTATACAGCTTCAGAAAACAAGATTATTTCGGGGGAAGGGGGTATAAATATACATTTTACAAGAATAACAAAATTGCCTACTTGGTCTAATAACGTATCTGCTACTTGCAGGCAGCGATTATTTCAGTAGGTTACAACCCGAATACAATCATCTAGTTTCAGATTTAAGTCCTTCCTTTCCTTTGTACAGGGACAACAGGAAGGCCAGTTATCCATGTGCTGCTGTTGAAAACGGTGAGGCATGTTCTTATCTAAACTCTCCCTGCTGGTTTTCCTGTGTGGCCACAGGCAATTCAGGCACAGTGGCTGCGTCACTTATGTTTCTCTGGAATGAGATGGAGAACATAATTTTGTCTATAAATTTCACCTTGGCAAACGTCGTCTATGGGTAACCTACAGTTCTAATGCCCTGAAAATATAAAGTGAGCCTAATTTTAGAGGTGTGCTTTGTTACAATTGAATCTAGCTTTTCAGTACTCCATTAAGCCACAGGCTGATGAAAGAAGTGTAGGTAAAAGTACAAGAAGCAGCCTGTTCTTTGGCCTAGCTAAGTGCAGACAGTCCCAATAATTATTTTAATACATCTTACCCTTCAGGAGAACTAATAGTGTAGTGCATTTGTTCTTACAATGTTAGCATTGTCAGGAAGCTCATAGGAAAGTCCAGGATTTTTTATGAGAATGCTTTAATCTAAGCTAACAGGGAGAGCCAGGAAGACCTGCAGCTGTATGTGTGCCAAAAGGGAGCAGTGTTACTGGGAAGGTGCCATAGCAGTAAAGGTGTTCATCATCTGAATTAATGTCAGTCGATGTACAAATGTTGTGTATGAAGGTTAAGTGATATGTTGGTGTGTCCAGCTGGATATGACTAATTATTCACTTCAGAGCAAGGGTACAATTTAAATGGATGTTAGACTTTTGTTGTGAACTTTTGGGGGTACAAACCACTATAGTGTCTTGTTTCTCTTACACCGATGTGTCTGTTAGAAGTTGCGTTTCAATCACTTCCTTACACGTTCGGCTTAGACATAGCCTGCAGCACACTTTCTGGAAGCTTCATGCTTGCTTTGCTGCTATATATTGTGTCAAAGAATCTAAAAATGGATTCTTAACTTTTTCTAGATCATTGCAACTACATGGATATGACTCAAGCAGAATTGCAGGAAGAAACAGTGTCTTTTGTTATTCAGCCCCAGTAAAATACACTTCTTTTCTCAACAGGTCTTTCCTAATGTCTTTAATGGAAAAACATACCATATAGTTATAATGTGACCCCTAATTAATAGGAATTGGTTGCCCTGGTGACAGAAGATACAGAGAAGGCAGAACTACTGAATGCATTCTTTGCCTCTGTCTACTCTGCCGGAGGAAGCCCTGAGGAGTCCTGTTCTGCTGAGACCCCAGTGGAAGTCAAGTCAATGGAGGAGATTGCCTTAGTTGATGAGGAATGGGTTAGAAACCAATTAAGCAA
>VWYH01010423.1:847768-909832 GCA_013399365.1 Pampusana beccarii | reverse complement strand
TGAGAAGAAACTTCTCAGTGAGGGTGACGGAACACTGGAACAGGCTGCCCAGGGAGGTTGTGGAGTCTCCTTCTCTGGAGACATTCAAAACCCGCCTGGACGCCTTCCTGTGTAACCTCACCTAGGTGTCCTGCTTCAGCAGGGGGATTGGACTGGATGATCTTTTGAGGTCCCTTCCAATCCCTGACATTCTGTGATTCTGTGATTCTGTGAATTGGTTCCAAATTCTTCTGAGTAGGGTGTGCTGGCCTGCACTGCACTGAATCTTCAGCTTTAGTTCAGTAACTTCAGTAACAGCGTGACCCTTTGCTCTGTGCTTCTCAGTGGTACAGATCACTGAATTTTGCACAGTCCCTGTGAAATCAATCAACCCTGTCGCCTGCTGGCTCACACAGACAGCTTAGTCAGCTCTGTGAGAGGTTTCATTTTTTAAATGAAAAATTCAGGTGAAGATTGCTGCTTTAGCTGCCTGTGACTCAACTACTTGTAAAAAACAGCAATGTCCTCTAATATTCACTGATTGAACAGTACCGGTGTACTGGAGCGATCATCAAAATAAGATAACTTGTAATTTTCAGTGAAAATAAGGTATCAGTGCCCAGAAGACCTGAGCACACACTTTGTGGTTGCATGGGACGTGCACCAAGGGAAGAGGGAAGACATAGCACAAGTTGCTGGATCCAGATTAAACCTCTCTTGGAGTTGATAGTCCTGTGTTTCTGAGGTGAAAGTCATACTGGCCACATCCAATGGGTAACACCAACCTGTTGTCTTGTGGGATCTGGCATTTGTTTGATCCCTCCCCAAGCTAATTCAGCATATTGTACTGGCAGAAAACAGCTAGTTTTGCCTTAGGTGGGCATAAGGGATTTGTCAGTGGTTTTCAGTACAGAACTCCAAAGCACAGGGAGACGAAGTCACTCGGTAGGCCAGAGGGCCATGACTTTCACGTATCTTCCAGTGCCAGCCCAGTGGACCAACCACAAGGTTTCATGTGTTGTTTAAAATATTTGAAATGGCCTCCAGCATTTCAGTGTCAAAATCAAGAGTACTCTGAATGGGGCCCTTCATTTTCTTCTCTCTCCCTTCCACATTTTTAATCTCTTTCTCTCTGCTGGTATACTAAGTATGTTTTGAGGTTTCAGATAAATTTGGAACATTTTTAATTTTAATTAGTAGACACCAGAGGACCTGACCCCTTTTATAATAACCATAAGGGTTGAATAATTGAGGTCTGAGCAATCAAGGTCAAAGTATGTTGCTTAGTGTGCATCTTACAATTATCTAACACTGACTTTATAACACCACAGATGTTAAACTACAAAATCTTCAGAACCCAAAGATCCGTTTTCTCTCTATGAACAAATTAAACAATATATGTTTTTAAAATTGAAAATTATTAATGGCCCAGTGACATAGCACTGCAGTGCATCTGCTCGTGTTCAGGTCTGTTGACATTAGCAATAACACTCAGGATAAAGCTGCTTCTGTCTTTAGTACAGGATCTGTTATGTCACGGGAGGTTCAGTGTCTGCAACACAAGCACAATCACGTAAGGGTGCTGCACCCGCAGGATCTGCTCGTGTGCGTCAGCCGAGAAGGACGGGAGGCAGACGTCTGTAGGGACCAGCGTCCCTGCGAACACATCGGATCAGAGATGTCAACACACACCCCCATGAAAATGGGCCCAAGGAGCAGGTGACCTGGTTTTCTTAAGACATCGTTCTCGTTCTCCCTAAAAGCAGGAACGCGATCATCTCTGTTTGGTTATGCTTATCTGTTTTCAAATCTTGATACAATTCATCAGAGCGGGCTATTTTACTATTATATAGCTCTTAACTCGGGGTGTTATATCTGCAGGAACAGAGGCAGGAGAGAAAAGGGAGAGATGGGTGTCCAGGCAGAGCTGCACAGCAGCACCAGTTCAAGTAGAGAGGTGCAGTTCCAGCACCATTTGGAGACGTGCAGCGCGAGCTGCGGTTCAGAGCAAAGCAAGCGTGCTTGCACACGCTTGAGCCAGTTTAACTAAACCACTGTAAGATGGTACATAATTATTTCTACAAAGCTGCTTCCTATCTCCTACATTCAAATCAACTGCTTCAGTCAAGTAATTATTTTTTCTTCAGATTTTTGGAAAGAACAAGCTAGAAGTAAAGTGCTTCTATCAGAACAGAGTAAAAGGCAGGAAGAGGCACATTGTAATACAAATACCACGGGTCCCCTAGCAAGGAACAGTTCAAAAGAGGGCATGGTAGAGCATTTAATTTGCTGCTGAACAGGCAACCAACCCTCATAAAGGTGAATACTGAGTATTTGTCCCATAACCTCATCTTCAGCGGTGAGCTGACCAGGCCCTTCTCCTAAAGCCTGTTTTTTTTTCTTACCTGAACTTCTTTCTCCTCCTCTAGCTCTGTGTTTGGTAACCTCAGAGCAGCGCAGCGAGACCTGACAAGCACTATTAGTCAGCCCTCTGCTGCCTCAGCTCTTGGCCCCTTGTGTTAATACAAACAGAAATCAGGGCCCATTTAAATCAACACACCACATTCTGAACGTAACATACTGCCCATCTGCAACTTTTTAATGTAGAATCAAAGAATGTCCTGAGTCGGAAGGGACCCATAAGGATCAACAAGTCCAACTTGTGTCCCTGCATAGGACAGCCCCAAAACTCACCAGCAGAGAAACAGAAAGGTGCAGTAGTGAGCTCTTCATCTGCCCCAGATAATTCAGACCACGAATTAAGACCTCAGTGCTCCCATCCATTGGGGAATTGGGGGCGAGCCAGCACTGTGGATCAGAGAAGCACTGCCACCAGCAGGCAGTTTCAGAGGCTGCTTTTCACTGACTGCTCATGTCACTGGGAACTGATCACAAATCCTGTCTTAAACATCACCCAGTGATGCAGACTTGGCCTGGTTTGAGAGACTGAGCAGTACTCTTCCACAGGGCACCTCACCCAAGTTAGACAAGCAGGTGGCCCAGATTCAGCCTCAGGCATTTGCTTTCAAATTCATTCCCTCCCTGACACGTCTTTTGTTGAGAAAAAGCCACTACACAATAAAAAACAGGAATTAAACCTCAACACATTTGCTAGCCCCAACATTTGCTCTATACATAACTAATGCTACTCCTAGATTCCTAATGACTTAAAATAAAAACATAAAAATTAAAGTTTTATAAAGCTGGAAGACAAGACTTCTCAACACGGTGCAAAACCATAATGCATCCCTTACATCATGTTTATTCATCACTTTAAACTAAGCAGCTGTAAATACCACTCTTCTTTTTAAGTTGGCCACACATGCACTTACTGCCTTTTCTTTCCAGTTTTATGCAAAAGCTAAAGCCAATTTACATCTCTAGCTATCCTTCTAAGTCTTGTAGGTTTACCACATGGCTGAAAAGACATACCGTCCCACCTCTCTACTGTCTGTGTTCCACGGTGCAGTCCTGAGATAAGTGAGCTTTCTCGTTATGTGAAGCATAAATATTAGCTGCTACTTTGCTAAAAATCCAGAGCAAACATTGTCATCAGAGTTCTTCCTCAGCTCTGCGATGGCATGAGGACAGGGAGAAAGTAAGGCTAACAAGAGAGCAGCTTCTTGTTGGCTATTTAGCTGAAACATTTATCGTAAAATCTCTCAGTCACTGCTCGAGCACAGGCTCAAGACCCCACAGCTCTTGGTCTGAGAAATTCCCATTTGGGCCAGCACAGCAAGCAGTACAGGTGCTAAACCAATGACACAGAAGCCCAGGCCTTCCTATTAAGTACGGTTGAGAGTTATTTTAGCAAATACCTGGTATCTACTGCAGATCAGGGGAACACAATGTAACACAATGTAATTAGTAAGCTGCTGCATCACCAGACATGACAGTAACCGGATCTTTTAAAAGAACGAATATGTCCAGTCCAAAATCTCAGCACAGATGTTATCATCCTCTTATTTACACTTCTCCTTTTGGCGAGGACGAAGGGCTCTTAACATTTCAGTACTGGAAACTTCCATTGGTGATGCAAGTTGGAAGAATGAGACCGGGTGTCCTGAAGGACTGAGGTGACAGAGCCTCTGCAGGGCCACAGCAGGGGTGGCAATACTGTCATCCAGAGAGGAAGGTCCCGAGCGACCCAGGTGCGGCTGGTAGCTATTAGCTCTTCTTTTAGAAACCTTCCCTAACCTCCAAATGAAAATCAGACAGAAGTAGCAGGCTTCTCTCTAACTGCAGCAGATAATTTCAGGAAGGATTTTACATTTAGGAAGTGTTCAGCAGAGACAGTTACAATCTTAAAGAAACTTCGGCCTTTGCCAAAAGTCAAGGCTGTGCAAATATGTTTGTGGCAACTCTTTGTCTGGAGCACAAAGAAACAGAAAATAGCCAGCAAGTGGCCCACGGCCTTGTGCACAGCTGAAACCATAATTTAATCCTTCATGCTAAACTTCAGTTTCTCCATATGCTCTTAAGCTGCTTGTTTTCAAACTAAACCAGGATCCTGGGCATGAAATAGCAATCCAAATCTTAAATCACCCTGGTTTTAACACCACAGGGATTTGGTTGACTGAGGCAAGAGCAGCACAATTCAAATCAGACACAGTTTAACTTTCGCTGAGATTAATGCCACATTCTGATATAGGCAAAATCCTGGCCCACGTCTTATCTGAACAAAGTAATTTATAAAAAAGACTAATTTGCCAACCGTTATTATAAATCCCTATAGGATACCAGGATTCACCCTGCTTTCCCAACCAAGATTAATCACCAGAAAATAGTTCGTCCACACCGATGCTCGTATTGCAAATGATTCAAGCAGCTCATGCAGCATAGTGGGGGTGCACACCATTACCTTGCAAGCCCCTGGAAAAATGTCCTGGAATACAGGGACATACTGGAGTGCTCCTGTTTTTAGAATCACATATCCATGGAGGTGGTGCCCTTGCGAGAGCCAGTCATCCTAAAAACACAAGTAACTTGGGTCAGGTAGGGATAAAAGTAAATTAAGTGTGAAAAGTGCGAAGTTTTATAAAGGTTTATAAGGACAGGAGAAAGAGTCACAGTTCACTTTTCTGAACTCCTTCCTGAAAACATTCAAGAGCAGATATTAAGCCAACAAACTGTAAATGCTGGGCCTATCCACTTAACCTAGTGTGTATTTTCTGGGCCAGGCTGCACTTGCAGAGAGGCCCCAGGTGGAAGAAACAAGCTAGCTTTCTATCCCAGTCCTTTTCCGAATGAGATTTAACGATCCCGTAAAAGCTATGAGTCCCCTTTCCCATTCCTCAAAACATAAAAAATTCTTTTGTTTTTCCCACTGATTTGACTTTTTTTCTGCCTCCAGCTTTTCAGAAATGCTAATCTCTTCCTGGCAAAAAGGAGATACCATCTTTGATATTTGATTCAATCACCAGCTGTCAGTGCACAAGGCAGGACAGAGTAAGCCAATCTCCTTGCGGAGCCTTTCCATACAGAGAACATAGATTTTGCATAAGCATGTAAGTCAGCTCCTATTCTTTATGGAAACACATAGCTAAGACTCCTGCACGGACCTTATTGCTTGCTCATTAACTTAGTCTTAACTACCGTTATCATCACAGTAACACGTCTGGAATAACTGACACCCAACTTTATCTTCAAGGCGTATATTGACAGCAGCGATCTAAGAACACAGGCTCCCATTTCAAAGAAATGTGGGGTGGGTTTATTTCTTTTTTTTTCCCCCCCTTTTGTTTTTTAACTGAAATACATGTTTTTTCTAGGAAGAAAGTCTATGTACTATCTTGCATCCTGACTGGGGAAGATACAGCTATAATATAAAGCATTTTGGATTAACAACATTCAACACCTTCACAAAAGCACAATGCTTTAAAATTATTTAATAACTAATTTTAAATTATTTTTATAAGAATCTTAATTAAAAATCAATGCAACCTCAAGCATGAGAGAACATATTACAAAGAGCCAGAAACGGATTCTCCGTTGCAACGCAACTTATTCACTTGTCAGCTTTAGACACAGGAGCCTTATTGTTCGAGTTTGTTCCGGTTTACTTACAGCCCGTAGCCTCTAAAAAATCCCTGATGAAGTTAGAACATTTAGCCAGATTACGACATAGAGGAAGACTGATCAGTTGAAAAGCTGCAGTTTTCTACAGCTCCTTTTTTGTTGTTGCTTTAAAACAAACAAACAAATCAGTTTTAGCCTCCTTAACCTTCAAGAGCCGATGATGCAGCAATCAGAAGAAATTAGTCTAATTAACTGTTAGCAAAATGTGTTTTCTTTCCCTCCTGACTTGCAAACACTGAAATATTAAAAAACAAAAAACCAGACCAAACCAAAAATCCCAGCAAAACAAAGAAAGAAACCCTAGTTGCACTGAATTTCCTAGGTGTGTGCCACGCTTGTACGTCACCTTTATCTTGTAGCACATACTTTTGATATCAAGTAAGGGTTATTGCCACAACCTGGACACTTCCAGGCAGCTCTGTGAAGGAAGGAGCTTTCTGTTCCTGCAGTTTTGTTCATTTAGTCATGGCTCTGGCCTTTCTCACTACACAGCTTATTCCTGACTCATCTCCTGAGCTTACAAAATACGAGATAAAAATAGGTTATTGTTCTATCTAAATTCCCATAATCCTTGTGCTCATTAAAAATAAAGTCATGTAACTGTTCTTAGTCAGGATTGAACTAATTAGTGCAACTGGCATTTCTGACCTTGTGATATCTACCCTTAATACACTCAGGTTTGCTGTGCTGCCTGCATTACCATACACGGTATATATATAACACCTCCTTACACAACAAGGTACCAGAGGGATACATGCAAACCAGAAAATAGAGGTCAAAAGCTTTTTGCATAGGAGTATGTAGCTTTTCCACATCCCCACCCTTTGGCTTAATCGGATATTTTGGATTTATTTTCATATAATAAATTAAAGGGCCACAAATAAAAACCGGAGGCCAGCTTTTCATAGATCCTCTAGGGAGACAGCGCTATTCCCCAAGCAGCACATTGGTTTTTATAAACAACCACTTGGGTCTCAAAGATTTGAGGGAGACAAAGGCAGATGCTTATTGAACTTAACCTCATTTGAGTGTTCTTTTGTTTTTTAAAGACAGACAGACTAGGATGAAGGCCCCGTTTGTTCACTTAACCTTATGGAACAGCTTTATCTTTTCAGTCTGCTTCACGGTGCAATAAAGCTAAATATGTGTATTTTTATGCAGGAAATTAAAAACTATTGGCAGTAGATTTTTTTTTTTGCTGTAGCTGCTAACATATTTACTGCTTGATTTATATATGTTTCACTGGAGTCAGGAAATCATTAATGGTAAATCCATTAATAAATCTAACCCTCTCACCATCAAGCTGTATTTAAATAAGTATTTAAAGAAATTATACTGATAGGACAATCAATTCTATGAATGTTAAAATAAAAAGCAGAAGGAACTTAACTATGCAGGTGATGGAGCTATCAGAATGAGAACAGAAATTTAAATAATTCAGATAAATCCTCACTCATGGTAGGCTGACAGAGGTGTATAAAATCAGGAAAGGCAGAGGAAAAAAGCTACATGAAGGATTTTTTGTTTAAACCTCTCATAACACAGGAGGGAAAGAACAACCAACGCAAAGACAGATCAATTTTAATGAATTAAGCTTTTTCTGAAACAAAGTGGACTCTTCAAAGAGATTGTAAACGGCCTCCAGGACCTATGAGTCCTCCTCAAGCCCCAAAACGCATCAAGACAACAAAAGAAAACCAGCACTGAGGAGGCAAACTAAAAGGAAAACAAAATAGGGATATAAATTTCAGTGGGCCAGGACATAAGCCAGCTTCTAATGGAAGGGTTAGGAAGAAGATTCCTATATATAGCAAGGTCATTCAATGCTTGTCCACTCCAGGGATCCTTGCAATTTTCCCTGAGGCACTTCCCTTGGCTCTTCCAGGTGTGAGGATAATGGCTCAGGCATAACTGGGGTCTGATTCGCTAGGAAGGCATCTTAACAGTTCTTCCAAACACGAAAAGAATATATTGAGTAGTCTGAAAAATAAGTATTTTATTTGTTGCTGTTTCTTGCAGAATCAAGGTCTTTGCAAGCCCGGAGCAGAAAATGGAAACATTGTGTTGAGAAGTTAAAGGCCTAAAAAAAGAACTGGCCACCTAGCTACTACTAAAATACCAAGTTCCATAGGCAGTCAGACCAAATGACGACAACTATCTAGTTCAGTTACCTGCATAACGTAGGTCACAACCTCCCACTGTAATTAGGCTAAACAGTACCTACTTCTATTTCAGCTCTGTAATAAAATATTTAAGGCAACGGTTTTGATTTCAGGACTTGAGGGATGGAGAACCAAACACGCACCCAAGTTGGGGCTTTTTTCACTCCCTCATTCTGAACTCGGCTACATTCTGCACCAAACTGCTGCCTTTCAAATCTTTTCTTCCAGCCTGGAGTCCGCGGCTGGCAGTACCTGCGCAGTACTTGTACATAATAGAATTGTATTTTACCTCCCCTGGGATAAACTAAGCACACTAGACTTTCTTCTTCCACTAAAATAAGTTTTTCCAGATCACCTTTGTAGCTTTAATTGGCTCTGTCTGGGGTCTCTTCGGCGATGAGGTGGTTTACCTTCATTTCAGGGGGGAAAAATGGTTTATTCAAGGACTACTGCTAAAAATCGATCTTGATCTAGATCCTTGTCTCGGCACATCTGAGAGACTTGTGTAAGGGGCACAGAGCAGTGTGCCTTATTAGGCCATGGCTGGAGTAACAAAACCCATCAGCTACAGCTTGAAGTGACCGAAGGAATCAATACCCAATAACGGAATAAACAGAAGTGGGAGAAAAAAAAATGCTAGAAATTAATCCAGCACTGGTTAATCAACATTGTTTCAGCAAAGATTACTGCAGGCTTGGGGGCAATTAACAGAACTTAGTTTGAAGACTCTACCGGTCTGTTAAAATAGTATTTATACTTATTTTTTGTCATCAGCTTTAGCTAAGAAACTTCCTGGAGAAAACAACCCCACAGTAACCATAGCAAATGAGGTTCAGCTCCAAAGGCTCTTAGAACAGTGCTTGTCGAGCACAGCATCGGTGTGGTGTAACAGAGCAGAGCACCGCACACTAAACCTTCCCCACTTCTACCAGCTGCAAGGCAGCATTTAGCCAAAGCAATAGCAAAAAAAAAACCCCAAAATGCCAACAACCAAGCAATCAATTCTGTTCTACAGATTTTAAGCCTGGCATTTTCAATGCAGGAAAATTACTGTTGCATCCAGTGGAGGGAGTTTTCTGTATTTTTTGGAAGGATGCAGAACATCCTGTGCCCTTACGCAGGTGCAGAGGGACAGCCCTTATCTACTAGGTCTGGGTTTCTCCTCTGAAATACGCGCTGATGAGGACCCAGTGTGTCAGCCTAAGAGAAACACAGAGATAACAGAGTGAAACAAGAACAACGGCAGCAACTTCATCAGTGTTTTCTAAAGCGTGAAGGGACGAGAAAACCCATCAGCTTCACCGCGGGGCAAAGCCCAGCAAGGACGGGTTTTTGCAGCGCTGCGGTACCCACCGCCTCCTCCTCAGGAACAGACACACACGCAAGAAAAAAGAAATGGGCTCGCTGTCCAGAGTTGCTGGTGGTGGATGAGGGGGTGACCCAAGTCAACCAGCAGATGTGCTCCCATCGTTGCACCCAAATCTGAAGCTTCAGCTTCAAACCTCTTGTGAGGTGGAGTCTGCTGCGTCGGAGGTGAGAGCCAGCGGGTGAAGGGGAGCGATTCTTCCCTAAAAAGCAACCAAGATTGTTGGGCAAGAGAGAAAAAAGAAGGCCCAAGGTGTAAGAAGCAATGAGTGAGAGAGCCAGCATCGCTCAGGGCTGGGGCAGCGCGGTTTCACCAGCCAGCTGGAGCAGGGAGCTGCAGCCACCCCTCAGCGCTGAACAAAACCTCACCAAGGCAGCATTTGGCAACTCAAAGTCAACCAGCTGTGCCCAGCCTAGAAACAGGGGCACTGTGAGGAGGGAAAGACTGGTTTAGAAACTTTTCTATCCATTTTCTAGCCATTTTGAGTCAATATTCAACATACGGTCTCACTAATGCTGCAAAGAGAAATCCTACTGCCCTCTGCTTGCCTCCAGCATATCTGCTCCAAGGCTCAGATCTGCCCTTTTGTTTATGCACGTGTATTTATTTACAATAGAAACTCATATTCAACCGTCAGTTGCCAGAGTCTCTCAGCTCTTTTCAGTGTTATTGCCTTCTGGGATAACCTATATTCCTCATAGACTCTTCATCTGTTCCGTGGGGCTAAGATGACCTCCCTTTTGCTTACTGTCACACACAGTTTTTACTAAGTGATTTGGCCTACTCACTGACTAATAACCAACAAATTGGTAGAACAAAAATTTGTATTTTATTTCATATCACTTACAAAAATACTGTACATGGCCGAACAGATCTACAGAATTACACTAGTTAACCACAAATGGAAATTTTCCTCTTCAAAGGGAATCTAATATAATTCTACCTCCTTTTTTCCCCAATTCTCTTTCAAATTCTCAAGTGATATTACAAAACATCAACTATATTCCATCACACAACACTCAGCCACATTTGCTACTTCATCAAGTTTAGTCTTGTAGTTTTGTTTAGCAAAGGCATCGCTGCTTTTCCCCAAAGCCGCACCGACTGGCCTTACTGATGTTAGGTTATTAGTTACTCACTGCATACACCTGGAGTTTTATCTTATTTATCATTGTCACAACACCCCCTTTTTTTGAACTGCCCCAATTTTCCAAAAAATCTGTACATCACAGTCCGGCAAGCTCCTTGCCATCTTTAATGCTCATGCATCAACCCATCCATTCTTGTCAGCCTTTAATACTTGTGAAGTAATATCAGCTACAAGAAATCCTACAGCTTTTCCAGTAAAAACGCAAGCACCTTTATTCGGCTGCGCCAGCTGCTCTGAAGTTTCGGATGTATTGCTCCTCCAACCTCATGGAGAAGTCTCAGTCAAACTAACCAACTAACTTGGTACAAACCCGGACTGACAACCGACCGAAGAGATCTCTTCCTTATTTCACAGAGAACTTAAGGATATACGGAAAATGTATGTACTGATTCTATCTAAAGATACCAACAAGGAAGCCTTTTTTTAACAGAAGGAGCTACTGTGATCACAAAAGTAAAGGTACCTACAGAACACGACGTGTCTGAGCATCTTTGGCGCCCGTTTTTGCCCACACTTCAGACGCCCGGTGCACTGCGAGCCCCATTCTCACAGCCCTACCCATCACCCCGCAGCTTCGTTTAAAAGAAGCCACCCACTTACCATCAGGTAGAAAGTGAGGTGCTCTCTGCGTTTTTGAAGCTCAGCACATCTGGGAGGAGGAGGGAGAAAAACACCTGGAACTGGCACCTGACTGCAGCCGCTCCCCCATGCCCTGAACGAACCTGCAGCAAAAGCCTCTCAGTACATTGCACTGGATGAATTATTATTATTATTATTATTTTACATCAACAAGAGATGTTTCTTTGTAAAGCGGAGTGTGCACACGTGGCATTCACATACCTTTTTTATCTGTCGCCTCAGCCGAAATTAGCGATACCTAAAAATGCAGAGCACCCTTTAGGAAAACCTGTGAGAGTTACCAGAAAAGTAAAAATACAAGACAGAGTCCTGAGAGATAAAAATTTATTTATATCTGATCAGCACGTCATGATATGGTGACAACTCATACAGCTGACATTCTCATAGCCAAAAGAGGGATTTTTTTTTTTTTCCTTTTAAAAATACATTTTTCTTTCCAGCAGGAAGGATTTTTTAAAACAAACATTTCATACCAGGCAGGAATTAAAAACAATGGCTTTTTCAATACAACACCACAGCTGGTAAGCACTGGATCCCCCACCAGTGTCTTAAGCTCGTATTTCGAGTTTCCCCTCCCACTTCTCTCCCTCCCCCTCCCCGATTCCCCCCACCTCTCACAGAAAAACACCACATGGCAACACGAGACAAAACCCAAAGGGAAACAAAGAGAGGTAGATGTCACTACAACCATGGCACTGTTTCCGAAGTTGTGCAAGATGCCCCACGACGCTCCAAGGCGTCCGCTCCTTCTCCCTCTGTCGCACGTTGCAGCACCACGCACCAGCGGTGGAGATGGAAGGTGACACAGAGCTGAGAGCTGGCGGGGACACCGAATTGCTGCTCTGCGTAGCCGGAGCTGCTTAGAAACGGACCGCTCCGAAAAAAATACACGTACCTACAAAACGAGTGCGGCCTTGCCCGCGAGCAGGTTGGACTGACGCCCTCCTGGGACGGCGACGATCCGCGGCCCATGGCGGCCCGGGTTCTGCTCTCTCGGAGGCTGCGGGGGGATCATTGCTGCGCAGCCCCCCTCGGAGAAACTCTGCGGCCTGAGCGCCGGCAAAGTTTCCAGCGGGTGCTGGAGCCAGCGAGGGCGGCAGAAGCTGCTCCCCCCCCTGCTCCTCCCCTTACCGCCGCTGGCTGGCGTACAAACGTCGGTCTCCGTGTGCTTCCTGACGAGAGCTCTAAAACGCAGCGGACGGCATCTCCGCCAGACGAACAGTGCAGCTGTACGGTGAACTGAAGGGGTGTTTTACTACCTGTTGTGTTTATGGTAAGCACAATAGAGACTGCGTATCTATCGGATGTAAGCACAACAAATACAACCAAAGAAAATCATCTCGTCTATCAAGGACTAGAAGGACATGAAATGAACTTGGAAAAAAAAATAAAGAACTTTATTTTTGACACACACACACACACACGAAAAGGAAAAGACACCTAATAGTCTCTGCAGAGAAATGCTGCTTCTGGTATCTGTCTACATTTCTGAAAGACATCTTAGCTGCTGGAAAAATCTGATTAAAAAAATCCAATGAAATAAATTCAGTAAAATAACTCCCAACGCAATCAGCCCTTTGCAAAATCACCGAGGGTCACAACAGGCTTCTGCATCCATTTTATCAAACAAAACAAAAATGCAGGTAACACAGGAGGGAAGGAGAAGATTGGAGATGAAACTGGTATCACAAAAGCGAATTTTTATCATACAAAATGAACACCATTGTAGAGTAATTTTAAGGAACTAACTCACTTTAATAGGACAGCTGTTCAGTGTATAATTACTTCATTATCCAATGATAAAATGAAAGGTTTCGCTTTAAAAATGCATAGAATCCTTTAAAAGACTTCTTTTGTATCACAGCCAGGTAGTCTACAGTTTTTACAGAAAAAATAAAGCTGCTCAGAAGTGTTCATAATGTATGAAGACATTTTAAACCAGAGTACAGTTTCGATTTGCTCTTCCAATTGTTTCTTTTTTTTAAAAAAAAGAAAGTGTAAAAACTATCAAATATGCAATTTTGCAAAATAACCCTTTATTTCATATGGCTCCATTATTTCCAAACAACACAGTACCCCAGGTGTACAATTATTTTGTGTGATTGTAGCAGACCACCACAAAATCTCCAGCTGACTGTCAAGAGAATGCATTCAACCTCGCTCTCATGATTTGGAAATCCCAGTTTTAAGTACCTTTGGTCCCAAAATGTTATGTCAAGGCAAAGCGGAGCAGTTGAATCCTGTCACACACAGTGATCGGTATCTGTATTATCTTGTACAAACAGGTGAAAAAAGTTAACAGCACTTTATGGCAGTGTTGGACAGAAAAAAATCAGTTACATCATTTGCAAAACAAGTGGATAATGAACAGTACCACAGTGATCATTGTATTTTTACTGCAATAAGATGCATCTTATTTTTGATGCTGGGGGAGGGAGGAGGGAGAAGGAAGCTTTTAGTTTGCCGGTGAGCATGGTAAATGGAAATCTTGCTTTTCGAAATCTGATGAGAATAACTTAAAAAAAAAAAAATCCCTCCTGCAAGAGACATCATTGTGGAGAAACTTGACAGAACCACACAGAAAATACAAGAGAACCTGCAGGGAAGGCGCAAGCGCCAAAGGGCACTGAAAAAACCACTGCTCATCGTGAGTGGGCAGATACGCATCATATAATGCGATTTCAAGAGCAGTAATGCTAAACCATTAAGACTTGCATCGTTTAAATTGTGACAACTTGTTTGTGAACAATTAAACATAGAAACGTACAGATGGTTTGTGTGCAACCCTGGCAATACGCTTAAAATTACCACGTTCTCACTTCTGTGGGCAACGGCTGTCGGCGAGCGTTCCTTCTGTCCTTTTTCACTCTGCATCACTTTCTACATTCTTCTATTACATTTCTCCTAACATAAACTCAAAGTTATATTAACTAACCATTTTGTGATCAACTGTACGGTTCACTAACACCATTTTTGAAATTTAAATGCATTTGGAACTCTTTGAAGACGAAGCCCACGGGCGGCGCAGCCAAGCGCCCGCTGCAGCCCCAACACCGGCCACAAGGCAGAACCGAACCGCAACCGACAGGAATTCAGGCTTTACAAAGTCACCTGCTAAGCTCCAAACGGTCTTGACCAGCATGGCATTTTTAGCACAGAATTTCCTACACGTTGTATACTTTTAATGCTTTTCCCTTAATAGAAAAACTTCTTCTATCCAATTCGTTCTCTTTCATGAAGCAGCGTCTAAGTTCATGCTGGGAGGGTACTTCAGAGTTTCTTAACAAGGGTTTAACTCCACTGTCACCTACAGCGCCTCAGCTGTGAGGAGACACGACGCAGGGCTCTTCACATCGTCCAGTGCAGCCAGGAAAGAAGCCCAAGAGCTAAAACTATTTACTCACCCTACCAAAACAACAATCAGTGCTTGAAAACAAACGTCTCACAATAGTTAAGAATTACACAGGAACAAACTGAAAATGAACAGGACCAGATAAATCAAATGATTATCTGAAACATTATTGCGCGTTACTAATTTCTTTAGGCAGCATGTGAACACTCGCTATTGACTGCAATCCACTGGAAAAAAAAAAAAAATATATATATATATACTGCATTTGAAAAAACAGTGTGCCCTGACACGGAGTTCACAGGGTCTACAAAGAACAACCTCCTGACGTGAGCTACTGCTGTGCAATCTTCTGCTTATATAAAACTTCCCTTTTTATATCGCTCCAGTCTGTCCTAGCTGAAAATACAACCAGCTGTGCTGTGGGCATCTCTGCGGCTCTGATCAAACCCCCTGGCGAAGGACAGAAATGAGGAGCTTCTCATCTGCATTTTGCAGTTTGGAGAGTCGGTTTACACCCACGCGCTGCAGACAGAACCACTTACACGGTGACGGCGCTGGGCCGCCCCAGCACCCTCCTGTAAACCGGCAGATTAAATACATTCATTCCATCAGCTGTACTTCAGCAAGAGGAACGGGAGAAAAAAGAAAACCCTCCCAAGACTGCCTCCCTTTCAGGGCATGCCTCTTCTAAAATGGATTTTGTGTTGCACCAGAATTCAGGTGAGTGACTGGGTGTGAAGAGGTGGGATTCAGTAACAGTATCTTACCTAAAAGACGAAGCTGTGGGCAACCGCCCTCCTCTGCCTCCCAGCTGCCGCAGTTCTTCTAAGTCAACGAGGGGCCTCGTAGTTCAGGGGAACTTACTGCAGAGCATCACTTTGCAACCATCCCCACTGAGCTGAGGATAAAGCTACTGCTTTTAGGGGGACAGGCCTGGCATATTTGACTAGGTATTTTGCCAATAAGTCAGGGAAACAGGCATTGCCTCCTATTTTGGCATGCTCTTAACTCCTCCTGCAAAGGGAACTGGGTTTTGTATTCCGCACAGCACCCGCTGTGATTCATGTAGCAGGAGCGGGAGAGAGAAGGGGGATCAATACTGCTAACTCTGAGCCAAAACTACTGAGGGCTTATTTCGTTCTCAGTAAAATTACTCTGCAAAAGGCAGTACGCCAACATCTGAAGTTCTGGCTATCCTGCCTGTATTTAGAGAGATTAGTTTTATTTTAGGAACAGCTCTCTCAAATCTGTGTATAATCACATAAACACGATGCCAACTAGACCTGCCAGAAGACTGTACATCATCGACATCCTTTCAAAAGTATCCTACGGTACACATCTGAATTGTCTTCTACTCCAGTTTGCCTTTAAATTCAACTCATCCTTCTTCTAGTAAGATTTCAGCACAGTGGTGAGCTAATTAATACTGCCTTCCATGTAGTTATTCAGAGTATTTACCATACTTTTCTTTTTTTGCAGTAGTGTCTTCCTATAGATTTAAGATAGCAATTATACCTATTTTTTAAGAAACTAGTTTCTCTTCTATTACTCCTTAGAAAAACATTAAGATGGTTGGCATTGGATTATTTAAACTCTCCCCCACGTATATTTAACACCGTTGCAACTAGTGGGGAGAAAAAGGCCTCTATAAACCACTCCAAGGTCACCTTGGTTGGACTGCAGGATACAAAATACAAAGGTGGCTAAAAATCACCAGCAGCACCATCAGACCTTCAGAAACACGTAGAATTGCTCTGGCTTCCAATGCCTGACAAATAAAGCTTTCCCCCATTCCCTAAGCTTTATGTCTTTCCTTCACTGTATTTTCACCTTTAAAAGTGCATTTTGAAAACTGACAACGATCGTTGAGATGCATTCTGAACAGAAGGGAAAATAAACCAAGTGACTTTCTATTTTCCAAGTTTCCTCATAACACGAGATGCTGGTAGCACACGGAATTTGCAAAGATGATGGTTAAGACCACAGCAGGGATGGGCTGATTCGTCGGATGTGGGCAGCTTTTAATCACACTACGATGCTGCAATGCTTTTTTTGAGGACCAATTCCTCACAAAACACACCTGACGCTGGATCTTATTTGGGTCTTGGTTTTAGATCGATGTGTCTAATACAACAGCTGCTGAGTGCATAGCCGCAAAGATACCGTCACCAGCTCTGCCGAGTATCTTTGACTCCAGCACAATGAGTTGCAATAAAGTACAAGTTTGTGCAAATGAGGAATCTCTACCACACCAACGCTGTACAGACTACTGAAGAGACAAGTTGCTGAATTGTCTGAGCTCTAACTACAATGCCAAGAAATACTTGTGGTGACAGAGCTTTCTTGTCACAGACATTCTTCTACGGTGGTTGTACGATTGCACCTTTTGTCCAAATGCTGAATTTGCTTAAGTGTGGGTGAGAGTATACATTTTTTTAAAAATACAGACAATTCTTAAAATAATACATCGTCAGGTCACTATGTTACCGATCTTCACTTTTAGTGGAGTTTAAAATTTCCCCAAAGAGAAGTAAGAGTCCATCCAGTATTTTCCTTTACTCTTGAATATTCACATTTGCACACACAACATGATACTCATCTGCAAGAGCCTGGATTCCCACTGTGTCCTCAGGTCCCATTCCACTTTTAAAACAGGCAATGATAAAAATACTGAAAGATGCAGTACCACATACCGCCTGACAAAAACGCAAGTGATTGTATGCCGACTAGCCACAGGTTACTGAGGGTCATCTCCCGAGAAATAGCTTTCGTTTGACCCTGCAGTGGAGGAAAAGCTCCTAAAAAAGAAAGGAAAACACATTTAATGCTTCTGCAGCAGGAACGATAGTCTTAATGCACACCATCACTGTTCATCCCACCCACAGTGCCCACAAATAATTGATTACTTCTGTATTACGCTGTTACATTTTCAAAAGATTCTGCAGCATTATCAGTTATCTTCATTAAAAACAAAACCACAACAAACCTTTGCTTTATTATTAAGAACAATTATTATTTCATTAGGATATACACTTAAACTTTAAGCATAAACTTCAAAGCATTTCTTAAAAGCAGCCATCCTCAACCTTTGCAGGGAGATCCGACTGCCACCTAAGTTTTCTGTGTTAATTTTGAAGTTATGTTAATGTCCGTACAATCAACTTGAATGGACTCCATATTAAACTTTACAGCTGTTTGGTAATGATTTTGTATACTGAGAAGAGGCAACACACCTACACTCTCAAGGTTCCTTTGAATCTTTATGTATATCTACACTTGCACTTTTTTTTTAACAATAGTTTTCATACGTTGTTTGAACATTCATTGCTCAGTCAATCATAGAGACTAAGGAAGCACTGTAATTCATTATTCAGTTTTCCAAAAAGATTTGTTTTGAAACGTCTCTTTAGATGAGAAAGACTGGCAGGAGATTCAGCTGGCGTGATTAAAAAAAAATAATAATTTTTCCCTATTTTGACCTTTTCTGACTTACAACACTAAATTGCACATGTCTGAATACATCAAAGCTTTATGATCATAAGCAAATCGTTGGCATATATTTACATCAGCATGTTAAATAATCTGCATTACATTTTACTGAGATGCACAAAGCCTAGATGATACAAACCACTCTGTTGTTGTTGCTATAATCCTGAACAGTGGGTATAAAAACTCTGAATATACCAGAGAAGAAGATGTACTTGCTGCAGCATTACAGAGTCACAGCTACTCATAGAAGAACAAGAGGTGAATGATTCAAAGAGTAAAGAGACAGCAGAGCCAGTTCTGGATCTCAGAAACCACACAATTCAGGCAATTAGATACCATCAGATACTTATCTCTGTGCTTTGCATTTGCAATCACTGGAGGAATTGCAATCAAGCATTTAAGACAAAGCTTTTCCTCCTGTATGAATGCTCTTAAATTAAAACAAAAAAACCCAACAAACCCAAAAAAACCCAAAACACCAACTTGCCGAGTCCCATCCTCCTCACTGAGATGTATTTTCACACGTGGGTGGATTTGCCACACCATTTATTCCTCAGCCATTCTCACTGCTAAGCTTCTCTTAGTCCGCTTGGCACTGCATTTGTTCTTCCATGGCCCATTTGTTTTCCAGAACCACCAGTGACCTTGGCTTAAATAACTTCTTTCTCCTTGGCACTGACAGTCGCTGTCTCTTCCCCCTCCCTCCTCTCCTAAGGCAACTTGTGCCTTACAGAGAAAACGCTCCTTCCCTTTCCTCGCTGAGACAAGCCCAGCACTTGTTGTCTTTCACAGAAACGACTCCTCCTTCCCCTCAGCCATCTGAGCACCCATTATCTGTCCCTCTTACCCATTCAATTCCTGTTTCTTGAATGGGGATGATGGATTTTTTGGATTTCAGTAAAGCCTCTGATACTCTCTCTCACAGTATTCTCCTGGACAAGATGTTCAGCACACAGCTGGGTAAAACACACAGAGCAGTGGATGAGGAATTGGCTGGTGGGCCGGGCTCAAACTGGAGAACAGGGCAATCACCAACCACATGACGTTCTACAAGGGCAAGTGCCGGATTTTGCACCTGGGACACAACAACCCCGGCTGTACACACGGACTGAGGGACGAGATGCTGGAGAGCAGCTCTGCGGAGAGGGACCTGGGGGTTCTGGTCAACAGCAAGTTGAACATGAGCCAACAGTGTCCCTGGCAGCCAAGAGGGCAACCGAGTCCTGGGTGCACCAAACACAGCATGGCCAGCCGGGCAGGGAGGGGATTGTCCCGCTCTGCTCTGCACTGGTGCGGCCTCACCTGGAGCTCTGTGTGCAGGTCTAGGTGACACAGGATAAAAAGGATATAAAGCTACTGGAGAGTGTCCAGAAGAGGGCTACAAAGTTAGTGAAGGGTTTGGAGGGGAAGCCATATGAGGAGCAGCTAAAGTCACTTGGTTTGTTCAGCCTGGAGGAGACTGAGGGGAGACCTCATGGCGGCTACAGCTTCCTCACAAGGGGAGGAGGAGGGACAGGCGCTCATCTCTTCTCTCTGGTTACCAATGACAGAACCCGAGGGAATGGCAGGAAGATGTGCCAGGGGAGGTTCAGGCTGGACATGAGGAAAAGGTTCTTCCCCCAGAGGGTGCTGGACACTGGAACAGGCTCCCCAGGGAGGTGTCACGGCCCCAAGCCTGACAGTGTTCAATAAGAGACTGGACAAGGCCTCAGACACACGGTGTGAACTGTGGGGTTGTCCTGTGCAGGGAAAGCAGTTGGACTCGATGATCCTTGTGGGTCCCTTCCAACTCAGGACATTCTATGATTCTATTATCTCCACACAGAATTTCCAGATGAGGTTTCAGATCGGTACAATAACTAGAGTACGTCCGTAACAGCAGTGAAACCCCCCTCCTGCCGCCCTGGGCGATGACATTGCTCACTTTGTTAGCTGCATCACACCAGCTGGCTTATGACCAGAGTGAATGAGGAGCATGATGACTTCAGTGTGCAATTATTCATTTCCACCTGATATGCTCCTAGTTTCTAGTTTGTTATTTTTTTAATTAGTCTCGAAGTCCTTTTGTCCTGCTAAATGTCATCTCACTTGTGTTACCAGAGTGTTCAAGGTTATCCTACTTCAGAGAAATCATGAACTTGCCAACACAAACTTTCTACTAGCTGCTAAAATAGGAGTCCTGGTGTTGCTTACACTTGCAGATATTAACTGTAAATGGTTTTAATTTTATAAATTAAATGTGTAAAACGCACCTATAAGAAAGGATGTGACAGTTTCATAGTCAAATTTTAGACAGATACTTTTTGTTTGTTTTTAAGAGGTATTACAAATTTCCTGAGATCTATTTAAGTCCTTAACACTTCAGAATACAGCAAAAAGGAAAAAGCTGGTTTAGGCTTCGGTTCTTCCTGTTCCCAAATAAAAATATGCCAAAAGAATGTAATCCTACCCATGACATTGTCAATACAAACTTTCGAAGTTTCAAGTAGCATTAAACGTTACTCCAGCTTTATGAAGTAAGCTTTATGAACTGAGACAAGTTCCTAAGCAGTGAGTATTAAAATAAAAACCACAAACAAACCAAAATGCTGAAACAGCCCTAAACCCAGACCAACTTGAGACAAGGTAACAGGTTGACAGGTCAACAGGAATCCAGCTCTGGAGCAGACTCAGGGCTTCCCCTCACATTAGGTCTCAGGACTTTTCCAGGAGGTTTCCAAAAACACCACCAGCACTTTTGCCGTAAACCAACAAAAGCAGTGCGAGCAAGTCCTCAACTGGTATAAATGGTAGCGACTTTAAATTATGCCAATTTATGCCTAGTAAGGTCCTATGTCATAGCATTTACATTTAAAACATGTCTTATTAATTCATACTGATTACACTGGCAAATTATAACCAATTATCCTATTTTGGAAGCACATTTCAATGAATAAACCTCATTATATTCATTATCTCCTCTGAAATTCTGATGTAGTTAGATTTTTTGGGTATGATTTATTTTAATGGTATTTGTGAAATAACATCTCAATAACAAGAGTTCTTGGAATTCTGATGACTACACTTGTATTTGTCTAATGTTATTTGTCTAATGAAGTCCATTATATGCATTTGGATGCAATTTATTATACAACAGAGCCTGACTTTGGCCATCAATGACGGCTGGGTGGCAGCAAGATTTCATAATGCAAAATACAACTCTGGGTTGTTACAGAAATTTATCAATCTTTTTAAGCACTACAATTGATAAATTAAGCGCTCAAAAACAAATTAAATCAGTCTTTGCCATAAATCATCTACTTGAAGTAGCATCTTTGTTTAACATAGTCACTCTGGAATAATAAACTCAGTTGATTTGAGAGACTGAATGGTTTTCCCCCCCCTCAAAAACTGTGATACTTGCTAATGAAGAGATTTTTTTTTTTCAGAGACAAGTTGCATTATTTCATCTGGAGTCTTCCTACTCTATGTTTGATAAGCTTCCTTTCCTGTGTATCTAAATAAAACTTTTTTTTCTTCTCTGGATTTTCTCTTTCTTTTTGATTATGATGAATTCCTCTGTTTTGTACTCTGAACACACACTCACACCCCCACCCCTGCTGGAAGGCAGATGACAAACTTCAGTATCAACAACTGGATGGAAAATAAAAAGCCCGAAGGAAACACCTCCCCAGCTATAGTTTCAAAGTATTTACCTGATATTTTAAACCTCATTTGACAGCCTCCCTCCAGCAATGTTATTAATGCCCTAAGTTTATTTAGACTCCCCTGATCCATTAACATTGCAAGTCCGTGATGATGGAAGTGACCCTCAGCACCTCACAGCCAGGAGGCCAAGACCGACAGCACAGGGCTGCACATCAAGACTTCAGACTTCCTGCTATGTAAGTGATTCTGACAGATCCTTCCAATCAAAGCAACTTTCTGTTTAGCCTGACATGAAACAGAAGAGGACTTGGGTTTTTGATCAGGCCTCCAGGCTAATTAGATCTGTCTTCTCTATCAGTACAAGTGCCAGAGGAATGCGCTAAATAGCTGCGCTGGGCAGATGAAATAACCTGCCTCACAGAAGAGTCTTAATCTCTTTTAGTCAAGAACTTGCTGGTTTTAAATCCCAAAGGTTTTATGTCCCCTCCAAACTGAACATAAGCCCTGAATACTCTTTGAATCTTACTAAAGTATTCTAACCCAATGAAATCCCGTACCAGCAAGTTTCATGCCTGAACTATATGTTATTGCAGAAAAAAATATTTCCTTAGATGTGTTTTGAATGTACCAACTTCTAAACACGACCCTATTCTAATGCTACCTGGGTAATTTACCTTTCCTAGATAATTTCTTATACTACCTTTTCGCCAATTAAAAAGTATTAATAATTCTATTGTATTTGTGTGAAGAACATATATGTGTTCTTAAACCTTTTGGAGATCCTAGTAAGAAAAGGCAGTAACAAAGCACAGTTCTCTTTGCTAGATATCATCCTACCTGTTTCATAGAAATGTGTCAGGAGATCTTCCTTTTCAATGAATCGCTGATATAGCCAGTGTGTAAGAGCTTCAGGCTCCGCAGGTACATCTTTAACTGGAAAAATCCTATCAAAGAAACAAACATAATTAACCCTAGGAAATACATTCTGTATGTGAAGAACAAAACTCTTCTGCCCCAGCCAAAACACGGAGAACAAGAGTTTGGTATGAATCTGGCTGCACGGTTCATTCTCGCTCCCATTCACTGATCACATCAGTATTAAGGATACAAAACCGAAATATTCCAGGTCACCAGCCAGAGGCACACAGAAGATGTAGGTATTATTATGCTGTACTATAGCATGTGATAAAAGCTACTAAGTTGCTGGTTTTTGGTTGTTTTTTTTTTTTTAAATATAACAACACCACACTATATTACTATCCTTTAAAAAATGCAAACCAAGAAGCAATGAAGTGTACACAATGAAACCAAAAGAAATAAAAGACTGAGAAGGTTCACCCACGGTTTTGAAGAAACAGTTCTTCGGCAGACAGAAGCTACACAACGACATCACTAAGTACCAACAGCTCTTCTGTATCCCAGAGAACGAGCCCTCTGTGCTTTTCAAAGGATGTCAGCATCTTTGTCTGAAATTTCTAAGGCAAGTTTTACACTGAAAACCGACCATGTAAGTAAGTGTACTCCAATATTGCTGCTCCATTTTCAAAACCCCAATGGAAGAATGACCAATGTTTTGGTACTTCTATGCTGTATATGAGGTCTACTTAGAAAATCAGATATCCAGGGCAGAATTCACTGAGTTATATACATACAGAAAGCCCTAAACAGCTCACCATACCTCACTGTATTTAAAAAAAGAAAAATTAAATAACATCTCAAGTCTTACAGTAATTGTGAGATCTCCTCAGTAGACTCTAAATTCCTTTTGACATATACAGGAACTTATATATCCACTACATTTCACTGGGAGGCCAATGCAGAAGAGATCTGTGCATCAGGGCCAGCCAGAAAAATTCATCCTCTCAAACACAAGAGCTTTACTGTAGGTTTCTCTTTTCACATGAGCTCCCGTTTACCCCGTCAGCTGTGCCACGCTTCTGTTTTCATTAGCGGATTTTTCATTTCATTTTCAACATTGTCTTGGCTGATTGTACTGAAAAGAATCTGACGTAACACCACAGTCATGTGGGAAGTGTCTGAACAGATACGAGAACGTCGGACTACAGAAATAAGTCACTTCTGAAGAATGCTTTTGTCACTGTCACTCTGTTTTCAACATCTTCGCTTGTGCTGTTGCCAAGTCATTTGTACCTCCTCCTTTCAGTTTGATGCAAGGAAAAATAAGTTGTAAGTGGAGGAGAAAAGCAGCAAAACATTGCTCTAATGAGTGAATTAAAAATAATAGTGCTTTGATAGATAGAGAGAACAATATAAGGAGATGAACAATTTTATTTACCAACTACGGCATCAACGTGAACTCAAGATATTTTTGTAGTCTTTGTAGCAATTCTACCCACATCTTTCTCACACTGCGGAGTTCTCTGTGCTCAGTAACCAGAAATTAGCAACCGTTATCTCAGGTAAAATATGAAATAGTTTGTGGTCCAGTAAATAGCTCAGCTCCTCAGTGTGCATATTAAGAACAATGACAAAGGCAGGTAATAAAGAACTACTTTATCTTGAAGCCCAGACACTGTACAGCAGATTAAAAGTAAACCACACAGAGGCAAGTAAAAAACACACCCACAGAGAAAGGACCATTTTTGTTGAGAGCGTAACACTAAGAAAGACTTAACTCTCTGTCCCCAAACACAACCGAGGTGCCAAGCACTATTTTTACTCTCTTCTGCCTCTCTGCTGCGAGAGATAAAAGGACTCGGCAACAGAATATTGTGTTTCACAGCCTGCGTCTGAAGGACAGATGCTTGCTTACGCAAGGCTGAAGACGGTTCAGAACGGGCAGAAGGCGTGTGGGCTCAGGACAGCAGTCTCGGGTTACCTGGCCTCACAGGCCGTTTCCATTGTGAGCTGCAGATATTCTTCACCTCCAACTCCACCGCTCAGCTACCTAACGCGTAACAGCTCCACAGCTCAATAACCCACAGCTGAAGCTGGTGTTTTCCCAAGAGTGTACTTTCTAGCCTGAAAATACTATCACAAGACCTTACAAGATCCTCGTTAGAAACAGTTTATGAACCGGCACTTTGATGGAGTAGCATTAAGTGATACCAATATTGTGAGAGACTAATGGAACACAGGATGCCACTTTCCTGCTTGCATCCATCCAGGCTCTTGTAGGAATCCATACGGTACCAGAATACTTGAATCTCTGGATATAAACTCCGCTTCTTACAAGTTTAAGAAGCAATCACTGTTACACCCATTTTGAATGAATATTAATGCGGAGTGGAAAACAACTGGTTTTCCTGTAACTCTACACTGGCTGCCACAATTTAGCAATGCTAAGTGCTCGTGTATTTAGAAGCATTTTCAAACATATTTTCAGATTATCAAAAGTTATTTGTACATGTGGAACATCCTTACTAATGGCTGAGCTAAATTAGAGATGAAAGGTTTTTAAAAAAAATCCTTAAACTGTGGAACAATCCCTTCCTGTAGTAGATAAAGTGAAACTAAACCCCCCTGCGTTTATACTGAACAAGTATGTTCAAGTCACTCTCATCATTCTCTGCCCACCAGATGGCTCAGCTGGCTTCTGAGTTTTAAAAGACGACCCTCTTCAAGGAGACCGGGTTCAGGAAAGGTAACAGGGAAAGTCTACTGATACAAAGGTCTCTACGCAGACGATCCAAAATAATGGCTGAAAACCATTCCTTTAACTGGAGCAG
Organism: Pampusana beccarii; assembly: GCA_013399365.1. Classification (NCBI taxonomy): domain Eukaryota; kingdom Metazoa; phylum Chordata; class Aves; order Columbiformes; family Columbidae; genus Pampusana; species Pampusana beccarii. The sequence continues at coordinate 884,280 of VWYH01010423.1, read as the reverse complement.
GGTCATCACCGACCATCAGCAGTGAGGCCTGCCAGGTCGAGTGTTAAAAGATGCAGGACACGGCTTATTCTTTGCAATGAGATACACAAACATCATCAACGTGTTCGCAGCACAAGCAGCATCTGGGCTCTACCCCACCTTTGTGCTTCCAGCATCAGGAACGCCACTGAAAGCCAAGTTTGCTGATCTCCTCAGGAAAATAAAACGTTATCACCACATAAAACTGTCCTGACAACGAACAAGGTCAACATGTAATATCTGAAGCTTCTAGATTCTCTTGGGCACTCAAATCTTCCTAGTTTTTGGACAAAACTAAGCTCATATGGCATGAAAATAAGTGTCTTTGTCCCTGGTGTGACAAACGAGGAATTTAATAAGATATTTTGACCAGAAAATCCAAGCAGAATGGAAATGTCTCCTTCTTTTACTTCTCACCTAGGGGCCAGCTGCTTAGCTGTCAGCAGGGAGAGGTGGGGACGGGGCTAAACTTCCATAAAACTTGTGCCACCATAGGCTGCACTCTGAGAAGTTAGGAGTGGTGGTGGAAGTAAAGGTGGACTCTGATGGGGGCCTGCGACAGCCTCCGCAACGACACAAACCTTCCAGCCGGAGATGACCTGTGTGCAGGTGACAACAGCCACAGGACGCTCCACGGAGCTGACTGAGGGACGGCAGCTCTACCTAAAGCACTCTAGAAGCGTCCGTGTCCCAAACCAGGATACATTGGCATTAACGACAGGCCAGGAAAAAAGAGAGGCTTTTCAAAAGAGGAGATGTAACTGCCCAAGACATGTTGGCACACATAGGAAATCGTGGAGAGTTACCTACTGATAGGCCATTTCTCAAAAGACACCAAATAAATTTCAGAAATACGGCATTTTCAGAAACATTTAATCACTTTTAAATGGTCCTTATTGGAGAAACAACCTCTAACTCTGCATTAAAATTCTAAAGTTCATAGATAACACCTTAAAGTACTAATTGCCTCTCATCATCTGTCCTACCATGAATTAAACATTTTTATTACCTCTATTCACTTCTAAATCGTCATATTATTTGCTGTTTCAACGACTTTTTAAATAAACAAAGTATGACAGAGGTTGTTGTTAGATCTCAGGAACAACCAAAAATAAGTCACTTGCATAAAAAAGCACATTAAAATATACTGCCAAACTGGATGCCCTTCATAGGCGCTTCTGCAAAACTCATTCAGCAACCACAATGCATTCCACCTTATTTATAGCCAGGAGTCTAGTTTGCTTCAATAAATCTGTATTAATATAGACACACAAAAAAAGACCTTCCTCAGTAGTTGAAAGCTCGTTTCAACGGCAGCACAGAACAAAAACTGGTACAAGAGGAAGTTAAGCATCAAACAAACCTCATACCCAGGGTTCGGGGTGGTTTTCTTTTTTTTTTTCAATTTTTAACTCTTGGGTTTTGACAGCAGAACTGCAGCACATGGGAAATCTTATTGTTAGAGGAACTTGGAGACCAGCTGAGAAACTAAGCCAGTCAGACTAACGAAGTGGCTGGTGTAAGAAGAAAAAAAAATAATCCCCAAACTCAACTCACTGTGGGGAAACACAGACACCCAAACACTTGGCTCATTTCTGCTGAGTGTAATTCCAGTGAATCTGGGTTTATGGTCAATGCACACCACAGAATGACCCAAGCATAAAGCTAAATCATTCTGAGGAGAGCAAACCAACCTTTCCAACAGAGTCATTAAAAGGCAGGTCTCACAGTAATGCCTCTAGTTAGAGATGCTTTGCACCTTCCGGCTTGTTCGTTTGTTTTGGTGCTTAGTGCTTTCACAGATGGATTGAAATTTGCCCCCAAAATCCTGCAAGTCAATTGGACGTTTTCCTTGAGTATTATGTTTCAGAGAGCAAACCTAGTTTTTCAGCACTTCCCAGTGAGTTTTGAGACAAGGTCAAAAAATTATTTTATAGATAAAAGGGTAAATTCTCACACCTTTGTGTCTTGAAGAGTCTGAAACTTGTTAACTCTCCTTTCTTCTAGGGAAGTTTCTTTTGACATGCTGAGGAAAACCAGGCCACAACTTAGCCTGATTATGAACTCTTGAAAAACACATCATTTGTACAGAAAACTGAGGTTTGAAAAGCAAGCTTCAACTCATCATCAAAATTCAGCTTTCAAACAAAAAAGATTACTGGATTAAACTGAACCTTCTCTGCCATTTCCACCAGCTAGAAAAGCATCCAAAATGAAAACACAAGGCTGCTGTGTCCTCTACACTCCTCTGTCGCTCCCTAAGTAGGATGAAAAAGAAATAATCCTGCAGTAAAAGGCCAGGCTATGAGAAAAGGAAACCACCAGGTCTGAAAGACCGTAAGGCAGGAAGGGGTTGTGACCAAGGGGAAGGGCAGAAGTGCCAGCTGAGCACAAAGAGGCTCTGCAGCCACCTCAGCAGCACTGAAAATGTGACTTTTCCCCCCACTGCTGTCATACATTACTTCTTCACTCCGGACTATTCCAAGATGGAAAAAGCATATTTAAATCCTTATTCTCCTCTCATACAGCGGATATGGCATCTGGTCAAAGATATTGTTTACTTTTACTAAAGGGGCTTTGTAATTTTTTTTTCCTATAACTCAAAGAAATGGTAGATGAGAAACTAGCACACCAGAGCCCACAGGCTCATGCAGAACTCTCTCCCCAGTTATTTCAAAATTACCCTTGAAATTTATTTCAAATGTAATCTCCCAAGACATTCCAAATTGCAAGCAACGAGCAAAATTTTATTGCCCTAAATGAAAAGTGGGAAGTAACAACAATCCAGACATACTTGATATCAATTTCCTAAAAATTTCAGAAGACATCTACGTCAAATGCAGAAAACCAGAAATACCTCTCACATTTTCCAGCTTCAGAAGACATTTCTGACATTTCCATCTTTTTATAGATGAAGTCCACTTTACCTTGTGTCTTCCTTTGCCAACTGGGTTTGTTTCAAAGAGTTAAAGAAATGCACCAGCTTTACAAGGGACATCTAGGGGCTCAGCACAGCGCTGGCTTTTTCAAACCTCAGACACTGACTTAATCCTTGCCTACACTGTTAAGAGTAGTTAACACCTAATTATTATCAAAACTGAGAATTAATGAGGCACCGCCTCAGATTTGTGATCCGCAGAATAAGCACCAGCATTCCCCAACACCCTGAATGGCTCTGTTACAGTAAGGTTTTGGTCTCCACGTCGAAGATGAACTCAAAGGGGTTTCCTAGTCAAGCCGTACAGCTGCACAGGCCTGGTGTGTGACCCGCTGCCCTGCAGCCCGACCAGCCCTTGGGGAGCACGGAAATCTCCCAGGACACTTTCCAGCATGTTGAAAGGTCGCTCCGCATCGCCAAACAGAAGCGCCAGGATCAAGAGGAAAGAGGTTGATGCAGCAAACATCAGCCGGCTGGTCCCACAGGGCAGCTGTTTGTAGCATACGCTGTTTAACCAGCGTCAAGGGTTTGGATGTCTCTCCGTAACCACTCCTGATTAAGGTCTGACGCCGCAGGAGACTCAAGGCATCACTGTATTTTCAGACAAGCGAGGACACAACGTAGGTGGCGCACGTGCAACGGTCCTGAGGGACCGTCTTCCACTGGCCATGCTGATAATTTCAATATAAGCTGTAAGAAATTGATGTCAGCCCACTGGGATTCAATTATCCAGCTTCCCAACCACAGAGAAGATTCAAGAACATGACAGCAGAGCTGTGAGGTTTTCTTTAACACCAGAAACATCCTGGGAGAAAACAGTTGTCCCCTATTCTTCCCTGTCTACCATCCTCACATACTCCATCTTCAGAGGTTCCCAGAGGTACCAGCAGCTCTGGTAAAATCATCAATACATGACTTAAAGCTGTCAAATCCATGAAGGTGCCCATCACACTACAACATTCTGATAAAATAATAATGCCTAATGAGTAAAATCAGGTGATCTGGGGGGAAAAAAATAGAAATAATCAACTGCTGTAATGCCCCGAAGGGAATTCAGCAGGAAAAATTCTGTATAAGCAGTAGACAAGGATGATGCAACATGAATTAATTCATGTACACATGCTGTTCAGCTGCTCTCTGCTAATCATGCCATGGATAAATATAACTTTTACCTAAAACAGAAAAATATTTTTAAAGCCACAGAAAAATATCTAAAAATAAACTTTACTGTCAAAACCACTGAAGGTGAAAATTCACCGTACTAATTCCAAACTACAGCTCTGATTCCAGACACATTGAAAGGTCTTAGCATATCACAGGCAGATGATATGCTGGATCTGAAAAAAAGGATACAAAAGTGCTATGACCTTTTTTGGTATAGAATTCTTCTGGGTAGTCAAAGAGAAGAGTTGCAGAAGGCCCTGACAATAGATGGAGATGAAATTAAATACCAGTAAATGCAAGGCAACGGGCACGAGGGAAGGAAAGAGCACCAGCGGCTACGTGTACAGCGCCACAGCCTCCAAGATGAACTGTTGTTACTCTGGTCAGTGATCCCGAAACCACTGTGGGGAATTCAGGATGTCACTCAACTCACAAACTAGCTAGAGCAGACCCAGAAAAGGAGCAGACAAAATTAACAAGATGAGGGAAAGGCTTTTCTGTAAAGAGAGACCAGGTGAAGACTCGTTGGGCTGGGAGGGGGACGGGGGCAGCAAAGGCAGGACATGAGAAAGCTCTGCAAAATCACGGGTCATGGAGAGCAGCACTGAGGAACCACTGATCTAGCACCAGCAGGACATGGGGAGCAGGGGGCACCCCCGAAAGGCACCAGGTGGAGACCTCAACACAAGCAAAAAGGAGGTGGTCCCCGCTGCCACCTTCAACAACAGTTACACATGCGTTGTGTCACGGGAAATTGTAGAAGTCTAAGGACAAGCAGATGAAAAATGGTATTAGGCAAGTTCACGAAGGCCAGCTCCACCAGCTCCTACCGAAAGAACGACCCGGACACGCTCAGGACACGTCCCAACCACCGCGTGTTTGTGCTCAGCAGGATCGGGTGCCTTCCTGCACCGCTGCCACAGCCACAACCACGGGCTTTGGTTAAACGTGTCTCTAAGAATCACCACCCTGCACCTAACTGCAGCCCCTGAGGTCCAGAGGACACGCGGCTGAACCTGATGTGCCAGTTTGAGAATTGACCAGCACTGCAAAGTTCTGGGCCAAAGCCCCAGTTAAAAGCAAGACACTCGGTTCTTGTTTCAGAGGTATTACATCCACCTCTCGGCCTTCAGAGACATCCCACTGTGCTACTTTCCATTTGAGACATACTTCGAATGCTTTTACAGCGTCAGCCATAACAACTAGAGGTTATTTAAAAAAAAAAATCTCAGAGAGGCTTGCCCCTGTCTAAACCAGTGATCTAGACCCTCTGGAAGAAAACAAACCTATGCCCAACAATAAACCACTTTATCCTTAGAATTTTAAGTACTACCAGAACTCAAGTTCAATGTGAGGAAGGTTACATCATCTTTAAGCTCATGCTCAAAACCAGGTTTTGAATATACACATTTAGAAGCAGGAAGTTAATTCAAACTTAAGATAACTTTCTTTTTTAAAGGAAGTATTTTTGGAAATACTCTTTAGTAAAATTCTAAATACATTCAACTTGCAATTATCCCAGAGATCTGAGAGAGTACCAAGGTGACCTCAATAAAGCACAATAGATGTATCTCACATCAATTAGCATGTAAGTATGTTCACCTTCAGGAAAACTTGAAGGCAGACTTCTATAAAAAGCAGGGACAGATTTATGAAATGGCTGTGATGAGGAGCTCAAGTGAGCAGCCCGTCCTCTGCATCACACAGCACTGACACAGCGGTGACGCTGGGGAAGGTCATTCCCAGTTAAACTGCCACCCAGGGGATCCATACAAGGATATCTGAAAGCTCACTGTAAAAGTCTAAAAGCTCCCCAAATCAGCAAAAGGGGATTAAACCAAAATAACAACTTTGGGATAAAACATGATCAACTTACTTGATATAGGAAGATTGTTAAAATGTTTCTAGAGATTTCAAACTTGCAATTAACTGCAAACCAAAAGCAAAATGCAGCTTCTCTCACCATTAGTTTAGGTCTTGAGACAAACAGATGCTGAGGAGAAAAGTTTTAATTGTATTCCATCCAGGTGTCAATGAAATTTGGTACTATTTCCAGAGAGTGTTGATCTGCTCAACTGTTAATGGTATGCAGTGAGTGAAAAAGCTGACACTTCTTTGTCAGAAAGTTGTTATTTAATAATATAGTGATTTTTAATTTGTTGTCATTATTCAAAAAAGAGAAAAATCAGGTTGGGTTTACCAGCACCTTAACATTAAAATGGAAAAGAAGACCTAACCATCAAATATATTCCCCATAACTATATTCAACAACAGGACATCAGGCAAAAACTTGCATGTGCCAAGATATGGAGTAGTCACAGAACTTTTCAAAATGAAACTGTGTTGTGTTTAGATGAGTTGCCCACCTGTGCGAGATGGACATTAAAAAAGACATTGCTACTGATTTACTATATCCTGAAAAATGATATTACTCATTCGTAAATATTTGTTCTAAAATATTTTACCTCAATGTAAGAGTAGAAGGTTTATTTCCTACCTGTAATGTACATGTGTAACTGTTGGTTGTCGGTAGCCAAGAATCCAAGTTTGGATGTCTATAGGGTCACCTTTGGGATACGCAATGGTTGTATCTATCACCCACTGGAGGCCTTTTGATTTGCTCTCTGGGAACGAAAAGAAACATGGTATTAGAAGTAATCAGAAAGTGCACATCACTTATTTGATTGTTATTTCATTTTTCTATTATTTCATGAGGTATGAGGCACAAATAAAATAAGCCAAAAAAATCAAATCCAGATTTCATTAAAGAGCACGGACATACTCCTTCACACTTCAGGTAGGCCAAGATTTTACTTTCATGGTTATTTCTGTAGTTCCTACATATTGTAGTAGACAGAACAGAACAGTTCACTGACTGGGTATGAGTATAGATACATAACACATCGGCCCAAAAGTCAGGTGCTTCCTGTCATTCACCAAAAGGAAAACTTCAAAAACAAAAATCCAACTTTCTTGGACTGCACTTCAAGCACATTTACAACTGGGCCTTCAAAAGAGCTTGCAGTTGCAGCTCATTGATGAAACAACAGCCATGCAGATCCCTCAAAGGTTCTTAAAAATCTGAGTTACAGGATAAAGAGGAAATATGTCACATTGTGTACTACAGACAAGGAAGCAACCAACAGAATACGGTCAGTTTTTACAATGGAGAGGAAATTGTATCCACAAAGTCCCAGAAAGACTGATACCAGCACATGTTCATATGCTGCTCGGCTTATTTAGAAACTGAGAAAAGGATCAAAGGAAGTGGAAAATATTTGCTATGAAGCTTATGCAGGAGACTCAAATTTAAACCTGAATACAGGTTACTACCAGCAATAGTCAAGGTCAAGATATCAACCTAGTCATGACCTCTCTCTGGCACGTCTTCAATTCACAGGTATGCAAAGAGGGAGAGCAGCATATCTGGAAAGCAAATCAGGACGGAAGGGCACGCTGCCAAGGGGGTACTTCAAGTTTAGCTTGTCAATTTTATAGCTGTTCTGTGGGAACTGGAGCTGCCTTCCGAAGGCATGTTATGTTCAGCCTGCTATAGTAATATGCTAACTTAATGCTTAATATACTAGTATAGTAATATGCTTACATCATAGCCAGCAATATCTTGAAGCATTTACAAAGTTGACTATTAAAAACAGCCACCTGTTGGCAGAAGCATCTAAGAGGTCTGAGGTCTTAGCACAAAGTGTAAGACTCTTCAAGGCTGCAGCTGAGACAGCTATGAAGGAAATACGATAGAGGCTGACAAATACACTGTCGGTATGAAGAACGTGCACAGGGATGGACTGCTCACCTTCCTCCATACAAGAACGGATGTATCGAAAATGAAGCCAAGAGGAAAAGTTTTCAAAGCAAACAGAGAAAAATGATCCTTCATGCAGAAGGGAATAAAACTGTGGGGAACCCCTTGCCAAAGGATGTCAAGGATGCCGAGAGTTGGGTTCAAAAGGAAATGGGACAAGTACATGGAAGAAATCGGTTGGAGGGTTAACTGACCAGCAGAAACCCACCATGCTGGAAAGAGAAGCCGGGAGCGTGCAGGAGAAGTGATGCGTGTTCACTGTGCTCACACAGAACCACAGAACGTCCGGAGTTGGAAGGGACCCACAAGGATCATTGAGTGCAACTGCTGTCCCTGCACAGGACAACCCCACAGTTCACACAGTGTGTCTGAGGCCTTGTCCAGTCTCTTCTTGAACACTGTCAGGCTTGGGGCCGTGACCCCTCCCTGGGGAGCCTGTTCCAGTGTCCAGCACCCTCTGGCTGAAGAACCTTTTCCTAATGTCCGACCTAAACCTCCCCTGGCACATCTTCCTGGCACACGCTTCCTCTGATATCCACTCAGAGTCACACACAAGATGTTGCGCTAGAGAGATGTTTGGTCTTGCCCAGAATCACCACTCCAATTTTAGAGAAGAGCTACAACACACATGAATAAACCTGCAACACACAGCCTGAGGCACACCCTAGAAACCAGTTATTAACACCAAGGAGAACAAACGTGCAAGGACTGACTTCTGAGTTTCTACCTGCATTTCATTTCATTTAATTTGCACTTAATTTGAGAGAACACAATTACAGCAACACTGTCATATATATCTATCACTTATTTTAACAAGCAGTTTGTGTTTTCATGGTGTCTACTCAACAATGGAGTTGTACTGCTCCATTACAAATGCATATACAGTAATGAATATGAGTAGACAGTATTTCCTAATATTTAGGTTATGAATTATTAGTAGCATGCGCTATTCCAAAATTTGACCAAGTACAAGCCACATCAGTCAAGCTGAAACATACACAGTGTCACCTTCTGGAAATATAGTATTTTAAAACCCTGACAGACATGTGAAATGGGAACAGGAGGTCACATCAGAGGCTCCAGGTTTGCCAGCACCATGACACAGTGCTTGTCAAGTCTCTCAAGAAAAGCACTAACTAGAGTCTTTAATTTTAAAAGTAGCAATGTATTAGAAAAAAGCCAATATAAAATTAATAGTAAATCCACAGAAGTATTCATTTAGAAATGGATTTTGGAACAAAGCCATTCAATTTATTATTTTCCCAGAAGTAAAGTAAGAATGGACAAAGACAAGTAAATCATCTGAGACAGTAAGCAACAAAGATCATTAATAAAGTACCAGATGAATACAGGCACATTATCTTATTATTTACAGTAAAATGTTTTAAAATAATTTATTAAACACTTAGCTAGTATTTCAAGCTGTTCTTTCAGTGGATAATGTTCAAACTTCATTACGAGAAGACTCGTGCAGTCCTCTTCCATACTGATTTCCTACATTCTGCTTCTGTGGAGCAAAGCTGCTGCACGGATTCCTCAGACCAGCTCCAACCTCACCTCGAACACCTTCCAGGGCAGGAGTGGGGAGAAAAACCTGCCTGTGACAGCCCACGAGGAACTCCAGGTTAAAAAAAAATAAAATTCCTGAAGATAACTCCAGCCTCCACAGACCCTCCTTTAGAGCAAGAGGGCCTCAGCACAGCTCAACGTGCAGTGCCCAAGACCTGCTCCCAAATCACAGTCACAGACATATTTCTGCATGCTACGGTTTAAAATAAGCCTTACATAATAACCCAAGATCTCACACTGCCAAAAAAGCCTAAGTCAACAAGGATTTTACAAAATTAATTTTGAAATGAATCTTGCTGTCCTTTTTTGGAGGGTTATACAGCCCTGTCCATGAGCATCTTTATTTTAAAGTCATGAAGCTCTAAGAGATCCTGAGGAAAAGAAACAGACAACTGCACACAACACAAAGGGGTAGGGCCTCAGCAACTCCAAGGATGCTGCTTTCAGGCCTAAGCAGACCTTTGAACATAAACCTTACCACTTTTTAAACTGAGCACATGAACAGGAACTCCAAACAGAAAGACTGCTGCACTAGTCACAATATGGTGAGAATCTCAAGTCTGGCATTTGTAGATGAAAAAGAGGGAGCCGAGTATATGTGTTGGAGAACTCCTCTTGACAAGTTGGGCTTGGCCAACACAGCCATGGATGTTTCTGACAGCCAAACCCTTTTGAACTTTTTGCCTCCCATTAGAAGACACCCTCATCCTTTATTTGAGGGACCTGCTGAAGGGCTGAGCCGCCTGACAGAGACTTCAGCAGAAGAAACCGCTGCAGAGGCCGGACTTGAGCAGATGTGACCGAGGACGAGTTTTTCTTCTGTGGTGTCAGTCTGCTCACCACTTCTCGAGTTGCCTCAAAATGTCAGGAGTCTGATTCTCTTTAAATAGTACATAAATGTTCGAAACAGGCCTGCAGGCATTGGTACTACACAGTTGTATTCAAACCACATAGTAATGATGTACCTCGCTACAAATGGTACACGTTTGCCTTATGAGTGCTAAAGACAAGACTGAACAGTCACATGTAACAGCAGCTTTCTGACCAAGCCAAAAATTTAAACAAACAAACAAAAAACAAACAAACAAACAAAAAAAACCAAAATAAAATGTAAATGGCCTCCTAACTTTTTTTTTTTAAATCACGAGCAGAGACAAATTTTCATAATTATTTTCCTCCTTATTTTTATTCTAGCTGTGGATTCAGTAAGTTGCTTTACGTTTAGTTATGAAGCAACTTACCATCAGCATCTTCAAGACATTCAGTGCTCCATCATCCTCTATGGTCCTCTCACCGCAGATACTTGACTGACTACAACCACAAATTTACTGCAGTCCAGAGCTTCTCTTCATCCCCTCTATGTCCTCCCCAGGGTAACTCTCAACTAATGCTAAAATCTGGATCTGATCACACACGGGACTCTTCAAACGCGCCAGCAGACAGTCAGCATCCACCACTGAGAAAAAGAGCAACTTCTCAAGCCAGGTTTGAGCAGGAAAGCTCACCCAAACCCCAGCTCTGGGTGCTGCGATGCTGCCGGATCGCATCTGGAGTGGAAAAGAATGCACAGCCAGGCGTGAACCTGGGGACAGCACCTTCCGCTTGAAAAGGAAAGTATTCACCAGCATTCAGCAGGATTCAGGTGCGGTTTCCTGAACACTTACATTACTCTAAGCGCAGCCCAAACAGGCTGTTGCCTCCCCCTGCACAGCAACGCATTCTTGTCCTCTACTTGTCCTTGTGTGATCAGCTGGACCACTGACCTTAAAATTAACTCTTTTCCCAAAGATCAGCTTACAGACTGAATGTCTAACTCATTATACCAAAATCTCTCTGTAACAAATCACCTGGAATAGAGCCACCAACAAGTACCTCCTTTTCAAGGATTAAAAAAAGCCTTCCCGCGTGTTATTCAAGTCACATTCCTCATATAACAGCGAATCAAAAAGTTCAATTTAAAAAAAAAAAATCTATTATGAAGTCCAGGGTCCAGCTCTGCAGAAGGGAAAATTGAATTTCTCTGAGAAAAAACATCAGAACTAAATGTACTGTGCTGTATTTGAAAACACTAAGATAAGATTTCAGTGTGGCTCTAGCCCAGCTCATAGCAACCTCTTATCAGACAGAAAATTGCTGCATGGCAGAAAAAAAGCAGAATTAAAAAAACATACTAGAAGAAGGCTGATCAAAAATAAGCTCTGGAATGCCTATCTTCAGTGAACTATTGCCCCAAATGCCTTTGAACTGCCAGCTGTTTAGCACTTAGAACACTTTTCTAGTTCTAAAACTCACGAGATCATCAGTTCTTATTAAGAAACACTGTAATTGCAACCATGTCAGAGACTAAGTGTTACATCAAAAAATTAACCAAACCAAACCAAACCATAAAATAACCATCCCCTCCACCCCCCATCGGTCCCTACAGGGTTAAGGCAATGATGGCTATGCATCAAGAACTTTTCTGCTGCCCATATTTCTATTCTATACTAAAACCTCCTCCTGGAACACAGGTGCTGGCAGCAGCGCTCCGCTGGAGGGGCACAGCACATCTGCCCAGAGGGATACTCTCATTAGACACCAGAATTAACTTAAACCATCTTTTTCAGGGATAGACACTACTTAACTGTGTTGTCTGTACTTTCCAACTTCAAAAGCACTCAAGCCATCGAGCCACAGGAATACTTTACCTGTATTTTTTCCATCCTCATATTTATTTAGGAATAAAATTGTGCAATGTTGGTAAAATTAAACAAGCGTTTCAAAAGGCAGCAACAACTGATTTAGTAATTTGATTTGGTATTTACCAGCAGTTAAGTTAAATTTCACCCTGATGAAGGCTAGTGCTTGAGACTTGAAATATGAAAGAAAAAGAGTTGGAAAATGAAGAAAACTGAGGCTGCTTGCCTTGGACAAGCAACCAACAAAGAACTGATCAGTTTAAGTACAAAAATAATAAAATAGTATTGGTCACCTAGCTCGGGAACATTTGTTCTTCCTGTCACTTTACAGAAGAAGAATCAGGTAATAAACGGTGGGAAATTCACAACTAATACAAAAATAAACTGAAAATGGGACTGGTTATTAAGAATACTAACGTTATAATTAAGGCTAACGAAATTTTGGGGAGGCTACTGAACCTCGCACTTCACAAGATAAACCCACCTCTACCGAAAGGATGACAGAAATCAGAGACCTCAGAGAAGCAGCACAGACGACGCAGCGTTTTGCTGACGCACGACTCTTGAGCTACTATTTGAAGGCCACCACTTCAGTGACATTTGATGTACAAAAGCAAGCCAGCGGGGCTGGGGTGCGTGGGGGTGACAGGATGAAACAACCGTTTGCAATCGGTTTGTGACCTTTTCTTCTTTCATCCAGTACCATGCATCCTTTCAGTTGAGAAAGCAGAATGGTACAAAAGCTACAAGAATCACTTTAAATGAATTAAATACTAAAAAACTGACAACGCTCAAGGACACTGCGACTGTGTACCATGACTCATCACAACATAACTGCCCAGGAAACTCCAAGGGGGCATAATTTTTGATGAGGAGGAGTTACTCCTAATCTACAATGCAATTTAACTGAAACTGAGTGCGCGAGGGAGATGAACTCCCATTATTACCAGCAAAGCTTGGCAGTAACAAAAAGGCTGAGAGAACGATAAATAATGGAGAAGAAAGCTTGTTATAATAAGCTGACTAACTTGGGTAATTCAGGAGACCGGGAACACTGTTAAATAAGACAGTACAGAGCACAAGAAGTGGCACAGAGGAAAAATGTTAGCAGTGAACCATGAGGTTCAAGTGCAATGCTGCTGACACACAAGCCTCTTCCCAAGCAAAGGATGCACGGTAACAATGTACAAGAAGTTTACACACAATCTCTGTTCAAGACACAAGCAAAACCTTTACTGTATATACAACATATAGTTCCAGCACCTCAACAACGGTAACTCAAGGAGGATACGGGTAAGTTTGATTCCACTGAGACGGGCTTCTTTGTGTGGTTAAAAAAGGGAAGGATAAAAGAGATCAAACGTAAAGATGACCACTAACTTGTCAGGCTTCTAATATAACCTTATCAATCTATACAATTTTATCTCATTAAACTGAACAAACGTTCTTCAAAAATTTTCTGAACTGGCAAGAGTACAGTAAATGCATTTGGAAGGCAGAAGATCAGAGGAAGAGTTTTATACAAGATATAAATCAACAATTAACCTTTCATACGTCTCTGAAAGGGAAGTTTTACTATGCTAGAAACATCTTTGTGAGCTTAAGAGAGGACTTAAAACACCTCAGCTTCATATGTATTGAATATTACTCTTTTCTAACACATAACATCTACTTTCACTTTTCTTTTTCATCCCTCTTATGTTTTCATGTCCATTACTCCGAAAGAATGGCAGCTAAACCCACACATTTCTTTCCTGGTTTTGTCCACTTATCTTTCCTTCAGTCTTTTGAATAGGATGGACAGATGTGGTTCCACTGTATTTCTGAGACAATTCCTTTATTTTAGTACCCCGTTAGGTCAACTACTATCAAATGCTCCTTTCTCCAGAGTCTCAATAATGCTGCTCACATGAAAGAAAAAGAAGTCAGGTTTGATCTTCAGCTAAGTTGATAGCAATCCAAGAGTATGAAAATATAAAATTGGTATTTGATGAGTGCTTTTGGTTCCCCTTCCAGATCTAAGCAGCCTGTAATTCACATTTGGGAACTTCTTACTTTTCATACTTTTTTGCCTTTGAGACAGGAATAAGTACAATAGGAACAGGCCAAGCTTTTCTCCTTAAAAAAAAATCTTCTAACAAGGACTAGGGTATTCTGTTTCTATTTTAAATCTAAAATCTTCTAAGACAACGAGGGCTTTCTTCAGCCTTTCTTTTCTGAATGTAGCCTGAAAGAAAATATTCTGATGTATTCCACAGCTTCATTTTCAGTTTATTTAAAATCTTCCCTTCACTCCTGCAAGAATATCATCTCCATTCATTTCCCATGTTGACAAGATTAACTTCAAGACTAAAAATCTGGAAGCAATTTCTGTCTGAGGCTTCCTGATAACCCCGAAATGTGAACCTCAGCACAGAAAAAACCTGAAGTCATCTGCATATGTGGGTTCATTAGGATGATATTTGGTTCAAACTGCTAAACGATTATAACAATTCGGCTATGGAAATACCAGCACCACCCATTAGTGAAAAACCACCATAAACCCCCAATCCACTTTTTCTGTAGTAAGTAACAGAAATCCACAACTAGGTTAAGTGAGACCTAACCTTGCTCTCTGAACATGCCAAGAAGTTAATTTTAAAAACTGAGAGACTAAAAACACCATGTCCTGTAACTACAGGCATTATTTGTATCCACTCCCCTACATTCCAGGTGTCCCAGAACGATAACGCTGGAGGAACACTGTTATTCCCCTCAGAACTCTCCTAACATCAGACAGCCAAAAACATCCTTCAAATCTAGTCAGTGACAGTTAACTCCAGCATAAAGTGAACAGTCATCATAAAAACCTGTAAAGAACAGAACTTGAAATTAATAGAAAATAGTTCAAGTGGAAGAACGAAGTATACAGTATTGGATGCAAAGAAACTTTTAAACTTGAATATAGTTTCCATATTCCAGAAATACTTTTACTACGGTTTCATATGACTATAAACGAGTGTAAACCATTGATCACACTGAAAGGAGCAGCCTTTTTTGTATACGTATCTCAACATGAAAAATAAACTTAGTGGAACTAAAAGCAAATATCAAAACATTTATATAAATATGATGATTATGGATGTATTTGACATTTAAAGAGACCAATTCAACACGAGATGTTTTGCTTAACTCAAATCTTGGACATTCAACTTGCTTTTTATCCACAAGAGTGAAGCGGTCTTTACCTTTTAGCACAGCGTCTCTACCTGCTGGAGTTCCATTTTCTTGTGGCGCTACAAGTGTTTTCAGAATTACTTGCGTCGCCCCAAGTCTTGGCAGGGTGACATGTTTAAGAAATGGCAAATTGTTTTTCTTGGCAAATGCCTGGCTTGTTTCTCTCCTTTTCCTAAGAAAGCCACCCTCTGGAAATAAAACAATCCATTTCCGATTGCGGCTCCTGTAATATTTTTCTAGATGCTCCTTGAGTAACACAAGCTGCTGGTCACGGTGTGCTCTCCCCTATAAGGATAAAACATTACGTAAATAAAATGAATGCTTAAAAGAGACAGCATTAGAGAGCAAATGACTACATTTCTAAGATACGTCTATTTTCAGAGATACAAACAAGCCCCTAAGACAACAAAAACCCAGTGTTCTCAGAGTAACTACTGGTGGCTGAGTTAATGCCGCTTTATGGGAAGGCTGTAAAAGAACCTTTGACACTGACAAAGCAGCTCCTGATTAGATGACTTCCCTGCAAGAGTGACGTCCAGACTGTAAGCGGGAACTTCACATAACAGGAGGATGTATTTACAGAATTCCTTAGTTGTTACTGGGTCCCAAGTTAAATCTCCTAAACTGAATTCTGCAAACCCAGTCTAGGGGTCAAGCTACGATTTCTGAGGCCTATGTATCATTAGTAACTTCTGCAAGCCAAGAAGTATCTTTGCCTACCCATCTTCTACGCACCTCTCCCCCCAGCCCCACCGCGCGTCAGAACTGCAGAGGTACCAGCAGACCCAGACGGATCTCGAGACCAGGCCTGGGCTGGGCTACCACAGCAGAACCGCAGATTTCACCCAAACCTGTGCTGCTCAAATGACTTGTTCATTTCTCCTCTTTGATGTATTAGCACAACTTCTTCATGTAAGACAGTAAAATTTGTCCTTAATTACTGCAGAGGTGTCTTTGGTATCTCCAACAACAATCTCTTCCCATCCCTGCGCACAGCAACAGCAACCACTCAAATTTTCACAGGAACGGAATTTACATCAATTAGCATTTTTGAGTGCTCCAAAGCAACTTTGCTTAATCACTCAAAAGACACAGGAGTCCAAAATGTAAGCTCTCTTCTGCAGAAATGATTTTAATTCTCAGAAACATCAACAAAACTGCCATGAACCTTCCACTGTTTGGTGGTTGGCTGTTCTTTTTTGGCAGGGAGAGAACGGGGGAAAGAGTGGAGTTGAGCGGAAGACAAAGAGAAATAATATTTTATTAAAGATGAATTTTGTGAAAGTGTTTCTCCTAGATTTTGAAATCTCATTATTGCCATTACTTCCAACTTACCTCATGAAAGGGAAGAAAAAAAGCTCTGCCTGGCCATATTAATGAAATTAAAGAGCAATATAAAAGTTCCTCAGCTAAACCAGTCCTTTTTCACCGGACCACAAGACTCCAGGATAGCACAGTAGTTAAGGAAAGAGCAGTGAACAATAAACTTTTCGCATGTTAGATATTAGAACTCTCCAAAGCCTAAACAAACCTAAGCGTGACTGGTTGATAAACTGAAGTTTAGTAAATACCGTGAGGTTTAAGATGCTGCTGCAATACAGAAAACTCTACTGGACTAATGGGAAAGAGAGGAGTGTTTAAAAGCTACTGTGACCAGTGGAATACTGAAGAGTCCTGGAAGATAAACCACAATTAACGTTTCTCCAGAACGAAGAGTCATACAGAAGCAGTAGCAGCTCCTTAATACAATCAATTCTTGAATACCATGGCCAGTTGATCACCATCACAGGGAACGGGCCCAGCCTTCTTCCCTTTGAAGGAAACTAAACGGACAGCAGCAGGCTGCTGACAAATGCTTTAGGATGCTGTGCACTTTGCATCGCTGACATGGCAAGCTACTGACAGTCTTGGTTGCCAGTAAACTCTTCAACAGGAGACCAAAAAACACTAGTCAACTTCTACTAGACCTCAGAAGCATTCCTAAAACTGCCATTGGTGCTGCACATGAACGCGAGGCTAATGTACATTTTTAACAAATAGGATGTATTGTACCATAATCAAACTACATTATTTTACAGGGAAAAAAATAAATGAAGTATTTGCTCATCCAAATATTACTAGGGCCTTTCTACAGTTAGGCAAAGGATCATTAGTCACTCACCCTAAGTGTTTTTGCTACAGCTGAAGGCTAACTAACATTCAAGAAACATTTTATTTTCGATTGGTTTATATTTATACTCATGATGACAAAAATGAGGAAAAGCCTTCCTTTTTGCAGCTCAGTAATGGTTTGGGTTTGTAACTGGAATTGCAACACCACCTTCAGAAATTACAATTAACGAGCTGACAGTCACCTGTACCTCAAAATGTGTTATCTTGTGAATTTTAACTACTGAAATAGTTTTATGTTTTACAAACTGTCAAACTGTTCCTTTCCATACTCTCATAGTACACAACTGTGTATCTATAGAGACCTTTATTTTATTACTTAATTTTGCCTGAGGCTTCCTAGTCATACCTCTGGTCTTAGTAAGAAATCTCACTTTAGCTGTGTGTAGCTGTGATTAAGTATTAATTTAGCTTTATTAGCTTCTCTTTCTCTGTAAAGTGAAAATTCATTAATTTTCTCTGGCTGCCCATACACATTAAGTCCAGACAAAAAAATAAGGATAGGAAAGAAACACGTACGCCGGATGTCGCAGTTCACGTAACTGACAGCAGGTTCACGCTTACCATTGTACTTCTAAGTTTTTACTTTCAGAGTGCAGCTTTGATCAACAGCTACCAAACAAAAACAAAAACCCCAAATTGTAAGAAATAATCTGAGGTTTTCACTCCTTCACATTTGAGATGCTGGCCTCAACACACATCCTTTCCTGATGCTCAAATAACAACTAACTTTCAAGAATCAATTAATTATTCTTCATGCAGGCCTGTCACCATGCAGGTCTTGTACTATGTCACCATCAAGAGGGATGGCCCTGCTTTTCCTTATCAGAAACTCAGTCAGAACAGTGACCTAACGGGGCTCACTGCTCAGCTTCAAGGTCACTAAGGAAAGGAGAGAGGTGCCAACAAGGGGCAGTCAGAAGCGGAGAGACAAAGGGGACTGCCCAGGTACTTTGCTTACACACCTCTCTCATAAAAGGCTCCCATCATAACCAGGTCTTATAAACATCTGTGTCTAGGCAAACGGTAAAACAAGCTTGGAAACAAAGTAGTTTCAGAACAAAGCTCTGCCCAAATACACACACTACAGCACAGTTACTTCATCCTGCAAACCACCCAGGAGGTAGTGAGTGAGTCCCATAGCACCACAATGTTCCAAATATAAACCAAAGCACCACTACGTGTTTCCATTTACCTGTCTTATAAAGAAGTCTCCATGGATTAGAGACACGATGCCGAAGTTTGTATACTTAAAAATATGATCCATCAGCCACATCATCTGACGGACAACCTGCAAAGTTAAAAGAAGTTTAGTAAATATCAATTGCAGAGAATTATGCAAATACTGGTCACAAATTTGTCACCCTCTCAACAGCAATAAAACAAGCAAATACATGGAATAAAGCCCTTTATGCCCCAAAGTATAAGCAGCACAGGTGCTACACTTCTCCCTCAAGAGCAGGATTAAACAGATTGCCTTTTTGTAATATAATACACAGTTCTACACTACTAGCCATATGCTAGAGCACCTTCTACTCTGTCTTTTCACACAGGTAATGTAATGCTGCTTATTGACGTGCCACCACAACTTTAAGCCAGTTGCAAACTAAAATAATTTTCAGTGTTTATCTAATTACACAAAACAACAGAGGTCTGTATTTGAGATCTCCAGTTGTTTTATGTCTATCACAAAAATGTGCTTCCTTAATTTTTTTTTGTACTTGGCAATTTTGGGGATGAGATGGGGTGGGAGTGAAGAGGATGGGACCAGACTCTTTTCAGTGGTGCCCAACGACAGAATGGGGGCAACAATCGCAAACTGAAGCATAGGAGGTTCCATCTGAATATGAGGAGAAACTTCTTTACTGTGAGGGTGCCAGAGCCCTGGAACAGGCTGCCCAGAGAGGTTGTGGAGTCTCCTTCTCTGGAGACATTCAAACCCACCTGGACACCTTCCTGTGCGATCTGCTCTGGGTGAACCTGCTTTAGCAGGTGGGTTGGACTGGATGATCTCCAGAGGTCCCTTCCAACCTCAACCATTCTGTGAGACCATATTGTTCTCCTGCTTCTGATGTGCAGATGCTCACTCTATCCTTGAACAGCAGCATTCACTGAGACCTATGTACAGCCCCCCTGCCATAACTGATTTATTTCATTGCAGAGCAGCCACATGCACCCCTGAGAATTTCATTAAGCCACGTTCCTTTGTCCTGACCAAGAAGCATGGTGAGAAGGCAAAACCAGAAGTTGAGCGATTAGATTCACTTTGAACATCACTTCTTGTAGGACAATGAGGGCAGATACTATGCCTGTTCAGTCCTTTGAGATTTAAAATAGGAGAATTACTCCAGAAGAGTACAGAAGGGAAAAGCTACTTCTTTCACAGGGTCTCTCCCCTCCATAGCTCCTACATGTAGATTTTGAGAGCGGTAGGAATTGGGTCTCCAAAACTGGAAAACCCAGTGTCTCCTACATGCTCTCAATCACATACGAGGTCACCTACCTCTATTCTTCCCTGTGTTAAAAGGCCACACCAAGACTGACGCAAGTTCAGTGAAACTTAAGTGTCATGTAATACAACACCTCTTCCATCTATCACTACCAGAAAAGCATATGGAGAACTGTGACATTTCTCTGCTAGTCAGAAGATAATTTTTTTAATCTTAAACAGGCACCTTCTGCTTGGCATCTTTTTGAGGCAAGGACAGAAAGACAGCAGTCTATGAAATGAAGACTTCCTCTAGAAAATAGTGTATTGTTCATGTATTAGGTGATTACATCCACTGCTAAAGTGTACTCCAACTACTCTCCAAACACCAGAGGCTTGTTCAGCAATGGCAATACTTAGAACCCACATCCACGCCTTCCACAATACTTCTAACAAAATAGTTTGATACTGTGAAAGATGGTGGCTTTTACCATTTTCACACCTTCACACGCCTATGTGGAATTTGTAGAAAGAAGTGGCTCCTATTTCATGCAGGAACTCTGCTTCGTGAAGGCAGCTCGATAATTTGCAATTTGTATCTAGAATTGCATGTATCAGCAAGTCTTTCTTCCAAAGAAATCTAATTATCTCTTGGAATGCTCTGATTACCTACTCTCCCTTTTGACCACAGAAGCTATGAATGAATCCTAGGTTATATAATATTTGGAGAAAGGTGACTGTCACATACCCTGTTTCTTTTACTTATCCCTGTGCCTGGATACTCAGCAAAGTGAAGTTTTAATACGCTTGCAAGAACACACCTGCCAAAGAACGTTTAAGACACATTATTGCCTTAGACATATAGCTGATTTCCCAGCAAAATCTGAATGTCACATTCACAAGCCCGCTATCCTTGCCTAAGAGCACAACAAGAAGACCTCAACTTCTGTGGTTTCTTAATATTAGCAAACTTTCTAGTTGAAGATCTTGGACAATACAAGAATACCCGATTCTGGACCCTCTAGCATCATTGGAAGCAGGAAAGGAAACCATGTGTGAGAGAAAAGGGCAGCTCTTAAAGATATTAGAAGTTTTTCTTCAGAAACAAGCATCCATTTCTTCTCTACGACATTCTAGTATCCTTGCCTGTCTGCCAGTCGTATTTCTTACGAGATGCTACACACCCAAGGGAACAAAGACACACTATGTACTTGTGAGTGATAAAACAAAAATTAGTTCCTAGATATAACTTCCCACTTGAGACTAATATTGGTGAAATGGTTTCTCATACAACTGTCCTCGGGCCTGTGTGAAACAAAAGAGAGGGTCTTGAAGTAAAAACTCCTCTTAGCAGAGATTCACATTCTTTTCATTTCAGTAAATTAGAAAGCTCCTCAAGGCACTACTAAGTTCACGCCTGCATATCAGCTCAAAGTCAACAAAATGGTGTAGGGAACCATATCCTTTGACAAAAACACCACCAAAACTGCATGGATGACGGTTCAGCCTGCAGCAGTCAGCGCTGGCTGTCAGCGTTCATCTACTGATTTGGCATTTTGCCAAATCTTGTTCCGTTATATCAAGTAGAAGCTAAACCAACCAGAAAAAAAGATGAGCAAGCTTAATAATCTGCTTCCCTGAAAAGTTCTGTGTCTTCTGAGGAGTCAACACTGGTCCCTAGATGTTCTACGGCAATTCTGAAAGAGGAACTCTTGCCCAGCAATGCGGGAGCTCCTCTCCTCCCACACCACTTTTTTGCCATGTACCAGATGGGCAATTAGATGACGGTAGCTTTATCCTGAAAGCTGATCATTGCTGCTCAGAGTCTGAAGTCCGCCTCACCATCTTTTAGGTGACAGAGAGCTTCTAACTAGGACCCCTGGAATTCTTCAGTCTTTTTGAGGAGGAGCGATGCAATTGAGAAGGAGTGAAGCAATCAGTGTGGCATACAAAAACATACAGGCAGTCTGCTGCAAGGGGGCTACAAAGATGCAGACTCCAGAGCTCAGTGATTACAAATCTGCCTATGAGGCTGGCAGTGGTAAGAAGTACACAGAGGAAATACAAATGTTGTTACGTATATTAATTCATGAATATATACACCCACTCTAACACATTAAATGAAATAGGGGAGTTCAGAGCAGAACACAATTATCTTGTTTGCAATCAAAAGGCAAACTAGATTAATGTATATTCATTCTGTTCTGCTATGAAGGGCAGAACAGAGGACACTGCAAGATGCTGGTGGTGGCTGTTCCATTTAGTAACCTCAGGAACGAAGCAATGCTTATCAGACGAGTCTCTCATCACACGCGTTTCAAGCAGGTTTAAGCAAAGACATTCAGAAGCGGTGCAAGCACAGATTCATAGTTGTTTATGGACTGAATTTCTGGATGCTGTTTCAGGTTCTTTTGCTTCATTCTTCCTGCTTCACTAAGTTCAAGAATGTAGAAAAAGCTTTTACCAGTTTTATAAAAAAAGTCCAGGTGCATCCTATTCACAGGCCCACTTTCATTTCACTCCACACAGATTTCATAACAAAGCAACCTGAATAGCTGACTTTCATCTTTCAAACATCTCAAACTTAACAATGAAACTTGGGAACACATGTCTTGAAACTGGCACTCAGCTGCAAGCTCTACCTTTTTCTCTCCACCGCACCCTTCCTGGCATTGCTTTCTGCTCTAGAGCAGAAAAAATAGCCACATTTATCAGTCCTAATCCAGTCAGAAAGCAGTAATAGCAGCATTTAAACTATTTCTCTTTGTTAAACACAGAACCTTTAATGTTTGAGACCTTAACTAATTTACTAAGTTTGTTTTAGCACTTATTTTCACAAAGCTGAAAAATTTCTTGAACTATATTGAAAAGTGTAATTAGGTCACTTCAGATTCAGCAGAAACCTTGTTCTGTGTGGGTTGTCTTACAGTAACACGTATTAGTCAAAAAATACCAGTCCAGTCTTCCATTATAAGTACAACTTTTAGCGAAGTTTTATTTCCATCCTAAGAGATCATGTTCTCTTTATTCACGTAAGTGCATCTGAAAGACAAGAAACATCTTAACACACGTATCTTAGCTTACTGCTCAGAGAGATTAAATTTGCTTAAAATAGATATCCTACACTGTCATTTGTATGTAAGAATTTATAAAACACTAAATATATATATACACACCACCACAGACCCCAATGTGGCCCTTAGGAAACTTTGTCCAGTTGCAAGAACAATTCAGTGTTGTACCTCACTACACGGAAAAGCACAGAACTTTAAATCAAACACTTCTGATGTCTTAAACTACCCGTTGTTAAAAAGCAGCATTAAACGGTAAGTACTCGCAGATTACATCTGGTTTCAGTTCATATTGGCTGGCAAAAGTAATTTTGGACTGGCACAGAACGAAGGTCTTTCCTAGTTCTGCCACTGCACCATTGCTGCCACCTACGGTGAGGGCTTTCACTTCCTCGTGTGCCCTTCTGTGTGAAATGGAAAGGTGCCTTCCACCTTCACAAAGTATTTTGAGAGCCGAAAAGTATTGTCTGGTAAGAAGCGGTGAGAAGTGCTTACGAATTAGTGCAGCTTACCCATCCTAAAAAAAAAATAAAAACAATTCTTGGAAATTACTATCTTGTTACTAACAAATGCATATCACAGTTGTGAAGGACTCCATCTTAAGTTTAAACTGTATTTCAAGAAAATTGCCTAATTTACATAGTTGTCTATTGTATCATGATTTCTTTTGGACAGATAGGTTTGTCTTTTTTTTTTTTATCCCTCCAGTGGTTTCACAGTCACTCAGAGCAAAGACAATGCTCTTCTGTTGAGAAATATGAAGCATACTATTTAAAAACGCCTGATTCAGCATGTTCTATCAAGGATACGCTACCCTAATCTTTCTCATTATTTTTAGCCACTTGTACTACTAACGCTATATTTTAAGCATGTGCTGAAGTCTGTACTCTTCATTTCTTAGCTAAAAACATTAAAGCCATACTAGGCTCTGGACATGCATATTCTAAGAGCAGTAACTGCAACTATTTAAGGCAAAAAATACTGATTTTAAGGATTTTTTTGCTGTTCTGAAAACCCGCAAACCTAACAGTTTCCATGGTGAAGACTGCTTTCCTTCATTTTTAACATCTACATTCACTGAAACTTACTGTGTCTTGCCTGAAACCTTTTAGCTATGGAGCCAACCAGGATAAATATGGCTTAGTTTTATATATACATATATACATTTACGTGCATGAAGCTCTACGATATGTATACATTACACTGATGAAGCTCTACAATATTTAAAACACCTGGGACATCAATAGTCAAGATCATATGCAATACATATCCACAGGACTACACTCTCACAGTCATATCTTTATCACAACATTGTCCTTTGCATCATTTCGATAAAGGGAATTAAAGAGTCTTTGTTCCATCACCCTTCTCACTGAGATACAGCACAGAATACCACATACACCTAACTTCCTCAATTCCAAAAGAAATTAAAACAACTAAAAGTACTTTTAAAACAGAGTCTTCTCTAGGCTACAGTAGAAAGAAATCAGTCTCTGCCCAATATGGAGTGGCATTCTCATACTTCCTTTTTTGGGTTTGGCTTGAGTTCTTGTTCTTGTTTTTTTAATCAGTTCTGCTGTCATAAGATGCAGGAGAAATTGTAAAAAAATGTTAAATCACTGGTAGAGATATAGTGTATACACAATTTATATTAACCTACACTAAGACACACCAAAAGGCAGTTCTTTTCCTCGTTTCTTCACCTTAAGGTTGCAAGAAAGAAGACAACACTAAGGCAGACACAGTTGGTGCATTTTTTCAGCTTCCTAGGTACGCCTCCCACCCTTCGTAGCCTAACTATACATACCCCCTTCCTCCTGATCTGCTCCTAACTTTAATTTCCTGTTTAGAGCCCATGCTCTAGTTTCCAGCACTACGCTCCCTAGACGTGAATTTTCTGAACAGCAACACATGAAAAAATTGACAACAGTTGCACTTCTCACCAAAAGAAATGCTTAAGAGTTTGTGAAATAAGGGCTCAAGCAATTTTGACCTTAGCTAGGCAGCCCAGGCTGGACATGGCCTCTTAGGAAACTGACTTTCAGCTTCAGAACTCCTACCAAAAGCCCATAGACAACTTGCTTATAATTGCGAGAAAAATTTCATGGTGGAATGAAGTCATAACCAAGAAGTTAGACCTGTGTTGGCTTGAGCAAAGTTGGCATGAGTCATGCACGGGCATAAGGTGAGAGGAAAAAGCCAAGCAGATGATTACATGCAAGGAGATCTGCTACCCTCCGTGTCGACCTAGACTGGATGCACACCGGCTCACAGCTCTTATTTGACCTTCTTCAAAGGCAACGTTTGTGGTCTAAAACTATCTCCAAGCTACTGGCTGTCACATTAAACCAAATCTAAACAAAATGTTTCCTCTTCAGGGCCTTGGGATTATTTGGTGGATTAACACAGGAAAAGTCAGTCATCAGTACACGGCACACAGATGCAAGCGCGTCTCAGGTCCACAGGGGCCGCCCCACTCCCCGCTGTAGCCTACCGTGCCTTTGTCCTGAAGGCACATCATCAGAGTGCAGACGTCACCCGTTGCTTGATGGTTCACCAGCACCATGGCCTCATCTTCTGACAGTGCTTTAACGTCATCACCCCATTCCACTACTATAAGAAAAAAAAAAAACAAGGTAAATTTTACAATGACCACATGGAAATTTTACTGTCATGAGAACAAAAACCACAAAGACCCCATACCCAGACAATCATAATAAAGAAACCTTCATGCTATGCGTCAATTTAAACTGGCACATAGCATCAGAAAGGAATATCAGCAAGACCATTTTCCCAAGCAGAGGGTATCCAGCTTAGTTTTAAATTGCATGTGCAGAATAAGAACAAAACAAAAAATACTCGACCAGAACATATGCACCAAGATTGATCTTTTTGTGTCATTACACCATTCTATATTTAGGGTCTCAAAATTACATAAGCCTCTGACCCAGCTTTCAAATTGAATTGTCTCTACTTCATTAGATTAAAAAAAAATCATGTTGTCAAAAAAGCTTCTTTTTTTTTTTCTTTTAAAGCTTCACAAGTTTTAGTTCTACACTCACTAGTATTAAACTACTCCTGTAAGAGAAAACCAAAAATCCGTAGCTGGATCATGATGTTTAAAATGCTACATTAGACAAACTCAGCTATCCAAATCTAAACAAGTTACCTATAGGCAAGAAAGTGAGTTCAGAAAATGCTGCTCAGATGACAGAAACTATTAGTCGCTATATTGTAGACCAAATACTCCAGTGGCAAGAATGAAGTCAGGAGGAAGCTACAGCTGTTGAATCATTCAGCGTTTACACTGACCACCAAAAACTTGCTGGGGTAAGGAAAATGAGTTAAAATTGCTAGTTCCATCATCACAAAGGAACCAAACAGAGAAAGAGAAGACTGCCTCCCACAGAAGAACACAGGACGAAAAACTAGAAAAAGTCTGCCGTAAATCAAAGACCACAATACACCTAACGCTGATATGGGGCAAAGAGACAAGCAAGTGGAGTCCAGCCCTCATTGATAAAAGGGATGTTCACTGCAGTGCAGGGTGAGGGAGAGGATCGCAGGCAGAGGAGCTCTGTCAAGTTCAAAAGGAAAAGTAAGATGCATTGCCCAGGCGTGTAGGATACGATTGTTCTTCTGTGTTTGTTTAGTACCTTACGTGCTTCTTACTGACTACGATTTTCTTTCTGACATCAAAGAAAATATTTCACCTCCACTACTGAATCTTTATTACTGTTATTAACAGGTCTCCACAGTCAGTGAATAACCCTCATCACAGGACAATTAATTACTACTGTCTCTCTTGTAAGCAGTGGCTTAACTGATGCAAAAGCAATAGGCTACACACTGAAGACAAGAAGCAATAATCCATGCAGAACCTCCATGTCCTTGCAGGAATCCAATTAGCATCACACCTTCAAAAATTGCCACTCCTATTACGTTCTAATGGCTCCCAAATCAGCGTTGAATTGAGACCTGAGCACAAAGTTAAAAAAATAAAATGCTGTATTGGGTCACAAGTAGACAGAAACAGACTAGAGACGCAAAGGTGGGGAGGACTATTCATTCCATAATGCTCAGTCTTCCTCCTTTTCACCCAAGCGCAGATCCTCGCTTATTTTTCTCCACATGAACTTGGAAGATCCCCTTTATCCCTCCTCCTTGGTTACGTGCAAATTCCCTCGGATGTCCCCTCGAACTCCACGGAAGTTTGAAAACGCCTGGACGTGGCAGCCATAGCTGACCGGGCACCTTCCTTAGCAAGTATTTCACCCATCTGCCCTGTGGCAGTACCCACAAGAAACTTAAGATGAAATGAGAATTGTTTTAAAGGGAAATGAATCAACTACATGCTGATTTTGAAATTCTTACTTCATCGTCTTTATTAAGCATCCCATATACCCATAATCTTACTGAACTTTCCAAAAGTAATGAAACTAAATACTAAACACAATAAGCATCAGCACAATAAGGTTTCTCACAAGTAGTTAATTATTTCCAAATAAAAACATTTTATTTCTAGATCACTCAGAGAAAAAATTGATTACTTTACTACAAGTCTTTCTCTAGAACATATCAATATATATTCCTAATGACTTCCACAGCAAAGCATTTTAAAAAGAAACTACTTTTAATCTTCAGTTTTCACAGATCTAACTTTCTGAAGGATTAAAATAAAGTTAATAACCGAAAAATGTAACCCATAAGAAACAGCGTGCAGTTGAAAACAACTAAAGAGAAGAGCTCTGAAGCTTAATTTGCTAGAAAAGAACACATTTTAGCAAACTAGGTGAAGACTAATGACTGATTTTGAAACTTTCAGGTAGGCCCCAGGCAAAGAAAAACAGGAAAAAAGCTCCTGCTGTTACCTAGAGTATTTTACCTACTCCTGTTAAACACAATAGAGGGTAAAACCACACAACCAGATTACAATGCACTAACAAGTTTCAGCTGAGAAGCAGTAAACAGGTGGGCTCTGTTATTCCAATCCAAATGCAAAGTAAAAAAAAAGTTTGATTTTGTTCTTTAATTGATTTACTCAATTAATTTTATCTATCAACTGGGCAGGCTAATAGCTCAAGGTCTGTGGCTCAGCTGACAGGTAGTAAATTACTAAATCACAGAGATTCAGCTGGACATCCTCTAGTTTCTTTTCCCTCGGTCATTTCTCCTCAGGCACTCAGGCTGTCTCTTGTGCTTAATAACGCTTTATGGTCAATTGATTGACCTGATTATCAAGGAGAAAAGAATCAGTTTGTGCAAGTCCTTCACGGAGCATTTCTGGATCAGAAACAGATCGGCCAACCAGAAAAGCATGCAGAAAAACCACTGCCACTACCACAGCTTTTTAAAGAAGAAAAAAAAAAAACCCTGAAATATCTAGAATTTTAAGTTCACAGTGTCCCTTTAAACCCAACTTGTCTTCAGTTTTCTCACTGCACTGAAATTTTCAAAAGGAGCACCTTTTGCTTTAAGAAACACTTGTGCTCTGACATTCCTCCAGCGCAGTTGGAAATATTCAAATCAAAACCTCAGCTGCGTGGCAGCAGAACCAGGAACACCGCTTTGCTCCACTCTGACAAAAGAAAAAACAGCTCAAAGACAAGTATTTGTCACTCAGGGGCCTGAAAACCAGGAAACATTCCTCCACAGCTTCCTTCGATTGCCAGGGTGCGTTTTACAAGGATACCAGCTCTGTGTCTACAGCCTTCAATAGTCAGATTTCTGCAAATGCAGCTTAACATAGTGAGGTAATATAAAAGAGGGAAAGAGCATGAAATCAGTTTAACATGGTAATCGGAAATCATGGCAAACCCTGTACCAAGAAAATCTGCTAACCCTGATTAGTAACAACATCTTTTACGCATAAGACTGAGACAGAGGTGGCTTAGCTCTAAGAGAGATTTCATTTGTGACTTAGTGTTGTAAGCAAAAAGTTTCTCCAGGAAAGGATGAAGAAAAAGTCTACTTGCAATTACATGTGCAGTAAGACAGAGAGAGATTTACCCTGCTCTTGTAACAAGAAGTCCAAGATGTACACGAATCTCTAGAAGTCACGAAAATATTTCATATAATGAGCTGCAAAGCAAGCTTTTTATGACCTAATCCTTGCAGAGCTTAAAGAAGAAAATAAAAGCAATGTAAGAGTTCTTTCCACATTTTTAGTGAACCATTACACACCTAGATGTAGCTACTGAGAGTTCTTAGAACACTTGGCTGCTTTGTAATCATGTCCTTAACATAACTGTGTGCATGTAAGCAATGCCATGAATGAATATTCAAGCACTTTAATTGCAGTATGTCATCAGGCTGGGCAAATGACTATTCAGCTAACTAACAATTCAGTAGATTTATTTTATACTTTTGAATATACCTGGCAAGAATGGCAGTTTAGTATTCTGTGCAACTGCCTAGCAATTAATATTAACTACTTCATTTTACATACTCCACTTTAAAACTTAAAATGTTCTGAATGTTTTTACCATCTCTTCTTCCTGATAGTTAAGGAACTTTGGAAGTTTCACTACACCGTGTGCCATAAGAATAGGCATAAACTTTATTGGCATCTTAACAACTTAAATTCTAATGAATACCTGGGATTATTACATAAAAATGTATTGAGTTTTAACTTCTTATTTCTCCACTGAATTGGAAAGGGAAAAAATAAATGAAAGCCTCCTGCCAGAAATTTCAACAGCCATTAGGAAATGGGCAGTGAAGAAACCAGATGCAATTCCAACACTAGCATCATCCAAATCTAAAACCTACCATATTAATCTCATAAATAAAAAAAACATGAAAAGACTGATACTTTATGGCAAGGTCAAGGAAAATCTTTTAAGCGTTCTGATCACAATTATTAAAAACCCCAAACCCATAAAGCAGTTAGACAAATCACCTGAAAGTTATGATTTATGTGAACATATAATTGATTTGTATATCCACTTTATTTGCTATTTAGCTTTGAATCTACACACAATATTCACAACTTCCTCTAGAAATTGGAGAAGTTAAGAACTTTTACTCGAGAATTTCCCACCCTTCAGTTTACTTTTCTTCTGATCACTTGTAACCACTTGTATCCACGAGGCAAGACTTTAAGAAAACCTGTTCCAAGAAGCTGCAGGTTGGCAAGACTTGAACAGTGCCACCTTTTGCCAATTGCTTGGAGACCTTCAGTAACAAACAGCATTATTAATGGACAGCCTCCTTTGCTTCCTCAAAAGCCACCCTGCTTTCTAACAGGACGAGCGTTATTATCAGGTGTTCAGTAGCAACTGTAACTCATGACAACCAGGTTTCTATGTGTTAAACACTCCACCCCACGCTCAAGCATTTGCGTATGGCAGGTTCAAACTCTGCTTTACAGTTATTCACAAATGGCTCATCAAAGCATGTCTCAGCTAGAGTAGCTGTGTACAGTTGTTAAACTACTTTACAGATGGGATTCT
Source organism: Pampusana beccarii (assembly GCA_013399365.1). Classification (NCBI taxonomy): domain Eukaryota; kingdom Metazoa; phylum Chordata; class Aves; order Columbiformes; family Columbidae; genus Pampusana; species Pampusana beccarii. The sequence continues at coordinate 853,755 of VWYH01010423.1, read as the reverse complement.
TTGATAGCTGGCATTAAGAAACCCCAGAAGTGATGCCAGAGGTTAAATATTACTTAGCATGCCTAGACTGCATTAAAAAAGAAAAAAAAAACAACACACATGAAGACATGCTGAAGGTTTTGGGTTGGTTGGCTTTTTTTCTCCTTACAAAAAGGTTAAAGGCATTTGTCTCTGCAAATTGGTTGCCTACAGTGGGGGAAAAAAAAAAAAAAAAAAAAAAAAAAAAGGAAAACAAACAACAAACTAAGCAAAACAGCATACAATTAATTTTTCACACTTTAAAAGCACATATTTTAGGGTTACAAGGTATTTAAAAACACTCGTAAAAAACATCAGACACATACTATTGGAAAGAGAAGAATAGCTCTGCCTATCCCACCCATTCCTTCCAAAATTCATACTCGCAAGGAAAACTTCATATCTTGTCTCAAGTACACACGAGACACACAGGTGGAACACACTAAAAGCACAATCCAGAAAAGGAGCGAAATAACATGCACACAACATACGTCATTAAACACAGCTTCACTTAACCTGTTATTTTTCTTTTAAAGAACATACCTTTACTAACAAAAGCATTGTCAGATTCAAAGCTATTACAATAGACACATCCTAAGGTTGTAAAAATGCAGCTTCAAACAAGATTTTGATACCAAAACATCATCTTTTACAGCTAACTTGATCCAGATTTTTGTGATGACAATAAACTGACCTGCACCAACAATTTTTTCCTTTTATTTCTATCAAGAAAAATGCTTATCCTAGAGAAGTCGGAGAAGCAGCAGCAGCAGGGGAAGAGAAGCCTGCAAACAGAGGTAGTTCCTACAGTACATGTTAATAAACCAAGGCTGGGTTTAATATATCCCAGCCACCATCTTCATTTTTCTGTGACAAACCATTTTGCACCCCTCTACACTTCATTGCAGGAAACAACACACATTTCCCTTTGCTTTCAGTTCCATCCTTCTTACTTTACACCCTCTGCAGTTTACAGACAGAGCTGCTTTGTGGAGAAGAGGACTTCAGCAGTCACAAGATTTACGCCCTAAGTCAAGCCACACTCTTACTTCAATTAACTGACAGTAAGAGGCGTTAAAAACAAGAGAATTACAACAGAGATGTTCTAGCTCCTTCACCTTCCTAACCAACCCAAGAACCACATTTTTCCTAAAGCACAGCAGTTCTGTTTGGAAATAGGGCCTAGTGGCGACTACTTCTGAAGACTGATTTGATTTTTCTGGAGTGCAGGTTCAAGACCTCAGGGGTACAGTTTGCTTGAGTTCTGTAACGCACTGGCACAAGAGATGATGCTTGTGGCTGAAAAGAGGGCTCCTCTTACCCATACGCGACTGAGAATCAATAAAAGCGAAACCTCAGCCTGCCTTCAGTGAAGCAAACTTCTTCCACCGACTTCAGTACAAGCAATGCCATTTCAAGAGCTCTGCCCCTCGCAATTCTGCTAGGCAAGCAGTTCATATGATAAGGAAACTTTTAAAGTGAAAACAAATTCTGTCAGGATACACAAGCTATAACCACTACAGATATTTAAGGAATAGTTCCAATATAACTTAAGTCTCACAAGAACACATCTTTCACTGCGCACATCCTCCACATTTTGCTGGAGGTCTCCAGCAGCTATTTTACTCCACTCCCACGACACTGCTTGAATTCTAGAGGCACCAAAGTCCCACAGCTGATAGCTCCCATCATCCAAACTGGAAGGCCACTAGTATACGGTGGTTACTGCTTCCAGAGAGCGGCACAAGAGATGTGGTGTTCACAGCCACATAGGGAAATGTGAAGGTTGCGGTTGATGTCAGCTTTCATGACTATACTGGTAATAAACTGTGGCAGTCGAGAAGCGATTCCACTGTCTGTTCTGCTGCTTCTATTATTAGAAGAGCAGCTGCAAGCCTGAAGAACGGGATGGAGTGCTGAAATTCTTCTGAAGTACCTCAAGCTCATGAGTCAGACCACTTGCAGAAGGAGTAAGCTGTATAGCACATTCCTCGCCGGTGACAGATAAAATACATTAACTACCCATAGGAACATCAATGCATTCATGAACTAATATCCTAAAGCTCTAATACCTTACATACTGCAGATGTTACAATGGCCAGAAAAAAAAAAAAAATCAGTTTGTTTGAAGCCTGAAGAAGGAGAAGCAAAACAATGGGCCAGTCTCACCATTTTTTCTCATCATGAAAGAATACTTTTTTACATTTTTAAATACACTTAGGAAATGAAACATCAGAGCAAGTATTGATTATCAAGGGACAGCGAATATCAAATAGTCAGGCTTGAAAGTCAAAAACAATCCTAAGCAGATTCAAACTACGTACAAAAAAATACCTAGTTAGAAGCACATCGTCACCAAGGTCCTATAAAGACAGAGGAATCTGAACCAACAGTAAATATATTCCAGATTAACTGCTAGCACTTCAGTTCATATTCAGTACCATTTTGGTCATTCCTAGTTGCATTGTGGAAACACACACTGTCAATCTATGTTCAAAACTGTGTATTTCCAATACCATCAAATAAAGACAAAGTTTACAGGACTGTCTTTAAGACAACCATAAACCAAGAGGAGGTATATAAGTCAAGCTTTTGCCCTTTGCTGGTTAAAAGCTTCTAAACAATCTGGGGATGACTGAAAAGCTGTAACATCATTAAGTGACAGAAGCAAAGAAACGTATTTCCACAAAATAAGCATTGAAGAGACTCTGAATAGAAGGATCTCAGCTAAGTTGTCATACAGCTTAATAAGACTGCAAAATTTTATGTGTTGAGAAACCTGCTTTGACAATCACAGGGCCACACATTCACTTGTATGAAAAAATGTCCTACCACTCCCTAGACAGATATCACAGATTTGAAAATTTTAAGAACAACCACCAAGGTAAAGTAGTTTTTCTTCCAGTTTGCACTTTCTGTCATTCAGCCTCAGGCCAGCAACAATGATGGAAACACCACAGTCAATGCGAAAAGGTCCAGCATTTGCTCAAAGAGACTTTCTGTCAGACAAGGCTGTGGGCCCTACACTTTAGTCTCTTTCTCTACAAGGATGACTTTTACAAACGAGAAAGGATTCTCACCACTCAAACACATGACTTCATATACTAAATCCACAGAACTTTTCCTGGTTTTGGTGGGGGTTTTTTTGGTTTGTGTTTTTTGTTTTGGTTTGGTTTGGGGTTGTTTGTTTGTTTGTTTGTGGTTTTTTGTTTGTTTTTAAATTTTATTTTATTTTATTTTATTTTTTTAATGTAAGAGTCAAATTATTGCAGTTTCACCCCTAACACTGGTGTTCACTCTTAACAAGAAGGTAATCCAAAATCAAATTTGCATCATTTGATACCACAGTTTCAAAAGTAATCTTCAGCGTACTGTGTATTGAAACTACAGTATTGAAAGCATGGCTACAATGCAAAATACATCTTAAGCTCAAAGAAAGTTACATCCCTACGATAGTTTTATTGGAAACAGACTGGCTTTCCTAGAATTAAAAAGATACTTTCAAAATAGGAATTTCAGAATACACCACCATTACAACAATTCAAGCAATCCTCTCTTCATGAAAGTTTAAGTACCACTGAAGAGCAATGAGAAGAGGAAAGAGTGTTTCTTTCCTCTGATGGAAAAACATACCAGTGCAGCTGGGTAACTACAAAATGCTACAAATACAGAGTCTGCTATTATTGTTACCCTTATCAACCTTGCAAGCAAAGAACAGTTGGCTGCAGCTCTGTATTTTTAATAACTTGAACTCAGCAGGATACTAGAGTACTTTACCCGTATTCATCCGCCCCATCACTGCTGAGCAAATAACCAAGCATGAGCAGAACTGACAAACCGGAATAACCCAATGTAAACTCCATGGCTCCCCCCCTTTAAAAATCACAGGTATCTTCACAAAAATTCTCATCTCTCAAGCTGCAGAAATCATTCCTTCCTGGGCTCAAGTCAGAGTGAGTTAGAGGCAGGCCTGCCCTCTATATATATATATATCTGAAAAGAATGAGAAATAAAATGGGAGGAAAGAGGAAAAAAGTCATTTATAGCACAAAAAAAGGATAAGGTAGTCTGAAATCCAGTATGTCAACACTGGGACTTGAGCTTTCAGAAGGAAAATTGTAGGAGAGAGAATGATCGCCTCCAGCTGGAGGCCGGTTACTAGGGCTGTACCCCAGGGTCGATACTGGGACCAGTGCTGTTCAACATCCTCATCAGCAGCCTGACCGGTAAGACAGAGTGCACCCTCTGCAAATTTGGGGCAAGTCCGCAGAGAACGCAGAAGAGGGAGGAGTGGATGATACGCCAGATGGTTTTGCTGCCATTCGGAGGGATGCGAGACGGGCTGGAGAAATGAGCCGACAGGAGACTCAGGGGGTCCAACATCGGGAAGTGCCCAGTCCCACACTTGGGAAGAAGCTCTGCAGGAACGGCCATGGGGTCCTGCTGGATCAAGCTGACCACAAGCCAGAAATGCATCCTGTGGCCAGGCAAACAGCATCCTGGGCTGCATTAGGAAAAGCACTGTCAGCAGGCGGAGGGACATGGTCCTTCCCCTCTGCTCCGTGCTGAGGAGGCCACACCTGGAGGGCTGGGCCCAGTTCTGGCCTACCCAGTGTAATGTAAGATGCAGACTTAACCGGAGTGAGTCCAACAAAGAGCCACTAAGATGATTAGGGGACCAGAGCTTCTTTCATATGAGGAGAAGCTGAGGGAGCTGAGACTGCTCAGCCTGGAGAATAAAAGATGCTGGAGTGGAAATCTTACCCATATTTAAGTCCCTGATGGGGTTGCAGGGAGAGGAGCAAAGGCCACTTAGACTGTCACTGGGTACTGCAGGAAAGAGTCTGCCTGAGAGGCAATGGGCACAAATTGAAATACAGGATACCCCACTTAAACACAAGGGAAAAGAAGGGAAAAAAAAGAAGTTTATTACAAGACTACAAGAGCGGTCAAACACCAGCTCAGGCTGCACAGTGAGGCTGTGGAATGTCCATCCTTGAACCTGTTCAAAACCTGACTGGACAAGGACCTGGGCAACCTGCTCTAACTGACCTTGCTTTGAGCAGGGAGTTCAACTGTGTGACCCTCAGAGGTCCCTTCCAACCCAAACGATTTTGTGATTCCGTGATCTACAGCCTGCCACCAGGAGGAAAAACACTGTGTTAACAGAATTATTTCTTAGTGGATACCTTCAACTACAACGAAAGCTACAATTTCATCCTGCGGCATGAAAAGGAACAGCATTTACAGTCACATGTAGCAAATACAAACCGGCAAGGTTTTCCTGCAGAACTGCAGTACAGACATGAATCTGAAGGATAGTTCAAACCTTAATACGGAAGCAGCAGAATATGATTCACCTGGGATCACCAGACTCAGGCAAAAATGTGGGACCAGTAACCAAAACCACAAACTTGAGGCAACAATGCATTTTAACCAGAATAAACCATTATGTTCACTGCTATAAGGTCTTGAGATCTTAATCCAAAGATAGAGATCTTCATTTATATTTTTATCTGTATCTTTATCTATATTATGAAATATTATGGCAAATTAAACTACTCTATGGAGACTGTTTTGTCTGCATGTCAAACACAAAGTATGCAAGCAGCTACATTCAAATTGAGCTACTTTTAGTTACCCAAACACCAAGACATTCAAATTACTACTTAGCACTCAGTTATAGCTACTGACATCTACTTAAAACATAAAACTTAGAGATTAGAGTAGTAACAAGTAAATAAAAAAATTCCCCAACATGTAAAGGCCTCAATTATTTCCCTTACTATCTTTATCTAAGATATTCCTTATTTTTCGTATTTTAGGCAAGTTGCTTTTATAGCTGAGAAGCAACAAAGAGCCACTGCAACACCATATGAGCATCTGTGCTGGCCAAAAAAAGAAGAAAAAAAAGAAAAAGAAAAAGAAAAAGAAAAAGAAAAAGAAAAAGAAAAAGAAAAAGAAAAAGA
>VWYH01010423.1:828287-847425 GCA_013399365.1 Pampusana beccarii | reverse complement strand
GGAAAAAAAAAATAAAAGAAAAGAAAAGAAAAAAGGGGGCAAGCCAGGACAATCAGAGCTATCAGAGGAAGATGGGATAATGCGGCAACATGCACCAGTTTGACCAGAATGAATCCTTATGGAACTGTGGTCTGCTGTAGTGGAAGACCTGCTGGGCAAGTCTGGTTGGCCCAATGTGCAAAGCATAACCAGCATGAGCCGCCTAAGTTACCTTCAAATTAGCTAGGAATTCCTTTTTAAAACAGACAAATTTGTTACGTATGCTGTGGTCTTTAGAGCACAAACGTAGAGTTTTGTTCTTTTAAAGAACACATTGAAAACATGTCCCTCCCCCACTTTCCCCTTAAGCCTAATTACAAAAGGGAAAAATAAAGATCCTCGTTATAAAAATTTTGTACCCATGTGCCACAGACACTACAGAACCATTATTTAGCCAGGAAGAGGGTTAAAGCTCTTTGATTTTTTGTGGGCTTTCGATTTGTTTGTGGAAAGCAAATTAAATATTTTCTCCCCAACAGAGCACTCCGAAGGCACACCCTCTGTCACAGCTCAAGTACTAAATCATAACAATAACCTGAGCTGTAGTTGCAGAGTCAACTGTCTAGGCAGCAGAATGTACCCAGAGGCAGTATCACCAACTACAATACTATTACTACAGTTTCCTTCTGAGTCACTGGCAATGGTATACATTACTAATTTGATCCTGTTGCTTGCCTTTCCAGATGTGAAATTCCCTGTGATGCCAAAGTGTCATTCATACGGTTCTCAGTTAGTAAGTTGAGAGAGGTCCTCCTTCCCCTCTACTCTGCCCTGGTGAGATGACATCTGGAATATTGTGTCCAGTTCTGGGCCCCTCAGTTCCAGAAGGACAGGGAACTGCTGGAGAGAGTCCAGTGCAGGGCAACAAAGATGATGAAGGGAGTGGAGCATCTCCCTTATGAGGAAAGGCTGAGGGAGCTGGGTCTCTTTAGTTTGGAGGAGACTGAGGGGTGACCTCATTAATGTTTATAAATATGTAAAGGGTGAGTGTCACGAGGATGGAGCCAGGCTCTTCTCAGTGACAACCAATGATAGGACAAGGGGCAATGGGTACAAACTGGAACACAGGAGGTTCCACTTAAATATGAGAAGAAACTTCTTCTCAGTGAGGGTGACAGAGCACTGGAACAGGCTGCCCAGGGAGGTTGTGGAGTCTCCTTCTCTGCAGACATTCAAAACCCACCTGGACACCTTCCTGTGTAACCTCATCTGGGTGTTCCTGCTCCGGCAGGGGGATTGGACTGGATGATCTTTTGAGGTCCGTTCCAATCCCTGACATTCTGTGATTCTGCGACTCTTCACTTCCCTCAACTGTTAAGGTGGCTCAAAAAGTAGAGCTACCATACCATACAGCCTTAAAAAGCTAAAGGTAGAGGATGAAAGCAGATCTTCCCAGTCAGGTTTCAGGAGAGACAATGCCCAGAGAATACACCCAAGTTCACAGCCCTAAGTAAAGGGATACTTTTCAGATTGTGTAATCAACACCAAAAAAAAAACCCAAAACAAACAACAGTATATCCAAACCATCTGTGTGAAAAATCCCATTAGGGTAATGGTCTATGCAAAGCCAATGACCTGTGAAATAGCAGTCCTGTTTCCTTCAGCGAAAGGACTACCTCTTTCAAAGCATTGGGGATGGCTGAAATCTGCTTTGCAGCCCCTGCTGTTAACTCTGAGGATCCTGATCAAAAGAGAAACAGAAGAAACACAAAAAGCAAACTGTTCGGTCTGGTGCAAGCAGTCTAATGCTCAACAAGCCATCGTGCAGGACCTCAGCGCTCCCGCAGTTTCCATTCAACTGCTCGGCTGCTTACACGGAGCTGCAACACCACAGGACCTTCCACTGGGAACCAAACGTTCTCCTCTGGACAACAGAAACAGAGTCTGCACAGTATGGCTCAGGATATTATGAGTACTGAGGAAACTGGACAAAGATCCCACTGCAGGGGGGCGGGGAATAAAAAGGCATCCACAAGACAGAAGCATGCCTTCAAATAACTAATTTGGGAAAAATACGTATTTCTGCTTCAAGAAGAGAATAAGACATGAGCTATAAAGACACGGCTATAAAGAAATAAAAGAAAAATCCATTATCATAAATAGGTAAATAGATGGACATAACCCACACTAGATTTTTTGCTTTCAAAATGGACAGATTCAAGTCCTTACTGCTTCTGGACAGTGATATGTAAGACTTGAAATTTTAAGTATATTCTGTGATAACTGTTGAACTGCCCAAAATGAACTACCAACAAAGACTGCACAAATTTTTCACTGTTATTTAAAAGGGAGCAAGCCCTATTACAACAAATTTCTGCAAAAATTGCTGTTTAGCTCTTTTAAAAAAAACCCAACCAAACAAAAAAAGAGATATTTGGAAAGCCACAGCTCTAGCCATATGGAAGATTCTGCTTCTACTTAGTCTAGATTTCCAAGTCAGGCAAGTTGAAAATATGGCTTTAAAGAGCTGGTGTAGTGTAGCAATGAACCTGCTCAGAAGAAACAGCCATTTCCTTTCCTTCTAAGATTTGTAAATTGCAAGTTTCCTATATAATTTCAAGGAAACCAGAGCATCTAGAAGCTTTTCAGATGTTTTTTCCCAAAAAACACAGCTGCAGAAATAACATGACCTAATCGGCAATCTTACAACAAATATCCCAAGGCCATGGAATACCAAGCCTTCCTGGAGACAGTGGAGGAACTCAACAGAATTTAGTTACTATCTACTGTACAAGGGACTGAAGAGGCTACAGAGCAATGAAAAGACATGAACTGGAAGTCTCATTTCCATTTTTAACTGCAAAGTTTAAGTTACTGTATATCTTGGGACCATAAACTTTTCAGAGCGCTATACAAGAGGCTCTTTCAGGTAAAAGATACGCAGAATGCAGAAAACTGGGTTGCACAAAAAGGGAGAGCAACTTCTCACAGGAAGCTGATAAAGCACGTTATTCTAGTGCACTTACATCATAGCTAGAAAGGTAACTAACAAAGGGGTTTCTGGCATCCATTAAATTCTCTGAAGTGCCTTGGTGTTTATCAAATACAGGAATTAGAAAACTGCAATAGGGCTGGAAGTGAGCAAACACTACTTTTTCTTTAAAAAAAGATGTAGAACTTGCCTAAAACTCCACGTGAGAATTTGCATTCATCTCTCCCTACATACCAGGCCTAATTAAATAGCGTGGTGAAAAAGCCTGATCAGCCCACAAACATTCAACTACTTAGGTCTAGAACTGGTACCACCAGGACTGAGTGCAGGCAAGGGTTACAGCCAAAACGGCACATATCAAGAAAAGCTGCCAGAGTGATTACAGGTAAGAACTAAGACTGTGCTTTTCAGAAGATGTGCTAGGTTAAAAAAAAACAACAAACATAATTTCACTACTGAGTAAGGAAACCATTTTCCCGGTGTTCAAATCCAATTGGGATCAGAAAAACATGATTTTGCATAGATCCTTCAAATAAGTCATACTGATTCAAAAAATACCACATCTTTTTCCTCCTAACAGAAGCAAATCGCATTAATTTAATCACTGGCAGAAGGTTCGAGTCAAGAAAACCAATAATACTGTTACTGGAAATCAAGATTCTGAATGCAGTAGGACCATTCCTGTATCTCAGCTCTGGTCATTACCTTCTGCTTATTTAAATCAAGCTCAGTCACCTCACACTGACCGCTTCATATTCTTCAGGTCTTGCCTAAGTTGATGCTGCCTCGTTAAACAGCTGATGTTTTTCAGCCCATCTCATGACACACTGCAAATAAACACCACATGAAAGTAGTGCCAGATGTATTTGGAAAACTTTTTACTTTATATTAGCTCTGTTAAATGGCCTACAGGGGAAAGGCAAAAGGCCATTCTGTGCATTTATTTACTGTCTCCCTACAGTGACCGCAGAACTGAGGAGCTTGTTTCCACTTGAAGGACACTGACCATTTAAACCTCTTCAACGCAGTCAACTCTGGACAGTAAAAACAGAGCTACTGAGCGCCTGAATGATCATAAGAACAGAAATATGTATTCAGTGTATATCCTCGAGCACTAAAACTGCCTGCTAATCAAACAGCTGCGGCATGATCCTTTCCTCCCCCCATTCACCTCTGGACCATCCTCCCAATTCCAGTGGGTTAGTGTTGCCATTTACCACAAAACGGAACCAAGTCATTGGACATAGAAGTTGCAGTGTGGAGAGGAAAACTTCATCATGAGAGGCACGCAAAGAATAAAAGAAATAATTGAATACAGATGCAATGAAGCAGACAAATAAACCTTTTAAAAGAAGCCTTAAATGTTTGCACTCTTAGGTTTAAAGGACTTTGTTAAACCTCTCACCCATGCTACAAACAACAGTCTTTAAAAGAAGGAAGTTATAACATGAACAAGAACTGTAAAAGCATTTTCCCTTGGACTTTTTAGATACTATGTTCACTTTTTTCAAATAATGGATTTTATAAGGCCAGGGAGAAAATGATATTCAGTTACCACAAATTTAACCAAGACAGAATCATAGAACAGTGTGGGTTGGAAGGGACCTTCAAAGCTCATCCAGTCCAACCCCCTGCAATGAGCAGGGACATTGGCAACCAGGTCAGGTTGCTCAGAGCCCCGTCCAGCCTGGCCTTGAATGTTCCCAAGGATGGGGCATCCACCACCTCTCTAGCCTGAATCTCCCCTCCTTTAGTTTAAAACCATCACCCTTTTGTCCTGTTGTAACAGGCCCTGCTAAAAAGTCTGTCCCCATCTTTCCTACAGGCCCCTTTCAAGTACTTAAAGGCCGCAATAAGGTCTCCCTGGAGCCTTCTCATCTCCAGGCTGAACAACCCCAACTCTCTCAGCCTGTCCTCACAGCAGAGCTGTTCCAGCCCTCTGATCATTTTTGTGGCCTTCTCTGGCCCCTCTCCAGCAGGTCCATGTCTTTCCTGTGCTGAGGACACCACAGCTAGATGCAGGACAGAAGGGCAGCATCACCTCTGGGCTGCAAGCGCACACTGCCGGCTCATGTCCAATCTTTCATCCACCAGTACCCCTAAGTCCTTCTCCGCAGGGCTGCTCTCAATCCCTTCATCCCCCAGCCCATACAGATACCAGCGGTTGCCCTGACCCACGTACAGCACCTCTCTCCTGGCCTTGTTGAACCTCAGGAGGTGCACATGGCCCCACTTCTCGAGCTTGTCCAGGTCCCTCTGGATGGCATCCTGTCTCTCAGGTGTGTTGACCACACCACTCAGCTTGGTGTCACCTGTAAAATTGCTGAGGGTGCACTCAATCTCACTGTCTGTGTCACTGGTGAAGCTATTAAACAGTACTGGTCCCAATACGGACCCCTGAGGGACACCACTTGTCACCGATCTCCATTCCAGCACTGAGCCATTGACCACTACCCTCTGGATGTGACCATGCAACCAATTCCTCATCCACTGAACAATTCACCCATCAAACCTGTATCTCTCTGATTCAGAGAGAAGGATGTTGTGGGGGATCATGTCAAAGGCTTTACGTAAGTCCAGACAGATGACATCCGTAGCTCTTCCTTTGTCCACTAACATACTCACTCCATCGTAGAAGGCCACAAGATTGGCCAGGCAGGACTTGCCCTTGGTGAAGCTGTGCTGGCTGTCTCGAACCACGTCCCTGTCCTCCATGTGCCTTAGCACAGCTTTCTGGGAGGATCTGTTCCATGATCTTCCGAGGCACAGAGGTCAGGCTGACAGGTCGGTAGTTCCTGGGCTCCTCCTTTCTACCCTTTTTAAAAACAGACGCGATGCTGCCCTTTTTCCAGTCACCAGGCACTTCACCTGATGGCCTTGACTTCTCACATACCGTGGAGATTGGCTTGGCAACCACATCAGCCAATTCCCTCAAGACTCTGGGATGCACCTCATCAGGTCCCACAGATTTATCTGTGTTCAGGTTCCTCAGGTGCTCATGAACCTGATCTTCACTTACAGTGGGAGGGACTTCGCTCCCCCAGGCCCTGTCTTGCAATTCATCCGCTCAAGAGGTGTGGGAAGAGAGCTTGCCAGTGAAGACTGAGGCAAAAAACTTGAGCACTTCAGCCTTCTCCTCATCTGTTGTTACCCATGTGCCAGTCAAATAATTTAATCATAAAACAACAAGAACCTAATGATGCAGATTAACACGACAGAAAACTGATATATTCAGTTTTATGTTTCTGTTTGTGCAAGTCCTATTAATAAAACAAGAGGCCAAAGTCTAGACAGCATGCTGGAAAGTGTACGACAATAATTCTAGCCAGGGACTTAAGCAAGTACTTTTGCTGTTATGATGCAGTATATTATTCTAGCCAAAGCACCTTACCATATTTAAATTCACCCCGGGTTATCTTACACCAGTTCAGTAACTCTTAAGAATTGTGTGGCCACATTTCAGGTTGCCAGTAGGCAGAAGTCCATGATCATAAAATCAGAAGCGATGCCTTTAATGGTACTCTCAGGCTGTCACAAGTGAAGTAATTAGCAGGAAAAAACAGCCTCATCAGATTATTCCAGCTGATGTACCTCAAAGCAGAAAGTCTACTGTTCCTCATTTTAGAAAAAGTTTAGCTCTCTGGCATCTGTTACCATTACAAAACAAATAATCCTCTTACACCTGCTAACAACCGCAAAAAAACCACCTTGGATTTGTGGCTGACAGTCTCACTTGGAGTTTCAGTAGTACTTTTTACTGATGTAAAATGGTTGGACTTCATACAAACAAATTTATTCAAACATTCTGAATGGCTGTCTCCAATACCTACCCTTCATCCCCAGCGCACAGACTAATATTCGATGCACCCTTCAAGGAAATATTCAGGTCCCAATTTTGAAACACACTGCTGCAATGACAGTAATTGAGGCTCCTCCCTCCTCAAATTAAAAAAAAATAAATTCCACATCTCAGATCAAAAGGTTTTCCTATATGTTTGGAACAAATGGTAAAAATGACAGCAGACAAATGCTGGGGGAACAAAAAAAGAAAAAGAACAGACTTCAGAGTACTTCAATTAAAAACAGTACTTCACTGCAGAGCAATTTCTCTGGAGAGCATCAGTAAAAGGGTTGAACAACAGAGCTGTGAAAGAGACTGTGGAAACAGACTTCTCCATTTCAAATACAGCAAGGTACTACAAATCTCAGAATTCCACTTTACAATTAAATGATTAATGCAAATACTCCTAAGTCTGTGGGTAGCAACAGGCACTGTTAGCACTTTACATGCAGCTTGTCATGATCTGTGGCTACAAGTGAGCTACTCACAAAGCACTTGCCAAAAGTGTAACAGACACAAACTAGGCAAAAATAAATTTATTCAGGCTACAAAAGTCTAGCACTCACACAGAGTTAAGAGGGTTGGTCAATACACTTCAAACATCAAATTCTACTTATCCAACTAAATCCTCCGTACTTTGCTCAAAGAAACCCTGCCGCAAAGCAAACGCAGTGAGTGACCAGACACTCAGATTTACCACATTGTTTTCACCAACTATCGGGGAAGGGTGGTACTGGGACTGAAAAAGGATGCGGCAGGCCACCTGTGATGGTGACGGTTCCTCCTTCACCACAGCAGCCACTTAAACAACCCTTAACCTCCCTGCAGTGACGCAGGGTGACGCCACTCATGGTTACGTGAACTCAGCTCTGCATTTTAGCTTTTCAAGTTTAGTAAGCTGTTAAAACAGTCGCAAAGAACGTAAGCAATATGGGGGGGTGTGGGGGGGAAGGTATGTTTCAGTGTTTTCTCCCTCTGAAACAGATGAGGGACAAAAGTGCTTCTCTAGCCCATAAAAATCCTGTCAAGCTCCAGAAGCCCAAGGTAGGCATCAAATGATCTTTAAGCACATCTAAGACAACAGAATTACCTGGGCAAAGGCCTTGCTATTGTCACATTCCCTTCCTACGTTACTAGGTTAGAAGATGAAAGTGTTAGGTTTGATGATACAAATAGAAGAGTCTCAAATACAAAAAAATATTTTCATCTGTTTGTTTTCATGTAATCCACGACATGTAAGAGGCTTAACAGACATATATTAACTGTACATGCATCTGAAAGCATTTTTACAAATGCAAACTGAACTTTATAGATCTTTCATGCTATATTAGTGTATACACAGGCTACAGTTATATTTATTTCCAAGTAAAGCTGTTGCTAAGAGGAACAACAACTCAATTCTATGCCAGAGACAAGCACAGGAAATGAAAATCGATCTGAAGGAAGAATATATTTGGAAAGGAAACTGGCAGTTACTAGAGCTGGAGTTTTGCCAGGCCATCTATATATATTTATGCATATCAAAATAGACCAGGTTCAGGTACAAACCTCAAGAGGCCACCTTTCTAATGTAATGTCTTCACACGTGCTGCAGAGCGGTACGGAACCCTCCTTGACAGACTCTCATGCTGCTTACCACCCACACCATTGCCCTCTCGCAAGTCTCCCCAAATACACTCAAATACACTCAAACTTCATGTTTCTACATGTCCCTGGGTCAGATTCATGACTTACTTTCTCCTTGGCTCTGCCCTGCCTACATTAATCTGAGCACCACTGTTCTTTCCTGAGAGTTTCAGTCAGCTTGATGCCTTTCCAGTCCTCCTTTCAGGAGGCTATGCCAATTCCTGGTTTATATACACGGTAGAAAGTCTTATTATAAAAACGCAATACTTTAAGTTCTTTTACCACCTTATCCTTCTTCTTTATATTAAGACTAAACAGTTATCTGCATATGTCTGTTGGATCTAAAAGGCTATGATCAGCAAGGTGGACTAAACATCATCTAAAGGAAGGGATGCTGCTCCATACACCATCTGCCACTGCCAGACGGACACGTTGCTCCAGAAGCAGCAGAAATAACAAAGCCTGGTTTCCCTAAAACTTCTTGTTGTCTAACCTCCTTCTCCTCAACAGGCTGGACAAGATATGCCAGCACTGTGGCAAACCCAAAAACCATTGAAGCACTGGTTGGATGTGCAGCAGACGCCAAACAAGACATACAATGCCCAAATCTGCCTGCGCTACCCTCAGCTGAGGCACTAACTTGGGTCTCTCTCTCCTCCGCTCAGCTGCCAATTTTCACAAAACTCATGAGAACAGCATTATGTCGGAAAACTGAACCATCTGGTCAATCGCAGACAAATTTGCAAGGAGGCAGGGCAGAAGTGTGGGAGGGGTGAGAGAGAGAATAACTGTTAAACGAGTAGCTTAATTCCATCGGGAAACAGCCCACCACACTCAAACATAACCGATGTTTAAATTAACCAAAAACCATATTCTTAATATTATTTATTTTTCCCCAGTTCTTGGCAAGTAAACACAGACACTATGGACTGTCACAGAAACTGCACACTCTTGTAACATCAGGATGCTAGAAAAAAAGTGAAACAAAATTTTAAAAAAAATCTCAGACAAAATCCTCCTTTTTGCCACCAAAAACCCCCACATCCACAAGCACTTACGACACTGTGTTAATAATTCAACTTTCCAGAACCTACGTTCTCCCAAACAGCAGCAGCACTGGCCCTTGCTCTTAGAACACCACTTCTATTTTTAGTTCCACATAAGTGAGAAGTAGTAATAAAGCTATTAATCCTTCCTCTCCCCCTTTACTTAAATTACAAAACAGAGGTGAATCTCTAAGCTAGTTTAAACCATCAGACTACTTAAACAGCGATGATTCCTTACTTTTTAGAACTATAATATTTAAACAAGAAGTCTTCAGATTATATGACTCAAAAGAAATAACACCATTGGCACTGGCCTGTAAATATTTGTGAAAAGACATAATGAAAGCATTAAAAAAACCCGAACAACACACACACAAAAAACACACAAAAAATAAACAAAACCCCTGTCTTATTAAATCTCGAAGACTTCAATTTTCTACCTTCCATTGACACTAAAAGCCCTCATCTCCCCATCTTCTTTACACAGAGGCAGGGGGACACTGCATCTCTCCTGCTCTATTCTGCCCAGGAAGCAGAATCACCAAGTTGTCCAATTCAGTTCCCATTCAAGTTCAGCTGCGACTGAAATTGTTCTGATTTGATTTCAGCCTGCACTAATGAAGTTGTTGACTCTCTCAGAGCCCTTCTGTATTCTTCAATAGCTTTAAAACAAAGAGACAAAACCAGCAAAGTGTGAAGTCAAACCACTGATATTTTTTAGTATTATTCTCCATCCTGTTCTTCATGTATTTTACAACAGAAGGTATAGCTGTGCGCTGAGCCAAAACTTTCCCTAAGCTCTCCGCCGTGATACTAATCTCTTTCCTAAACTGCTACTTTACTTAAATGTTTATTACTTTGGACTGTTCAATGCTGAACAACTTCCGCACTTCGTTGGCTATTCATACCACTCATGTACTTTTGAAGTTCCCTGAAATTGCCTTTGCAGCCGACGAATTCAAACAGTACAGACACAAAACTTCAGAGAAACCCCACTGCTAAGCTTTCATCAAAATGAACACTGGTCTTTTTCTTCTTTTATCAACCGGTTTTCAGTTTATGATAACCCTTTGTTCTCACCCTACATTTAGTTTTCTTCTCCAAAGGAACTTCGCAGAAGACACTTTTCCAGTCTAAACAACACTGAACAGTTAACAAAACAGTAAGAAAAGGTGACAAAGTTCACTTCACTAACATTTTATTCACGTAATAGAACCCTATCCTGCACAGGGCTGCTCTCTTGAATTGGGGTCATAAGCAGTAGTTCAACAAATACATTAAAGCAGGTACTTCCAACCAAAAGATGCTGTTCCTTTCTCCTTTCCTTTGCTATTTGTTCCTATCTTCGTCTTTCACCACACAGGAAAAACGAAATGGGTTGGGGACTCGGTGTGTTCTGTAAGTCACCCAGCAAAAAAAGTGGGTGGGTAGTTTTAGTACGGATCACAGCTGTGACCCCGATTCATCACACCATCATTGAAACATCTGGCCAGTAGAACCTAAGCAGCGGTGCCAGGATGAGTCTGGAAGGCTGGGACTTGCTTTCTTCAGCGGCACTGCCTGCTTGAAACGCTTGTGGAGGCAGAGGAAAAGAAAAAAAAAAGAAAAAAAAATACAGTCTCACATGCAGAATCCCTCGCTGATGTCACAGAACGTTTTTAGGAATGGAAACACATTAGCCTTATTTATTTCAGTAACTGCATATACAAATGGCCGGCCTATTATCTCAACCGTGGTGACTGCAACAGCAGTACAATTACGTGCCTACGCAACCCCGCACTTGATATGTCATCTTAAGCATTAGAGTTCATATTCCACTGTAATAAAAGCAAGCAGATTACATATCTTGGAGCTGTATTTTGGCTCAGTTAATACTAGAAAGTTACACCACTAAGCTTATATTCCATAAAGGATTTACTAACTGCCCTCCCTAATTAAGGTTGCACAACTCTTCCATTTTTAAGATCTTGTTTTCAGCGGCTTAAAACCTTGCCAAACCAACATTTGGCAAGACTTCTTCATTCCTCACACACACTTGACAGTGAAAGGTAAAGGAATATATTCTGTTCATTTGTTTCCAGTTTCATTCTAAAAAAGTAATTGCTCAGAACAAAATGACAGAGAAAACAGGTTTTGCCTACATTAAACATCCAATTTTTTCTCCCGTTTTCTTGAAAAGCTCTAAAATTTCTATGCTTTGGAACACTTATATTAAATGAGAATGAGAAATTGCATCTCTGACACAAAGGCATCACCTCTGACATACTCCAATACAGACACGATCACACTGTTGAAGCAGAAAAAAAAATTCCTCCTTCATATACTCTGCTAAGAATTTACGGACAAATAATTTAACTCCCTAAGATTTTCCTTCTCCAACTCAGAGCTGGATAAAAGCTTTCCTGCAATTATTTCAGATGGTTCCTAATAGCCTATCATCAAGAAAAAGAATAAGAAAAGGTACAGAGAACACAGACACATGCTTCAGGTATTCTTAGTCACATCCTTTCAGGCACTCAACCAGCAATGAAGGGAGAAGTAAGATGACTCGTGTGAACAGATACGCTGAAAACAAAGGCCCAGAAGACCTAGGGATAAAAACACACTCTAAAAATAACAAAATCAGCCATAACCAGGGAAAGAACCCAGAGTTCCCCAAACTTTGTCTTCATTTGGCTGTTAGCATATAAGATAATTCAGAAGCATCCCACAGCCATTCCTGGGCTTAAAATAAATATTAATAATCACACCTTTCTGTATAGATATTCCTCAATAATTTCATCTTTACTATCCTTAGGCAGACATGATTGATTTGGTATGCTTGCAACTGTTTTTGTATTATCCAGAGTAGGTGAAATAAGAGCAAAGTCTAATGTGCGCTGGGAGCAGGAAAGAAAAAAAGGATGTAAATGGCAACAAACAACAAAAATATCACTACCAAAAAAATCCCCAACAATGTGCGCTTTTACTGTGAGTTTTGTGCCAGAAGGCAGTAGCTTTCAAAAAAAATAATTCGGAGAGCATTTCAGTACCTAATCTTTTGGAATGATCCTTCACAGTTAAATGACACAATAGGAAAACGAAAGATAAGCTTTGATGCTTCTGACACATTGCTGACACCACGTGAACTACAAAGAAGTATGGTAAAGCCCGTAACTCATGTTCCAAAAAGAAGAGACATGAATTTCCTGGTATGATTTTACATATTATTATGACAATAGGACAAAGGCCACTGTACAGCACTCTTTACAGACAGACACATCACTCGCACAAAGTTGACAATAAGTTCACTGCACTCCTTACCTCCTCTTACGCAAAGGCACATTGAGCCTTTGTTATGAGGAAACAGCTCCAATGTCCCCAGCTCATTCAGCTCCGACCTTTTCTTATCAAGACAGCTCACAAATTACACACAAACGTCCTCTTACAAACAGCAAAATGAATCCAAAGATCCCAGCTTGATCTCAACATAACCTACACATAAATCATACGCATCAGAGAAATCAGCATTTAAATCAGGAATTATCTGGAAACTCCACACACAGGCATAGTGCAAACGAAAAGCTTCCGTGGGGTATGCCGCTATACTAATCTATTGAGTCACATTAGGTATTTTCGCACATTCAAATAAAACACAAAGCAAGAACAGTTTTGCTTCTCCAGTTCATACACTGCCTGACCTCAAAATCATGACCTCGTCCCCCACACCCCTCCCTGCCCAGTTCTCAGTGGCGAACAGCCTCCAAAACCAAAATATTGCCAGTTAAAAATCATACTGCAGGAACAAAGGAGGGTAGAAAACAATGGCAGGGTTAGATGCATAGTAGGTGTCCTGAAATAACACCTCCTGCCTTATTTGGGGCAAAAAATTTACTTTATTTCATCTGCTGTACTTTCTGCCTGAGGAGAGGGGCCGACTCGTCACGAGAAGCAGCCGAGCAAGTGTTGTCACAGCAACTCCACCTCTATCTTTTACACTTCTGGAAGGCAAAAATATTCACGTTCTAAGAAGATTAAAGGAGTGGAGGTTGTTGAGTGGTGAAATGGAAGCAAAGAAGATTTTGAATTAGAGGAAAAAAAATAGTGTATGACTGCTGAAAAAATTATAGAGTGGTCTCTACTGTAACATACGTACAAATCAGCCAATACATATTCAATCACTTGAGGGAAGAGGAGGGGGGACACAAGTGAAAATCCAAATCTCAATTTTACTCTTATTGGCTGATTAATAAAGAAGGAAGAAAGAGAAATTCTCCTCACTTGACAAAACCAGAATATTCTTACAGACATTATTTAAATGTCACCTCCCAGCTGACACAGAACAGCAACCGGCAACACCATAGGATTAGTTCGCTTTTTATTAAGCAGTGCATCATTATAGCAGCAACCATACTCACAGCACTAAGACTTTTCCATGTGTGGTAACAGAGGTGTATTACTCTCCCTTCCATCAGCCCACCAACCCATCCAACACCACTGTAAAACTGTGCGTATTGGCAAGAGCCTGAAACAGAAGGTTTTGTCAAATTGTTCTTTTCACTGCTGGAGTATCAAACACTCGAAGCAGAACTCTCAAGGAAACCCCCTCCCAAGATGCACACAACCGCAGTGACCACACTCAACACTCCTCTGCCCTGGTGCTCTGAGAGGCAGAAGAGCACTGAGGGTTCCTGCAGGCAGAGGACACTCATCCTCCACCAGCTGCCCCCTGTCCCCAGCCTAAGGTACATATTGGGCACAAACCCCTGCTCCCCACAGCACCCGGCGAAGCACAAGACCAGCATCGTCACTTATCGCGACTGCCTTGCTAACGGATTACTCTGCTATCAGAGACACTTGTAACTGCAAAACGGCATCCACACTATCACGGGCTAACGCTAACCTCTGCATTGAAGCAGCAGGAGACAACAAAACGGTTTGTCTAAGCACGTTTTAGAAAAGCAAGCTTTTCTCCAGCAACCTACAGGAATATTAAACTTTAGTCTGAAATAGTTACTTGCCCAAAGAAGTTGAAATCTAGAAGATGGTTCCTTTAAACTAGTTTTATAGGGGAGCAGGAGGTAATCAGAAATTCACCATCACAGATATACTCCATCTCCCTCCCATTACATCTACTGCACTTTTAGTGGTTTCTGGTTTACTTGTATATTAAGTGACAAATTATACTACGGGCAGAAAAACGTACTTGCCAACAAAGGATCAAGGACTCTCGAGTTTTTTTTAGAACACATCTTCCAACAAATGCAGGAAAATATTTAGAAGTGTTATGCAAAGGTGCCTTTCAAGTCACACTAATATGCAGATTTCGAGTGTCCTAACTGAACAGCTCCTTAAAGGAGAGCAATACATTTATACAAAAAGCCTTAAAAAAAGAAAAAGGCTAAGGAGAATTAGAAGAAGGCCTTTCTAAAAGAATATAAAAGAAAATAACATCGCTAGACTATCTGAATGTTCTTCGTTAAGACACTGAGTTTTCCTTTTCATAGGAAACGCTATGGAGTTCAAGAGAACATAGATATACATCATACTCTGCCCTTCAAGAATCAAAGGCAACCAGTTATACCCAACTTCTCTCATACTTGCATCTTAAGAAGAAAAGGATTAGGGGAAGTAGAGTGACCTTTACAATTTCTCTTTCTGTTCCTTCTCTTGCTAGTCCAGTTATCTACTTCTCTTTACATAACACCAAGTGCATCTGCAAACAGAAACACCTACATTTATCAAAAAGCATAGATTAAAGCTGCTGATATAGACACTGACCATGTACTTTCTGTGACAAATCCTCTAGGATCCTAGCACGAAAACACAGGTTTACGCGTGGGTGGGGAGAAGGGCAGACCTAGTTCATGAGCTCTCCTCAGCTCTTCCAGCTTTATTCAATAAAATATACCAACAATTACACAACAGCAGCAAAGCCCAGAAAGAAAACCTAGCACTCACCTTATTTCTTCATTTGGCCTTGAGCGCTCTCATACACATTACATACAAACTTAGATGGGAAAAAAAAAAGTCTGCCCTGAATCTACTTTGCAGGCTGAGTTTAAGTCCCTAATTACACATCGTTTATGTCACTTCTCACCCAACAGATGATCCAAGCTGGGAAGGGAAAAAAGTAAATAAATTTAAAAACTGAAAAACACCTTCAACACAACTGCAGAACACTACCTCCAATTAAAAGACAAGTAAACTTGTTTAGCTGGTTACCCTCTCAGTCAAGAAGAAAAACAAACCAACTCGCCAACTGCTCTGCTACTCAAAACAAAATAAAATCTTTAATCTTCTCAAAGAACTCATACATACCTACTTTCTTCTATTTTACTTTTGCAAAGATGGAACATATTGAAGCCTATCTCTGACTTAGTTTTCGGAATTGCAAACAGAAGAATTGTTCCGCAATGGCTCTTCCAGATGCACTGCTGCGGGTCTCAGACAACAACTATAATAAAGTAGTATTTCAGTTCTGAATTAGTTTTGATGTACTCTATAAGAAGAGGGGACCTAGCGACAGTCTTTTATAAATCTATCAGCCTGGAAACAGACACATAAATTATTCTGCCCGTGCATGCTAAAGCCAGAAAGATATGCTTTCCAGGTTTGTCCTGCATGTGGTGGTGAGCAACGATGAGTGTAAAGAAAGAATGGACAAAAAATAAGCTGTTCTTCCTATTTCGTAGCTTTCAGTATAGACATGTTAATGCCTTCATATCAAAATATATTTAAGCTTAGACTTCATACAAGCATTTGCTAAAAATCCTCCCCAAAACAAAAGCCATGCTTCATAGTGAAAAGGGCCCCCTTACTTATACACCATACTAGAAAATGCTTCTGTGTAGCTGTTTGTAAATCATATTTCAGGAAAACATACTCAGACACTTTGAAACTGTAAAAAAAAGTATTTCAGATCATCAAGATACATTAGCAACACCAATCAGCAGATGCTTCAGGAAGACTCTAGGATACGCAGGTCATGCTAAGACCACTTTCCAAGCAACAGGCAAAAGAAACCACATAGTTCTGCAGTCAGCAGTAGAACTATCCCAAGGAAACTGCTTTCAAAAATTGACAACCATATCGTCATGGGACAATGGCTTGAATTCTGCCTAGCACGTTCAATATACACAGTGAATCCCCGGGGTCATATGCTATATGACTTTAACATTACCATTCTGCCCATAAACTTTGCAATTGCCAGTTAATAACACACATGACACGCTGGAAGTCAATTCTCCCTTCCGAAAGGCCTTTGTGCTCTAAGGTGTAAAGCAGACTTCAAAAAATATACCTGCCACTGCAAATACTATGTGGACTTCTTTTAACCAGCAAATATAAACAAAGATTTTTAAAACAGCGTATCTGGAAAAGCTTGAGCTGTAGCAGGCAAGGCAACTTTGAAGCAGCGCGACGTTGCGACAGTTCCAGCCCGGCAGACCAGAATCTAGCTTGCTGCTGCCACCATCCCCTTAAGATGAACGGGAAGCTCACCTAGAGTATCCAGAGAAACTTTCTGCATCTCAGAAAGGCACATGACAGGGTATCAAAATGGACATGATTACAGTGGCTTCTGCTCTTGTAGCCTAACAAAAAGAGCACTCCATCTGGGCCACCACTGACTTTCTGACTAATGAGGAGTCTGAGCAGACTCCAGAGCTCTGTGCTGCCATTCCTTTTTATCTCTGTTTACGTGGACAAGACCTGCAGATGCAGCCTGGGCAGAAGAGAGGGAAAGAATTTTAGAAGGGCTGTTCATATTTTGCACTCAGCAGATTCATTCCCTCCCCTTTTCAAGGTCTAAGCACATACAAAGAATTGATAGCTGTTTTCTTGCACAAAGTGCAGCAGCCAGGATGAAAATCAGTGCATTTGAGGACAAGACCAGAGCCTTCCTTTATATTTCAGTGCAGTCTATCACCTTGATGAGGCTATGAACACTAACAAGCAAAAATAAGTTCAACAATAACTGCAAGGTAAGCACGCGGACGGGCAAAACCCTACAGATTCTGTAATTAGCTCTGCTAACAGTAATGAAGAGCCATACAGTCGAGAAACATCGTGTTATCGCTATTTGTGTGAAAGAGGCTCGCTCTATTCTGAAGCAGCAGAAAAGGCAGACGCTGTGGCACGGAATAGAAGACCCAGTCTTCCGACATGAGCTTCATGTCAAACTCCCTAGCCTTGTGTCCCAATAGTTTCAAGTGGAGATGATTTAGAGAGGCACAGACTTAACAAAAATTTTTGGTGTTATCAGCTACATACACAGTACAAACCAACTCTGTTTTGAGGAGATGCATCTTTCTCATGGAACGCCCAGACAAGGTGATTAGGATACTACAGAAAAGTAATACTTCTGATCATACTAAGACAAAATGCTGATTAAGAAAATTTTACTTAACACATAATAAGTTTGTACCCACAATTTCAAACAATGCTTCAGTATATTCAGCACCTCAATCCAGAACTACAAGGCATTTGCATAAGAAACCCAAAATAAAAACATCCAAAAAATCCACTATATTTACATATTCCCCTACATGTCCCCATACTAACACAGATGTGTTTTAACACTTATTTACATCTTAGCATTCGCACATATTAAATTAATAAGATATTCTTACCTGTATATCCTGCCCACCAGCCCCAGGAAGCCACCATAGCCAAAAGCCATTTAAATAATACTCCTTCGATATACCAGAAGCTTTTACTGTCCAGCATTCGGAGAGGCTGCAGCACAATTAAATACAAGACGTAGGACGGAATAGCAACCAGGTTATTGGCCACCATGAAAGCGAACCTGAGGAGTACTTTCAGACAGGTGCAGCCCACCCGCTGGGCCTGCTCCAGCGTCACGGCCATTCTCTTCACAGCGGGACCGTCCTGCGGGGAGAGGAGCACAAGGCACAGGTAGCGCTCTCCGGGCGGGACGGGGCGCGGTGACGGTGCCCGCCCGCCCCTGCCCCCGCCGTTAGTCACCGGGGAAGGAAACCACCCCCGCTCCAGAGGGCACGAAGGAAGCGGCGCGACCCTCCGGCCGGCACCCGAGCGGGGCCGCCTCGCCTCGCCTCCCCTCAGCGGGCTCCGGGGCACCCCTGCCCGCAGCTCCCTGAGCGGGCACAGGCGCGGTCCCAGCCGGCCTCCATCTTCCCCCCAAAAGGTCGCGGGCGCTGAGGCGGATGCCGGCGGTCTCTCCCCCCGCCCCGGAGCGGCTGACAGGACCCGACACCCGCGGTCGGCGCGGAGGGGAGCGGGCGGCGGCGGGCCCGGCCGCGGGACTCACCTCCGGCGGGNGGGGCGGGCGGCGTGAGCGCGGGGGCCGGCGGGCGGGGAGGCGGGAGCGCCGGGCCGGGCGGGCAGGCGCAGACCACGGGTTCACCTCGGTTCTCCCGCGCCGGCGGTCGGGCTGGACCGGGCCTGGCACCCCTGCCTTGCTCCTCCCTTCCCTCACCCTTCCCCTCTACCCGCTCGGCTCGGCGCCCCGCGGGCGGGAGCGCGGGGAGCCCCGGCCCCACAAGGACGGGCGAGCGCGGCGGGAGGACCCTGCACCTGTTGGGGTTGGGGGTCCGTACCTCGGCGCCTCCGTCCCCGCGGCGAGCAGCGCGGGCCGCCGGGGGCTCATGCCGGCCGCTGAGGCCGCGCTCCCCGCCCCCGCCGGCTGCGTGT
>VWYH01010423.1:762082-828269 GCA_013399365.1 Pampusana beccarii | reverse complement strand
GGCGCCTCCCCCGGCTCCCGGGAGCGCCTCCCGAAGCGGCCCGCGGGGTGAGCCCGTTCCGCTGGGGCGGGTGAAGCGGCGGCTGCCCCTGCGGCGGCGCCCGGAGGCTTCTGCTCACACCCCGGAGCCCGCCGGGGCGAGGCCGAGCGCGGGGAGGAGCAGCACGGAGCAGCACGGCCCGGCCCCGCCTCGCTTTTACCGCCTACCGCTCTAATCCCCCTTCGCAGCGGTTCTGGTTGAAGTTGGGGAAAGGGGGGACTCTGTCACAGGTCCCCTCAACACCACCAGAAAGACTCATCTGGCCCAGACAGCAACAACATATTTTGTTTCATCTCTGTAGCCACAAGTCCCTTTCACGTGCTTTTTCTATTTCAACTTTACCAGCTTTTTCCTTCCTCTCATCCCTCCCCTACAGCCACAAACACTGCTTCTGCTTGAAGAAAAAGCTCTGCAGAGGTGAGCTATCTCCAGTCGTACTTCATTCCACAGCCTGCAACAAACAACGTGCACCCCCACAAAACCTCTCCGGTGTGAGGAATTCCAGCCTTCTGCGTGACTCTGCTGTCCCTTGCAGCGACACAGGACTGTTGCCTCTCGTCCGGTCTCTCTGCCTGTCAGACACGAACCTGTTCCCATTGTCTCTTAACTCCTGTCCAGGCCTTGGAAG
This sequence comes from Pampusana beccarii, assembly GCA_013399365.1. Classification (NCBI taxonomy): domain Eukaryota; kingdom Metazoa; phylum Chordata; class Aves; order Columbiformes; family Columbidae; genus Pampusana; species Pampusana beccarii. The sequence goes on along the minus strand of VWYH01010423.1, from coordinate 827,602 downwards.
AGCACAGCCAGCTCTCCCCGGACTCACCAGGGCCAGCTTCTGCAGCTTAGTTCAACCTCTATAGTACCTACACTGAGCAGAACGGCTCATGCAAGTGATTTTGACTTGCTTTGTGCTCTTAAGGTATAGAAGCAGCTAAAGAACAACCACACTTAAAGAAGGAGACGTGCTAAAAGGTCTTTTGTGCTGGAGAAAAAAAAAATGGACTGTTTTCAAATTGTAATACTTAGACCGAAAAACATATCACTTTCACACACAAACCACACCATGCGTAAAGCTAGTCCACCGTTTTCTAGACAATGAGTCTTCGGAGATGACTGTACAGGCAACAAAATTAAATCCCAACCTCCATTCCAGGAAGAAAACAAAGTTGTTATTGCAGATAAATTTCATTTGAGAATTTAGAAACGCAAACAACCAGATAATGCCATCATGTTCTATTTGAGCAAAACAAACCAAAACAAAACTGTTGACTTCCTTGACAAAATGGACATATCTTGCATAAGTGTTTCCAAGTCGGGGTGTTTTTCTATGTTATTTTTATTACTAGGTTAAATCTGACAGTTGCACTTAGTAATCATTATGGAATCAGCTTGAGCTGTTCTGAAGTGTTACCAGCTTTTTTTTTTTTCAATATCTCGTGTAAACAACTCCAGGCATACACTTGGACTTTCAGCAAAATTTTGCTCCTAAATCCTCAGGTAAAAGAAGGGCAATTTTAAGGCCATAATTAAAGTTCCGTTTTAATATTTACATCCCAACAGCAAAATGAAGCCTTGTTTATATATTATTCCAAGATGACAAGTATAAATTATAACTAATTTTTCTAAAATTTGGTACCGCTTAATTTTATTCTCACTGTACAACTTGGAATGATATTCTTAAATCTGATGCATAAAAATGAGGGATTACAGAAATTATGTAAACAACTAATGGATTAGGCAATTTATATTGCAGAAAGGAATTGCACATGGGGAAGCGGGCGTACAAAGCATTCTTTGTCAGAGTGAGTGCCTTACAGCTTCGGAAGCTGTGGTTTAGCATTTTGCTGAATGAGCTGGTAGGAAAGACCCACCCCTATTCCTCATTTCCTGGCCTTCCCATGGACAACCCAATTCCTAGGAAGTGTGCGCAATGAAATACCCCTTACGGATCTTGGGAAGCCTGCTGTCTGACACCCAGTCTGAGCCTCTGGAGAATCCTTTCTAGTATAAAGTAACACATACGTGTGTATATTTATTTATTTATTTATTTATATTTATATAAAATATGTCATTACTGCAAACAAAAAAAAGGAAACAACTAAGCAGTAATTTTTATTTTTTTTTTATTGGGTCAATAACTGTTGATGCTGAAGCTCAGCAGTTTCACAACTGGTTTTTGGTTTGGTTTTTTTTTTAATATTCTGATTTCTGGAAGCAGTTCCTCATTAATCTCTGAGCTTCATGAACTTTCATTATCTATGTTTGTCATTTTACTGTTATAAAGGCAAAAAAGGCAAGAGATTAATAAAAGTAACTCTCAGTTTATGGCCTTTTTAACAATTTCTCTGAAGTTTACAGATTTTTTTGAGTGATTACCCCCTGTAACTATATCTTTTCAGCCCCATGGGAATACTGACAGGGATGTCCCTAGTCATCATTGTAATAATACATTTGAATGTGCTTATTAACTGTAGATACTGATACTAACATGGGTAATATTAAGTGATTAAGTGATGTCAAGGATTGCTGGGGCAGATAATTAAATAGTGGAGTTGTCTTCCACTCACCTCCAAAAAAACCCTATAGATCAAAAAGAAAAAGGAGGTTAGACTTATGCCTGCCTAAAAATGTGTTATTACTGAGGTGGGGATTACACAGTAATAAACACATCTGTTATAAGCAGTTACTTTAAGAAGTTATCCTAAACAGCACATAGATTACTGCACAGGAGCTGCACAGTCTGGAAGATTCTTAATTCACGCAGGTTGGATCTGGCTCCAAGATTTAAGTCAGGTTTTCATCATCAACTCCTTGAGAGACTTTTGAAGCAGATGATGTTGTTTGTCTCTGGGTGATCAGCTACTGTCATTCTCCCACAGAACCGCTCAGTGGCACATACTTGCATTCCAACTTTGCCGTAGCATTAGCGCTGCCTGCAAGCATAGCTGCGAGGAGGGAACGCGTTGCACGTTCAAGTAGTCCACGAGTCACAGAGGCATGGGAAACCATCATGAAATCCAGGTTCGAAGCTGTAAACACCAAACCAGCTAAAAGGTGTGTTTCTGGAGCTCAGAAACTGCAAGTTTTGGAATGCTTTTGAACCTCTGTCTGGGTCAAAGATTAAGAAATAAAAATCAGATTCAATGAGCTCTACCTGCTTGTTTTCCTGGTAGCAAACTCAAGTCACAGGTGCTGTGTGGCTGGAGAAAAAAGGGGTTAGGAAGATTCACTCACATGTTCATCACGCTAAAACCAAAATTGCCATTAAAAATCATAAAGGCCTGTCATACAGAGAGAAGGGACAAGAAAATCGCCTGGGAAATCTCAGAAATTCTACAGAGCAGAAAATAACTAGTGTTTCCAGCCTCTCAGAAAGTGCAACTTGCTTCTTGGGAAATGGTATAAAATTAAAAAAAAAAAAAATAGCATGAGAGAAAAGATGAAAATAGAGAAAATTGCAATGAGAAACCAGAAAGATGGGAGCATGCGCAGAGGACAGACTGCTCAAAGATGCATAACATGAAATAGGGCATATACTCAAGGGAGCATAAATCTAGAAGCCATCTCGAGTGAATTAAGCAGTTAGCCTTGATTTGCAAAAATAAACATTTAAAGAAGCACCAAGAAGAACTTAGCAACAATGTTTACCATAGGCTGCAATAAAGAAAGAAGGGAAAAGAACTGGAGGAAAAAGGAAAAGAAAAAAAAAAACAAACAACAAACCACCACAACAAACAACAACAACAAAAACCAACCAAAAAAACCAACAAAACCACCAACACCACACAAAACCCAAAAAACACCACGCACACCCCACCAAAAAACACCCAAACAAAATAACCCAAGAGTTAAACCTTCCAAAAAATTCTATAACAGTAGCTTCCATTATATTCTCTGTAAGAGAGGCAAAACCACCTCCATTCTCCGAGTAAATTCTTAAATGTAAAGGACAGCATCAGTCACTCCATCCCTGCCCAGCTGTACCTCAGGAGGAATGGAGGTAAGATGCTTGTTCAAGTCCCTTCATCTGCAGTGGCAAGCTGTTCTTAGGTCCTTTCCCTCAACCAACAGCAGGCCACGGTTTTTAAAAGCTCTACTGTCGGTAATCTTGTAGAAACATGTTCCTTTTGAAGACTCGCATCCATTTACTATACACCAAACGCAAAAACCAGGCTATTTTCCTTTCCTGATTTTTCTCTGGGAAATGTTATCAGGCTATTTGACCTTTCGGTCCAAGATGCTTTTAGTTGCGTTTGCACCTTAATTCTTTCAAGGGCACTTAAGGTAACATGAAGGAGCCATTAAAATTGAAGTAAATTTTGGCATTGACTTTAATACCTGTTACGTTCCTCTATTTATGTAAAAGGCTTTAACTGACATGAACTCCCTTTCCCCACCCACCCCTCCAGATCCCACATGCAATATCCTTCCTCAGGACCAGCCAGCTGCAAACAACTCGCTCTTGCCAGTTCCTACAGTTCCAGCATACAAGGTTCTCATTTTTTCTAATATTTTAAGATCTTGGATGCGGGCCTAAATTTTTTTCATCTTAAATACTATGGGCCTCAGAGAAAATATGTCACAAGTGTGACCAAAAATTTAAATCTCCTTAAAGATGCAGAAGTTAACCTGAGGTTCCCTTTTCTGGCTACAATTTTCGTAAGAGTATAAGAAAGCAAGAACTTAGTATTAACTATAGAGGGACAATGCCTTGAGTCTCAGATTTGTGACTCTTTGTTTCAACAAAATACACATTTTGATGTGACTCTCAATGTTGCAGTCACCATATATCTGTATATAGAGAGATGTATCTACATCTCCCAACAGGACTAAAGCTGTTGGTCCTGATATTACAGTACCATTTCTTACCATGATAAATTTTTCCATATCAACACCTGTAACTGTGAGCTGAATAATTCAGATATTTTGAGGTGTTTAGTTTCTCATTAAAACTAAACCAGAGACTTGGACAGAGACCACTTATTAAAGATGGATAAGAGCTATACCACAATGCAGCCAGATGGTCAACGAGCGACACTTCCATTTGCTACTGCACGTAATGGGTTTCTGACATACTGTGTGTGTCAATCAATGGGTGGCTTAAATAGAGCACAATAAAGCTGGGTTCTCATCTCAGTTACACGGGTGTTTCTCACCCATTAACACCACTGTCACCAAGGTAAGTTTGAGCTCAGGGTTTACTTTTGCTTCTGGTTTGTCTGGGGCTCGTTTGGGGTGTTTTTTGAAAGAAAGGAGCTCTAGAGTTAATGCCAACTACTTACTGAATCTTTAACCTCTGTGTCAGCTTGGTTATGAAATCTTTTGTCTACAACACATTGATTTAGCTCAGTCATATCTACAGAATCATATTACTTGGGGCGATGATGATATGATGATTAAAAGCTTGCACTTCGCACAATTTTTATAAGCCCATAAAGTTTGTGTATGGAAGCATGGTACAAAGATGAAGCCAACCTGTCTTCAGGCAGATGGGGTTCCTAATATTTTCTAGCTGTCACACTGTTTAGCAATTCGCCATTAAAAAAAAAAAGTAGTAAAAACAGGGACTTGACCGCGGTAAATTAATCTCTAATATTTTTCTCTATTGGTACTGGCAAATTAACCACTACACTGCATGGTCCTGATCATAGAGATCAAATGCGGTGAGGTCAGTCATCAGATGAAGCTCCTATTTTCTTCAAACTCATCCAAGTTCATTTAGAGTCAACATTTACCAGCCTGACTGACTTGGGTTTTGGTAAACTCTTAGCAGTATCCAGTCAATGTTTGTAGATCAAACTGCAAATACAACAAGAGAACAAAATAAATACCTAGTACTGTTAAGATGATTCTCACACTTAAATGCCTAGTGAATAGCTTGTTATAAAATTAAAGAGGTATTCAGACTATCTTTCTTACATTTGTTGCATTCTGTATCATTACAAGCTAAAATTAATATTGATGTTTCAGGAAAGTGATGTTTTTTCTAGTTGAAAAAGAAAGTAGTCCAATGTAACAATGACAGCCACCTTTGTGGGGGGGTCTAGTTGTCCATGTGCTGAATTCTGGTGACTTCAAACAGCACTGTGCAAAGTGCAAAGATCTATCCCATTTCAGCTGACTGGACAAACTAATCAGGTCCAATCCAAGGTCCACTGAGCATTTCTAGGAAATAGGTATTGTAAAATAAATACCATCACTGAAATTTGATCAGGACCAAGGTCTATTAACCCCCCCCTCATCTTCCCTCCTGCAGTGTAGTGCCATTTACCACAGCATACAAACTCCTTGTCTTAGGATGTCATATGCAGCTTTGCTTTCTCAAGACTATGTTTAACTTGGTTACTGAAAGAAGGTAATGATGAGTATGTCCATGCTGCAAGCAAGTCTCGCAGTTTTTGCACAACAAGCTGAAGCCGAGTGAAGAAATAGTGCTACACTGGGAAATCTAGAAGGCGAAGTCACATTGTAATTCGTATTTAAGCCACGCTCACCCACATCCTCTGCAGTCTTACTCCCTGCTTGTTTCATGCCTGAAAAACACTATTGCTGTCTCTGCTGACTGCAGTAAAATACTGTTGTCTGTTGTTAGCAACAATTAATCATTTCTTTGGGTAAAGTTCAGTTAAAGCTACTGTTGGCATTGGTTAATCAGTAATCATCAATTAAATTAGACAACACTATTAGTTAGGCATTAAAAGGTAGCCTGCTTTTTCTTTTTTTTTTTCCCCTCTCCAGAGTTAAGGATGTAGGAGGAAGCTGAATTCCAGAACACCTTTACGCATCTCAGTTGCAGTTTCACATTAAGTTTATCATCCTAAGCCAGGGACAGTCCCAAGGTGAATCAGAGGGAGCAGAAGGGAGGAGGCTGCATTACAAGTGCCACGTTACGTAACTGGCATCAGCAAGAGGGCCCTTTCCTGTCCTCCCCACAGTAAATCCAAGCCAGGCCACTTCATCCTGGTTTATACTAGCCAGCAGCAAAGACTTAAGCAACAGTCGCCATCAGTCAAAGAGGAATTTTAGTCTAGAGATAGGAGAGTAATGCTTTTATATACTTCTTACTACAGACCCCCAAGACCAGTTTCCTTAAGTCTGTGCCACAGCACAAACATGTTTGTGAGGGACAAATACTCCATAATTCCAATGCCATAGTCGAGTGCTGCCCAAAAGCTCCATTGGCTGGCATGTCCAATGTGCTGGAAATTGCTCTTCCTAAAATACCACAGTTTTTTTTCGTTAGTGCTATTGATGCATTCCAACTTAATAAAATGTAATAAAAGCTATTACACCATTTTAAACTGTGGCTAAGAAAAGCAATCCTCAGGGCTTGGATGAATCCAGGCAGACCACGAGGGATTACATAGCTTGATTTGCTCAGCCTAACACTCATAACAAAAGGCAAAGGGAAACAAAACGAAAGTTTCAAAATGATCAAGACATAACTACTGCTACTTTTGCTTAGATTTATTCATCCACTACGTCTTTAGGAAAAAAATGGTTGAAGAACGTAAAAACCCAACAGAAACTCTAAATGAAAGACTCCCTTTACTACACAGAAGTGATACAAGGGGAAAGAAAAAACCCTTTCAAGCATCTGCTAAAGTGTTCTCTCTTCTTCCTCGAATACGAGTACTCTGCCCACAATACTCCATGGTTGCAGTTTCACTGAGCTCCTTTGGACACACATATGCTGTCGATCCCACTTAGCCCGTGCTCTGGCCAATCCAGCCTACCAGTGCATTACGCCCACTGCCTCACGCCATCTCGAATTCAACAGTTTCACTACAGACCCAGCTTTTCGCCTCTTAGCGCGTTATAGCCCCAAGGATTCAAATAGAAGCCAGGGCGAAAAGAGGACAGAGCATGAGGCAGAAGAGCAGGGTCTGGGCTGAGAGTATATTTGAGTAGGACACAGCACGTGTAGCATATTTACCCTGGGTCACTCCCCAGGTCATTCAGATGGGGATGCATGCACAGCCTCCAGGAGAAAAAATGGCAGTACAATGGAACTGTGAGACTGATAAATGAGAAGTCTGGTTATTGGTGTAACTCAGGTCTTTCTGCTCACTTCCACTAATATCGTCAAGACTGACAGAAAGCAGTGAAAGCCACTATAATTAGATTTGGGGTGGAGGAGAAGAGGAAACAGGCTAACGTATTGAGATTCTTAAAAATTATCAAACAAGATGTGCCTTGTATTAATGCTGAGTGGAAAAATGATACATCACAGCAAATTCAGTATCATAGAACCATAACTGCTTATCACACGGAGCTGTGAGAACTCGGTACTGACTGAATCGAGGTCAAGATTTAATTGCGTGTCTTTTAGATAAGATTTTTAAATGGCAGTATCTGCCTAAAAAGAAGACATTAATTCAAACATTTTAGGCCAAAGATCTACAGAGAAGCAGAAACTTCCAGCCAGAGCAAAAATATGAGAAAAGTAAAAAGATATCTTGTCCTAAGATGTGTCTTGATTGTTAAACTGTAAGTATATGCTCCAGTAATGTGCTGGCGGAATAGCTGGAGCAACCCTAGTTACGTCTTGGTCAAGGGAATCTGCAGCAGGACCTACCATGCCCAGCTTAAATCTGTTTCTTTTCCTGAAGGCAGGGAGGAGAGGAAGCAGAGACTTGACATCTTCTGTCCCACATCAGCTATTGCTGTCTCAAGCTGGGGTGGAGGCCGGTAATTTAGAGTATTGCAAATTGTATTGCACATTCCACTCCCTGCAACACACACTCTTATTGTGGTAACTTCTGTCTGCACGTGGAAGTAGTATAGGAGTTGTTACATACCTTAGATATTGATCATCTCTCCCTTAAGGATGGGGTACACCTTAAAAAACAAACAAACAAACAACAACCCCCCCCCAAAAAACCACAAAATGACAACAGTCATTAGCTGAGGCCACAAAAACATTCCCCAGGCTCCACTCTGATAGATGCCAAAGGCAGGACTGCAAGCAAGCACAGGGTATGTGCATCCCAATCGATAGCAGAAAGGCTCAGTCCAGGTGAGGAAACGCACTTAGATCTCTGCTTTTGATTATGCTGCCAGCAGCTTTAACACTTGCTCTTGGCCACTAAATTTTCCCAATGAAACGTGAGCAAGGACAAGAGCAGCCCTAATGCAGCCTGGTCAGGCAGAGGCTGTTGCTCACCGTAAAGCTGCAAGGGTGATCCCTGCTACTACCCACCACACACATACACATTATTTCCTTGCTGCTCCTGCTCTTCCTTCTTTCTGACATAAATTCCTAAGTAACACAACTTTTGCAAAGATAACTTAAGGGAATGACAAAAAGAAACACTGGGTATATTTGGAAGTACTGGGTGCAAACACTGTTGTATGGGATGACCTGTTAGAAGCTATGGATTATGTCCTGAGGAGATGGATGAAAAGATGCAAATTAACAGCTGGATGAAGACACAGCTGAGTAGAAATCCACTTGTGAACGTGACAAACGAAGGAAACAGATTCTAGAGAAACATGTTACTCAAGTGTTTACATAAGATTGCTCAAAGATACTACATAGTACACTCTGGAGAAACCTAAACCATTGCAGGAAGTCAGGAAGATTTGCAAATCACTACTCTACCAACACACCCAGAAGCAGTCATTCTTTACCAGGGGCCTTAAAAACACCACTGCTTCACTTTTTGATCAAAACAAAAAGATAATAACATTAACTTGCAATTTGAGTTTTGCAATCCTGTAATCCAGAGATCAGCAGCTGCCAAAACCTCACACTGTCTCTGGTCACTGTCTTTAGAAACAGATAGCAAATTAAATTAAAGTGCTGAGTGTCACAGAAAAACCTATATATTTGCTATTTTAATTGAAATTCTGTATTTTTCAAATATTACCACTGATTTTCAGTAGCATCTCTACTTAATTAACCATTTCTTTTTAGGTCTCTGTGTCCTTTTCATCCATCATGTGAGCTATGTTGCTGGGATCTTACCAAGCCTCTAGCAGCTGATCTGGTTCCCACTGAATTTCAGCTGAACAGTTATAAAAATCCTGCAGGGTTTCTACAAAGGTCAACATGACATACACAAATGTATATTAATTTATATGTTTTCATCATGCAAGAAAAACAATATGAAATACTGATTAAAAACAGTACATGTGAACCTAGGTATGCCAAAAACTACTTCTATCTAATCTGATCGTACTAGTCTGGGACTTCATTATGCAGGGGAAAAAAGAGCTGGTATACTCAGATTTTTCAGTCCAGTCTACAGTTTCACATTCACAGCTATTTGCATGCAATCAGTTCTAGGCCGAGTCTACTCCTAAGTACATTTGTCATCTGCAAACAGAGTTCAATAGAGCTGCCTACATAAACGCAGAAAATCAAGTTTTGAATTTGTGATACAATGCAATTGGATTGGTCATTAAAAACAAACAAAAAACCCAAAAAATCCCCACAACAACAAACAAAAACACAAACAAAAAGCCGCAAGCACAGGAGCATGTAAATTTCAGCTGCTGCTAGCAGCTAGATTAAAAAGGATGCTTATGGACAAGATTCTAGCTTTAGCAATGCAGAAGTATTTTAAGAGTCAAACTTCCCTATGTGCCTTCAGTGAAGCTATACCACCAAGGGACATAAGGACATTTGGGATCCTCTCTCCAGTGTGCCTCCCTAACACAGCTAATGAATGCTCTTTGCAAACCACATTACGCATTTTCTGTTGTGGGCCTGATGTTTGCTTTGTGTTTATTGAATTTATTGCTTCTAAGACCTAAAGCAGAGAACTTATTCCATAGTCCTGGGTTTTATCCCTCATTCTAAATTCTGTCAGACATTAGACTCGATCATCAAGTACACTTGAATTAGTCTTTAATCAGTAGTTTCATTACTTAACATATGCTGTGAGTGCATTTATTAAACGCACTGTTAACATCTCTTCCCCTCTCCCAGAAACTCAATACCTCAAGATCCTTTTCAAATTCTCTTTTAGAATTAATCTTTAATCTTTGCTATTACCAAAGTATAAGTTTGTCCAGTTTCTCTTATCTTCCTCCTCCCATTCAGAGTAACAGTTGCTTATAAACCACAAATATTAATCCTTTAAACACTTAACTTCTTGAAGATAAGGTACAAAGTGGTCACGCATCTCCAATATACTTTAGTAAGTAGAATGCCTACTCAACTGTAGCTCCTTCTGCTCCTAGGTAGTCAAAATAATTAAAGAAACAATTTAAATAATGACAACATTTATCACAGGTGACATTCTTTGCAATGCCTGGATTCTTTGCCATTGCCTGGATAACACACGTAAATATTTCACTGTATCAGGTTGTATGTCCTGCCAGACCTGTAAATGAGGTGGCCTGGAAGTTTTAATATTTTAGAGTGGCACAAATGAGTCACGGTCTCGACTGCCTCTGCTGAGCATGAATTATGTACCTTGAATCATATACCTTGTTTTAACAGAAGACCAATACAGAACTACTGCAGCGATCTTGTGTCCTGAGTTGACCCTCCTACAGCATTAACAGGATTTGTCCTACAGTAAAGGAAGCTTTTGTCTGCGATTCCTGTGAATCCATCTAGACTATCAAGTAACCAAATCGCTGGCGAACAGGTTACGTCTCAGGCAGCACAGTTGCAGATTGCTGCTCTCTTGCTGGACAAGGCCCTTCCCACCTCTGACCTTCTGTAATTTCGGCTGGCAATTTTTCATTACCAGCACCACAACTAGTACTAAGAACTGGTACAAATTAATCAGTGCTCAAACAGCTAAACTGCTATGACTAACCCAGGCTCCATAGCTTCTTTGGAAAACTGGCCACAGCCTTTCCTTGTACGTAAAGGACAAAGTGAGTTATGTTTTTATTCCCAGCGATCTCATTATTTCAAAACTCTGTAACAGTTTTCCTGAATATGTAACTTTATTAGTTGCAATCATTTCTACAAGCACAATCAGAGGGTGTTGAGTTTTTCCCTTTTCCAAAAGGTGGAGATGAGGAAACAAAACATGTGATAATTACAGTGATACATTTTTAAATTGCTAACTGGCAATCAACTTCTGTCAGCTTGCAAGGGTCACTCACATAAGTGCTCTCCACCTCTTGCCTGCACTTCCTTTCCTGCAGGTTTGAGTAGAAGTCACTTGGCTTGTAAAACTTATTATTTCCTTTTCTGCTGCTCTTTTACTCTTTGAATGGTCAAATAGGTCAGGCACAGCCTAGTATAAGACTAGGCATTTGAAGGCCAAATCAAAGCTAATTGGATTGTCTAACAACATTGTCAGAAAGACAGATTTTATGGAATTTTTTTTTAAAGCCACACTTCCCGGAGTCAAGTACTAAAAATAAAAATGAGGAATGAGATTATGCAAAACCTGATTTATGGCTATCACGATTGTGGAAAAGCAGCTGGAAGTAAAAGCTCAAGAGATTAAAAGTGTTGCTTTTTAAAAATGATTTATTCAGATTGCATAGCAGAGTATTTGAGGTGGCCAATGCCAGCTTCTCCCTGGGCTGCCCTGGAGCCACTGGAAGCAGCTGAGATGTGCAGCAGGAAGAGGGCGTCGGGCTCCCCGCAGCTTCTCGTGTCAAAGAAGATTCTCATCTCTGCCAGCGGAAGGTAAGAGGTCAGGCACACGCGAGGACTCATCAATCAGAGAAACGACAGTGCATCGCAAGGGAACTGCGGCTGACCTGACAGTAGATTATTAGCCCGTAAATGCTGCTATTAGCTGTGATGATAAGGGCAGTGCCCAGAAAGCAAAGAGCCCAGGAGAAGCAGAAAGGCACATTTCAGGTGATGAGGCGGGCATCGCAGAGGGCTCTCCCATCTGTCTCATCACAGCAAGAGCTCGCTATGTTTATACTACAGAACGGGCTTCACTGAAAACAAATTTTCAGTTACGTATCCCTCTTGGTAAGCTGTTTTCTGGTGAGGTAGTGTTTACATATCTACATAAATATATGAGTCATCAACATTCCCATCTGCCATTTAGTACACTCATATCATTAAAGGACAGACCTGCACATGAGTACCTGGTCTGCATCGCTGTTTTTTTGTTCAGAAGAATTTTCCTAATTTAAAAACCAACCAAACAAAAAACCATAACCACAGGGAGAAAGAGACTGATTCATTGGCATGGCATTTTAAAGAAGTTTTTCTCAAAAGCGTTATTGCCATGCAAGTTCTGCACTGGTTTTATTATCCTGCCAAGATGAACTACTGCGGGTATGGCAACATACTGAATAGTCAGGGGTTGGGACCTCCTTTTTGCTATACAAAAAGACAAAAAATATCCCTTCACAAAACAACAGCATAATATTTTGTACTTCCATAGGATCAATGGATTTCTAAAACTCTGAACAGCAAAGCATAAGGAATTAGGGTTTTGGGGTTTGTTTAAATCGGAAAACAACACACAATAACTAGGTGCTTTTCTTAGGGTCAGGCTAAAATATCATGATGACAACTAAACTTATAGCCTTCAGGCTGTTCTTATGTTGTTTCACCTGTATCGCCCTACTCTCACCAAAAGTAAAAATCAGAGTATATTCTTGTTCCTAACCTAGTGTACACAAGCTATCAGAAATAGACATCTCTCTAGTGGATCCATCACGTGGGCTGCACGACCCAGATGCACTCAGAATTCATCTGCTCAGAGTTCCTACCCAACTCACAAAGGCTTTGTCCACACTAACACACAAACCCTTACAACAGGTGAAACAAGAAGTTCTGCGTCTCTCCCACGGGACACAGAAGACTGTCAGGTAAATATTTCCCTCTGCCAGCGTGAAAATGCACATCAATTCTTTACTGGTGACATATAGAGAGACAGAGGAAATAAACTATCAGAATTTGTATACTGCAGACAGGATCAGTTCACTCTGCTTAGGAAAAAATGTGTCGGAGTGATGACTTCACTCCATGAGTTACAACAATTACCATAATTAATTACAATAGCTTTTGTTCCTCCCTCATAAAATGAGGGAAAAAACCCTTCTGAAGAGGGCAGACAACATTTTTTGTGAATTACTACAACTCCTGGAATTTCCTATCTGTCTGAGGTGGGTGACTAGCTCTGAGAGGTCTCCATTCATGTTGCTTTTCCACTTTACTCAGTGAACAATGATCTTGTTTGAACATTGCCATTTACAATTTCTGCAACTATGTACCCATGAAACTAGTGCCAGTGGGTTTAAAATTAAGTGGTAAAAGCCTGGCTTTAGCAAAAATTTCAAAGGATTCATGTAGGAGTAACAGCAGCGTAACAGAAGAATAATGTGAAATCAGAACCTTGACATCCACAGGCTTCAGGATTTTGTTAAACAAGGCAAGTGAGACAGATGAGATTGCTCACAACTGTTGGCTACTACTCACATGCATTGCTGTCAGATGAGGAGATACTCAAGCACACCTTACCCACTCCAGGGCCAAGCCTGACAATTCTCAGCAGGTTTGGCCTCATCCACCGCTCCACAAGCGCATTTCTTCCCTTCTGCTGCCTCGCTCATGGGTGGTGACTCAGAGCAGACAGGAAGGCCAGACAGCTGCCTGGTAACCACTGCAGCAGTCTCTGCCCCCTCAAACTGGCCATGCAGAAATCCCACAGTTCAGAACAGATTGTGCCCTCGAGACTTCTGTTAAATACAGAATATACCACAGATGTACAGTCCATCAGCCCAACAGTTGATTATTATGTCTAGGATACACCACGCATTTTCCCCAGCACCTTCCTTGTACTGGTTCTGTTGATCAAGTTGCTGCACAGTCAAACAAGACAAACCTGCTGATTCAGCTGCAAAAACACCCTAGCAAAATGAAACTGTTTTAACTGGATGAACTTGTGATCTGATGCAAAGATGGAAGCAGGAATAAGCAGCAGAGAGCCCCTTTGAGCAACACTGTGCCCCTAGACTGTGTTAAGCGAAGCATGAAACTGTACCCTGAAGATTCATCCATCATCTTTGGCAGAATCCACCCATCCACATACCAACTGCTACTCATTGTTTTTTTGCCCTGTAGTTAGAAGCTGTGTGTTAAGCATGGACAGCAATTAATTTCAAATTAACTGCATTCCTAAATTTAATAAGTAAGCAGGGAAGTGATCTATAAGGCAGACTGCCAGCAAGTCACATGCTTTAACTGTTGAGCAAAGGTGTTTTAAATAAGCCAACCCACACAAGTCTCTATCTTCTTTGGAGCTTTGTAGTCACCACTGATACCCATTAAAAAAATCCAAGCAGTTACTTTTACTAATCAGAGTTTTAAAGAACTTATTGAAAATCCCAAACTTAAATCTGAGGTAATGTGGATGTAACACATACACACAAAAAAAAGAGAAAGGATGACCACTGAAATACATGTAATCCGTTATTTCAATAGTGAATTTGAGCAGTTGCTCTGTCAGATGGATGTCCCTTGAAGTACAAAGAACCCAAGAGCTATCTAAGGTCACCACTAAGATAGACTTGTTTCCCAGTAATGCAAAACAGCACCTGGCTTAAAAGTTCACATGGGGAGAAGGTAACTGCAACACTGCATAATACATCTTCTAAGATAAGCAATGTAACAGTTTTCCCTTGCTTTCAAGAAGTGTTTTTGTCTCTGTCACTCTCTCTGCTTTGGAGATTAATAGGCCAAGGTTAAGATTCCTTTGGCTTAGCATCTAAGGTTGTGTCCTTGGAGGCATCTATGTGGGTGAAGCGAGAGCAGCTCCAAGAGTGCTGGACGGGGGGTTACAGCGGTCAGGCAGAGAGAACCGCCAGGTCTTGGGCCTTGCTCAACTCACAACTGCTTTGTGAGCTGGCTGGGCTCCTAAGCACCCCCCTCCACCCCCTATATTTCCATCCCCCCTCTTGCTTTGGTCAATGCAGATATCCAACTATACCTGCCATAAAAATTAACAGACTGTTTTGGAGATGTTGCCACTAATAATTAAAAGGGTACATGTGTAAATATGTCAATGTGCTGACCAAGGAGACAGCAAAGCACTATAGGCCAGCAGAAAGATGACGGACAGAAAAGACGTATAGCTACTTTGAAGGCTAGAATGTTTTCAATACCGTCGTACAAGATCTCTATATACATACACACACACGGTGAACTCTCAAAAGATATTCTAGAAATGCAATAGAATTCATTCAAATCCTGTCAATTCCTTCAGTAAGTGTCGTGTTGGTTTTTTTTAACTAAAATTGTGACATCACTAAAGAAAATAATTTTAAAAGTTTATGCATATGTTTAAAGGACCATTGAACTTGCTTCTAGACTTGTCCAATTCCTGTACAGTTTCACAGGATTCAAGTCAAAGATACACATATATCCACTATCAAATAGAAACACCTTATCTAAATTAAGGCGTTTCAGTCCTCAAGTAAAACGAGTGCATATCCAAGGAAACAAAAACGGGAAGAAAGGGATGTCTAAGATGCCATGAATACCCACAATGAATGCAACTTCAGGGAATCACTTACAAAACACACTTAAATGACCTCAGCAGGAGACTACACTCCAAATTCCAGAGGAAGGCAGAATTTGACAGGGGAAGTTCCTTCCCTACCATTTGGTGAGTTCCACATTGCCTTATGCAAGAGATGAGCCAGGAATCTAGAAATGACACTTTCTGGTATGTCTGAGCACAGGCTCACAAGAATGGGAGCAGTCAGTACTTCTCAGAGTAAGTGGCTACATCACTCACAGAGAAGTCGGGTTAAATTCTAGTGCCTAAGCACCAATTACTGTTGGCTTAGTGCAGAACTGCATTATTATGAATACTTCTAGTCATCTTAATTTGATCATCTCCACCCTTCCCCAGCCCAAGAATTTATCAGAGCTAGATGAAAGCATATCTTAATCATTAAGACTAGATAATGATACAGCTGCCTGCATCAGCCTTTTTGTTGTTTGAATTCTTAGCAGCAGCCTCAAGACCAGTGTCTAGCCACTGAGTATGTTCTTTCTTTTGCCAGTAAGTAAAGAGAGATCTGAATTGTCTTCCATTATCAGTGTGCAGCTATGCACAGTGATAAATTTACTGCTTTATTGAGAAACAATAAGGAGATTTAACTTGGGGGCATATTATAGTAGTACCCTCTAGATTCTTGCATATCTTCAAGTACGGGCACCAGAAAGAGAATGCAGGATTCAAGATAGCCTCCCTGCTTCTATTAATAGTCAAGGATCGCATTCGCTGCTGATAGCTCCAACAGCAGCTTTCTGTACATTGCTGTAGCTGTAACACTCTTCCTCACTTCTCTTTGGGTATTTTGAGCCATTGATTTCTAGGAGAATCTTCATTCCCTATTGCCAAGGGTATTTCACAGTGTATTAGGAATAAAAATACACAATGTTTGAAAACAAATGAAACAAAGAGCCAAAGAATAACCTGCCTACAAAACACAAATAAAATAAAACCACTGTGCTTACGTAAAAGGACAATTTAGTAACAGGTCCAGGGTCTTTCCTGATCACTGCACACGTACAGCTAACCTGCGAATGAGCCAGCATGAGAAATCCTTCAGAATTTGTCAGAAATTCAGATACTTGCACAGCAACCCACTTTCCTATAAGAACTAAGTCCAATAAATACTGCATGCCATTTGCCAGAAGACATTTACCCTCACCCCACAATCTCCCATACCTGGCATGCGGATTTTCAGACTTCAGTTATTATTTGTCTGGCTCCAAAACAGATACAAGTTTCTGGAGTTCTAGAGGCCACTCAGATCACATGAACAAACTTCTCCAGAGAAGAAACAATTTTTTCAACCGCAGCAGGGTTAATCTTACCAGCTCAAAGACAAGTGAGCCTCAGGCCAGGTCAGGGCTTTCCCTGCATAAGTTTTTTTTTCTGCTAGGCTTTTCATAAGTTTAGCTATGCACATCATATGACTTAAAAGAAAGTCTGTTCCCTAATCTGGAAATTTAGTTTCATTTCTCAGTTTTTTTGGAATGCTGCCATCACAGGTTTCCAGCAATGCATTGGTCAACAACATATCAAGAAACACACATTTATTGCACGACTAAAAAAAAAGTTTTACCTCAGTCCTCAGCATTTTTTTTTGCATTACAATAAAGAGGGTTTTGTGGTTGAGACACTGATCTACAACAACTATGAAAAAAACCCAACCAACCACAAACAGTTCAGATCTTCAATCTGACAGACTGCATGCACAACACTAGGTGAAAAGTCTCTTTTTGGACCATGTAACTATAGGTAGATACAGGTATATGTATGCATGCATATACATAGCTGTATGTGTATACACACACAAAAAACTAAGTGTGTAACCATAAAAGTGAGGACAGAAGCCACCACTTTCCTGAGCCAGCCTGAAGAGCAGTGGTAGTTTCTGTCTCCTGCGCAAAATAAAAATCAGATTCAAGAGGGATGCTAGTGAATTTTTCATCAATTTTGTGAGCCTGCTATTTCCATCTTGCATCTCAGTTATCTTTTCTAGTTAGGTTTATAGCCTGACCAAGATATTACGAAATCTGCCATGATCACTTCCACTTTTTTTTTGGTTATTCTCAAGCCAACAGAAAGAAAGTTGATTTCTTAAGCAACTATTACAGGAAAACACAGCAAAAACAATTCTTCATCCAGCTATGCCAAAGAAGCCTAGGCTTATAACAATTCATGATTATATTCTCTGCAGACTCTGCAAGCTCTTGTCAGCTTCTACATTGAAATCAACTTGAAGACGTAACAGTATCTTAGGAATTTACTGAGAAAAAGAACAATGAAAATTTCTCCTCCCATGAGAGGGATTAAACCATTTACTAACAGAAGTCTGTAAGACGTGCCATCCTTCCTCCTCCCTGTTCAAGCGGGCCCTACTTTCCTGCAGAGTGATAAGCAGAGATTATTTATGGGGACCAGGTGAAGGACATGTTATGTGATCTATTGCCTGGGAGTCCAGACACAGGCAGAGTTCCGCCTTTTAATGTCTCAAAGGAAGCATGAAAACCATGTACAAAGCAGCATATTTCCAAAATTATTCTGAATTAATTTCCAGTATTAGCCAAATTCTCCTTCAGGTTATTCTGTAAAAGTAACAATTAAGATTACTAAAATGGGTCAAAGAGTACATAAGATTACAAAGCCTTGGTTTATAAAATTCCTTTTTTAAAAAACAAAGCAATTACAACACATGAGAACTTGCAAGTTAACTTCCTGCTTCAAAGAGAAAAAAAAAAAACCCAAACCACCATGCCAAAAAAACCTACAACAAAACCAAACCCTTCCAAAATACAAATACATGAAGATTTTAAAATGACATAGTAATCTTTTGAATATCATCTGAGAAACAGTTTATTGTTCCCACCAATAAAACTCTGCCTCTGGTAAGACTCTCTGGACAGCAACACCTCAAGCAGTCTCCTGTCTCTACAATTACTGGGTATGAGAAGTGAGCCACAACATTTACTTTCATTTGTGTGCATTAAATAGAGCCAATGAATTGTAATAATACACAAACACCAGCCAAATACTTGCTATTGAAGTGTCAGGAAAAAAAAAAGTATCTCTGGATATTCCTGCCAGATTACAGACTTGGTATTACACTCAGTTCTGTATTATCTAGCCAAAGTATTTACTGATGTCCTCTGAGCCTAACATTAGAACCTATGTGTTTCAAAAAAAGAAAGTACAGAAAGTACTAGTCAAAGAGCTCTTACTGTTCCCCTGCTATCCAAGTCTGCTGCAACAGGTTTGTAAACGGAAGTGATCAGGTACACATCCTTATATTAAAAGTACAACTCCAAATTTGAACAGAGTTGCTTCTGCTGAACCAAGTTCAGATTTACCCCAGAAAAATTAAAAAGCAATAAGGTGGCATCCGAGACCTTCTAGAACGTTAAAATTGTAGGTCTTTCAAAAAAAGTGTCCAAGAAAAACTGTAATACCATTGACCAGGATAGAGTCACTTCTGGGGATTAAAATCGTGAGTATGCTGTTCTCTGCTGTTGCTGCTGGGATGGCGGCTGTCCTTGCTGTTGCTGAAGACGAACCTGCTGGGAGTACGGATCCTCAAGAGATTTAACCAAAATAGTTGTTTTAGGCCCAGTTTTCCAGACAATACCATTTGAATCTATTACAGAGGACTCTACTGTGATGTTGTGGGTGCCAAGTATCACAAAGTTTAACAGAAACTGAGTGCTGAAGTAGTCGTTGTGTGGTTCCACCCTCTGCTCCATTTCATTGGTCATGTTGTCAATAGGAATCTGAGAACACATGGAAGATTAAAATGCCGTTTATATAAACCTGTTAAAACAACTTTTCTGCTCTCCATTTGAAGGAGATAGCTTTAAAAAAGAGAAAAATCTTTGTCCTCAGTTTTCCTAAACTAATGCACGCATGTGCATGCATAAACCAGCTTGACATGCTTTTTGATCAACAAATGAATTATTTTTATACCTATTAGCAGAAACAAGGTAGCTAACAATTCATCTTCTCCCTGAGATTCTAGTTTTTCATAGAGTAAAACAAGACAAACATTACACAGTTCCTAATCCTGTTCTTCTTTTAGAAGCAACTGACCTTTTTTCCCCTTCTTCAAAACAACTCAAATAACAAAACAAAGAAAAACAACCCCAAATCCCACCAAAACAGGCCTTTCACTGAATATCACACCTTAGCAGAACCTGAACTTTTGACACGCAGATAAAACTGTTTAATTTAATAATTATCTCCTCAGGTGCTATTTACTTTGGACAGCCTGTCCCGATTTCCATAAACAAACCAACCAACCAACCTTAAAAAGAGGATTAATAAGTTCTAGAGACTATGTGGTGGAGAATAAGCTACTCCTGCCTTTTTTCCCTTTGGAGTTTCATATGATATGTACCGACATTGAATTTTCCTGATCTCAAGCAGATTCCTAATGACTTGTTCTGAACATCACAAAGCCTCTTTTGTTTGGAAGAAAATCTGTTACTAAAAAAGTATTGGCATACAGCATACTTAAAAATCCCAGATCCCTTCCATGCACTCCCACCAGTGCTTTAATGTCAACTGTCAAGAGAGGATCACAGAAGAACCCATTCATTTCAACCTGAAAATTCTGTTAACCAGAGCCAGACAAGAGAGCAGGAAAATACAGCAAGAAAGCTGAAGGCTCTTCCTGGCTCTGTTTTCTTCTTACCTTATAGTCTTGCCCAGATTTGCTCTGCAGCACTGAGGAGACATTTAGACAGACCGACTGGATTTTACGGAAAAGGCCGGGTTTAGAGCCATGCTGAACCACTCCTTCCACCTTTAGGGCCAATTGCTGATTGTTCTGTACTGCAATAGGTTCTGTTGGGTTCCTTGGAGATGGTGATAGCGCAAGCTGAAACACAAGAAAACAGACAAAAATGTAATTTTATGCCTCCCGAAAAGCAAACACAATTCAAGGGTGAAACAGAACATCTGCTTATAGAAAAATTTCCATGGAGGGGTTTGGTAGGGAAGTCAGCAAATGGAAACACATAACTTGTATCTGAGACTCATTACTGTAATAATTAATAAGCATCATGAGCAATAACAGATGTGGTCTTTATATCGGTTTCATTACTTGCACTTCTTCAAAAGAAGTGGAAAAAATCTTCTATAGAACAGCCACAGGTAAGTATACTAGGCTGAACAAAGTAGTAAAATGTAATGAGTAAATACTTAACATCTTAAGACTCTTACTTTTCCCAGAAAAAAGGAGCACTTGAGTAAAAAGAAAATATTACCACTGAAGGTCACATATAGCCATTCTTATTCAGTCAGCTGACAAATATTACAGGTTTTTTTTCCAAGATAGTAAACATCGCTTTTTAAAGGAAAAACAATACAAATTTTTAAAGGTTGCCTTTCCAGGACTAGAACACTATTTAGCTTTGCAGATTTAGAATCAACAAGAATTCCAGTTAGATTTTGTCTTTAAGGCTTTGCAATCAGAACTGAATCCTACTTGCCTAAGTCACAGCCTAGTGGTTCTTAATGATCATATATACATATTATCCAAGTTGTTCCTAACGGATAAACCCAGGCGCTATTTGCAGTTAAGTATCTTAACTAAAAATGCTGAAGCTTTGTGACTTCAGTAAGGCTTTTCTCATAAAGATGCCACAAAGAGAAATTATAGGCCACGTTTGAGCAGTACTTACCTTGATACTTGTAGACTGTAGCTTTTGAAAAAAGTACCTTTGAAAGGAAAGGGGTACCTTCAATAACGCAATGACAGCATCACACAGGCAAGCGGTATGCTGTAAGAAACAGAAGCAAAACAACTGAGAAAAAAAGGTATCATTCATAGCATAGGAAAAAGACATGCACTTGAGGTACTGAGAGTGCAGTAGTTTCCACTGGAAGTCCAGAAATACATGTAGATAGTCATAGAATAACAGCCACTATGAAGACAGTGACTACATTCAGCCTCTCTATTTATGTTCTACCCTTTATGAAGAAGGTATTCTCATCTGTAAAGAACAAGGAGGCCAAGAAAAACAAAAATCAAAATCATTTCAGTCTTAGCGTCAGCAGAGCAGGATCTGCTTGAAATGCTCATACACAAAACCCTCACACACAAACAATTCCCCTCCAAGCAAACAATACTGGCATTTACCACAACTTAATGTGCTGCAATAATTAAGTTTTAAGCCTCTTGGTCTACTCTTCCTTCCCCCACTGCACTATACCATCCTCCTGGTTCAGATGAGAAAAGGCAGCGCTGCTGAAGTCACCGAGCTGCATTCATATGGCACCAGTCACAACCAAGTTTACAGGGTTTACCTTTGCTATGTTTTACACAACTCATTCTTCTATTCTATTTGCAATCTTATCGATAAGGACTGTTGGATTTGGAAACAAGGCAAACAGATGCCAGCCATGACAAATGAACTACCTTGTTCCCATCAACATGTACTTCAGCTTTATGATGTTCACTAAAAGAGGAAGCCACACCAGCCTTGCAAAGGAGTCTGTAATCAGCTCACTGTTTGCATTCAGCACACTTTACATTGTGTTCTCTGATGACCTGCACTGATAAGAGAAATGCTATACTCACAAAACACAGTATTAACTGCCAACAGCTCTGCAACTCAAGCTAGGCTAGACCTGGACCCTCCAGCACTGTGTGCGGTAGGAGAAGAAACCCTTCATGACAACAACACGAACAAAAACAATGTGCTTGAACAAAGACAATGTGCTTCAGTATCTGAACACAAGTGTCGTGAGAGATCTGACAGAGACTTGACACCACTTTAAAATATCTTATCAGCATCTGCTATATTCTTAGTATTAGAATTTTCAAAACATTTTTCATCAGACCAGTAAGGGTATAGATGCCTTAGCAAAACCTTTTTTGAAGCATTTTTGAAGTACTGAGTCTCTGTAGAGATCAGTTGTGCCAGTAAGAGGTTATGTTAATTAACTGAGTGTACTCTTCAGTTTCTTGACCACCATAGATATATGGAGTTGCAAGTTTTTGGAACCTTTCTCTACAGAATATACATTTAAAACTGTTACTTGCCAAGTAAGACACAGGAGCATACTTCCTGTTCAGGGATTCCACTTCTTCCAATACATGATTAAATACAGACATCATTCTTCTTTCATATTCACTCTCAACTTGTGCTGTTCCATTCGAGCTATATTCCTGAAAACTAAAAAATAAAACTTTTTGTGTCTAACATACTTTCCTCATCATAATCTAGGAGGCTTACTGCCAAAACAGGCCCAACAAGATGATCCTCTGCTACAACTTCAAATTTATTAAGAAATAACTATGTCTTTCGAACTGGTTATGCTCTTTATTATTTTTCTACTATAAGACTTGCCATTTGTATTTAAACCCTCTCTTAACTACAGTTTATACACCGCTTTCTGTCCCCATCCTCTTACACCTGTTACTGCTTCAAGTGCAACAGCCTCTGCATGCTTAATTTCCCTAGCTTTTATTTAAGCCTGGAGTGTTTAATTCCCCTGCCTTTTATTCAAGCTTGAAGTGTTTATAACGTTCTAAGAGTCTCACAACTCAAGGAAAAGCAAGAATGGCAGTCAGAGTTAAGACCAAATCTGGAAGTTTATAATCTCATGCTTTCAGTACAATTCTATCTCCTAGACACCTAATGTTTTTAAGTCTGGAGCTTCATACTTTTTACAAGTATGATTAACACATCTTCTAAGCGATGCTTAATTCACAATGAGTAGGATGGTCACTTAGGATGTTCAATTCATAGGTACTTCAACGTGATTTTCTAGTGGTTATAAGTCCACTGTTAAAAAGAGCCAGAGGTAACAGATTTACATTAGAAGTTTAAACTAATTTAGCGCATATATTTTCAAGACTCTGAAGGAAACTAATGTGTGCTTACAAGTGCAAACAATAGGCAGGGAAGCTAACACGGAATGACAAGTTAAAATAGGTGGCTAAACAAGAGATTAAAAGTTATTTTTTTATTTTAATGCAAGTCTATATTGAAGGCGAGTCCAGCATACTGCTCTTAAGATCAAAATCAGTATAAAATGCAGAACCTGAACCACAGTCTCTAGCCTGGTAGGTATAGCAAAGCAGTAACAGGTCCTCAAGCCTGCCCAGAGCAGACTTAAAAGGTCTACTGAGAAACTTCCTGAACATTCTTTGAATTCCTAGGCTTAAAGCTCCAAGGATTTAGAAATAAACAGCAAAGTAGTAGAAAGTTAACTATCAAACCTACCTTACAGATTCTGGATCCAAAATCAGAGCTTCTATTGCATGTGAAATCAACAGGCAGCTCTGCTGTTGTCTGATATTAATACTAAGGAGTTAAAAGACTTGCCAAGTTGGCACCTAAAACAAGAAGTGTAGCATATTTACAGGCAGTTTTCCTTATTTCTTTAGTTTTTGTGAAGTGATCCTACAGTCATTACTCCTTTAGTAAACATAGTGCTTGCTCTATGAAAATCTCAGGTTTTATGCTGTTGCAATTTCTGTGTCACAACTTGTTCATAATGTAATTCCAAACAATAGCATGGCAATCTTTATTTCCAAATAGGTTTTACACAACTGGTACCTAATTTTTGTTACTAACTGCTTCAAAATTACGTTGTGCCAGTCTTCACAGAAAAGAGGATTTTTAAGCTTCATGCTGTCCACATAAGAAGTGAACAAATTCTAAGATTTTTAAAAGGATACAGTTCTACATTCCTTAGAGTTGCTGAGTCTGCATCAAAAGATGACTGATACAGATCTCCATACCGTGTAGCCAGGTTTCGGAATTCCTCCATCGAGTGTTTCATCTACAGAGACAATGTTACTAGTAAAACAAAAAATCAAAGCAAAGCAAAATAAACAAAACCCACACATCCAGAAAACAACTACACTACAACATACAACACTGAAGGAGTAAGACAACATGCTCTGGCAAAATATATAAAGTTATTGCTTCTTTAGACAGATAAAAATCACCAAATTGACCGATCATTATCCACACATTAAACAGATATTTTTCCTGAAACACAGCACCAACACACCCTCCTTGGGTTAAAAATAAAGCAAAACAAGAAAGCCCCATTAACAACCTCCCCTATCCCCTACTAATAAATCAAACTGCTCTGTCTTTCAAAGACTACCCACTGATTCCATCTTGCAGACTACATGGATTTTAGAAGCAGACTGTCTTTGTGTTCTGTATGGTATGAAGTCAGTTCCCAGCGCTCACAGAGAGGAGCTGCAGTATGATCCCAAAGCATATCTTCTTCTTCAGTGTAATCACAATATCTGAGGCATTTCAAAACAAAGTGTGAAAGGTCTTGCTGCAAGTTTGAGCATACTGACTGGCTTACCACATACATACCCTTGGAAGCTGTGCATGTGAATATATGAGAAAACACACACACATGCTCAACTTCAAAATACGGCCTGCTACAGGCAGGCATTTTTATAGCTACAGGTGAAAACCAAGGCCTGCTATTCAGCAAAACTGTTCACTACCCTTTTTCAATTCCTTTCACCAGACATGCTTGCTGAGTAGCAAAATTCATACCAGAGCCATAAACGCAACTGCGCAAGAGTGGGACAAGAACACATGCCTGGTTAGAGATGCGTCCACACCTTTGGAGATCATTTCCTGATGTCATAGCAATCGTTGTGGCAATAGCTGGTGGCGGACTTGTTTTTAGGCTGTTGCAGGTACAAATAAGTTGAGAAAAAGCTTGCAGAAGGTCAATCCTGAGTTTCACAAATCCACACTGAAAGCTCAGAGGATTAAGTGGCGTGCTAGCAGCCTGAAACACAGTAATAGGAACGTTGGTAATCTAGGTCAAAAGCAAACATGATAAAATAACTTTGCAATGCCACTGAACTGTCTCATCAGACAACTGAACCCTTCAGTTCAATTCTAAAAGCTTCTTTTTTAAAACTGCATAAGAGATTTGCTCAATTTAAATCACACTGAATATAAACGACACAGAAGTTAGGTAATGACTAAGCCCTATTTCAAGCATATCACCCTTGCAGCCAATGTGACTTCAGCTGTTACAATGCTATCAGGGCACCTATTTCCTCTTTTTCCAAGGCCAAACCATTAGACTTCAAATGACATTAGTCCAGACAGTCCCTACCATAAGAGAGAACACACTGAACTGGAAGGCACACAGGAAGACAAAGGACTGAAAAAGTGATTCTCTGCATCAGCCAAAAGAGAAAGAATTCGCTAAAGTTCCCTGCAGCGAGAGGAAGGGGTGATAACCTTTGGTTTTTTTGGAACTGTGAAATGGACAGGAACATGAGGAAGGTACTGAATCTTGCATGTGATGAACGCAGGGACACAGTTCTGTGACAACTAAGAACAGTAAGTAAGAGAACTCCAGGAGGGTAGGCATGCTGCTATTATTTAACAAAGATGGTTCTGTGAAATTTTGCTCCCTAAGAGCTTATCTGGCTTGTAGAAGCACCTGTGACATCTTAGGACACCCAGGAGGGGGTAAATTGCAGCACTCAAGTTTTTATACAAGTTAAGCCAAAAATCCACTACTTTTTTTCTTATATTGCTGGATTTTGAGAAAACATTTTTCTTTAGGAAAAAAAAACAAATAAACAAACAAACAAACCACCACCAACAAAAAACCAACATTTGTAAAACCAAGTGCTGGGACCTTCTCTTGCTCAGAGAATGGATGTATGCTAACTCATGCATGTCTTCACTCAATGCTTCTTATTCCTCAAAAGAAAAGGTCACTTCTGGAAGCAAGAAGTTATAATCCACCCCAAAACCTTACTAAGAACCATTTCTTTGCCAGCAGGAAAGCAGCAAACTAGTTTCTCACAAAACATCACATCATCTGAGAACTGGCCCACTATAGACTAAAGCAAAGAAACATCAGCCAACTGCAAGCCCTTTGAACTCTCGAGCTAGATTCCAACCAAAGAAATAAGACTATTTCATCACTTGAGCCATTCAGCCCCTCTTATCTGCCACTTCGCTTTCCCTTCTCCAAGGGCATTAAAAAAACCCCTTTTGAATGAAAATTGTTCAGTTAATTCTACATGGGTCATTTCAGAAAACCTTCTGTGGAAGAGATCGCACTACACTGTAATTGATCAACAGAGACTACATGCTTTTATACAGAGTAAAGTACCAGTACTTATATCAGAAAATCCAGACATTTTTAGTAGCACAAATTGGACTTGATTCTTGTAAATGGAAATACAAGTTCGTCTCATTAATACTGCAATTTACCTTATCTGCTACCCATATAGCCATGGGCAATAAATGAGTTCCAATTCTTTTTTGAAAACAACACAAAGAGTTCTTTGCCTCAGTCAAGTTCTTCAAACACCACCACTTATAATCAATGTATCTGGAGTTAGTGTTACTTAATCAATGGTTATAGTAATGCTTTGTTCAAGTTCTGTATCTGCTCTAGATTACCAGCAGTGAAAAATAAGCACAATGCTTCCAATGAGATGCATGTTCTGTGCCAAAAGATCAGGTCCTATTCAAAACCTTGGCTAACAATACAAGCAAGTACATAGCAAGACAGATGGGGCCTATGGCGGGTACACTCCATGACCAGTCCCTGCCCTTCCCCACACCTCTCATCCATAAAGTGATGGGACTTTTTTCCTCAAGTGGGCTAACTCACATGAAAGAACATCTCACATGCAGCAGTGCAAGACAGACGGTTTCATATCAAGAAGGAACTGAGAAATTTTCTGACAAGATCAGACACCGTCTGAATATTTCATCATTGCTAAACTGGGCTGACTGAACAGCTGCAACAGATTTACTGGCACAGTGTCTGCCAGCTACAAAGCTGACAGCTACACAGGGTTTATCATATGCACTAATGGTCTGCGGTACCAACAGTGCTGAGTCACGCTCTACACTGAAACAGCAGCAACAGTAAAGCTGAAGTCAGAGGGAAGAGACAGCAAAAGTCTTCAGCGGTAAGACTATCATGTGCATTTTACCGTCCTTCGCTCGCCTTTGAGATGCTGAGTTCTGCAGATGCAAGCGGTGAGTGCCTCCTTATACAGCTGATACACTCAAGCATGATTAGAAATTTGTCCAGAGCGATGCAAGAGTCAGCAACAGCAAGCAACAAAAAACCAATTTCCTCTTCTCCAGCCCTCTGAAACCTGTACTTACTCCTCTGGACGACAACAACCCACAAGGAAGGTACTGAACCCAGAAAAGTGCTATGTGCAACATGCAGAGAGTGAAGTCAGCAGAGGAGATGAGGACAGGAATCCTTTAGAGAAAAAACAAACTCTAGGGAAAGGCTAATAAAATTACTGAATCACAGAATGATCTATTCATGCAAGTTATTTTCTTGCCGGTATTATATATTATCATCTAATCAGATGAGGTCCCTCCCCCCTGCAATGTCTTCTAGACATTAGAGAAATCTTGAAGTGTTGAATTAAAAGCCTTATTCACTCAGCCAACAAGTTAAAGAAAGTACTTCAGAAACGATGGAGCTTTCTCTCAGAGGACAAAGGTGTAAAATTTACATCCTTCCTGCTTATTCAGGGACAGCTTATTAATAAACAGTAATACCTGAACTTTAGTAAACATTACTATGTGAATTGTTACTGTTTTCAGTTTCTATTCCTGTAACTGGAAGGAAAAAAAAAAACAAAACCAACACAGCTTCATTCAAGAAACATACAGAAAACTGTATGTAAATATTTCTTCATAGAAACTAAAATATGAAATAAAGCATTGTGTGAAGCTGGATTGCCTTTTGGTAAGAAGAAACTTCACAGTAAGAACTGAAGGGCCATATTCATTAGTGCTTTTTTTTGCTTACATTCACAGACATCACACAGACAGCTTCTTGCTATTTTCACCACTTCAGAGAAGCAGAAAGTATTTGTATAAAAGCAGGTACCATCTGATTCTGCTGATTTGATGGGGCTGAATTATCCTCCCTGCTCGTACTAAATTTGTGTTGCCTTGTTGTTGGGATTCCATAGGATCACATTGTCCAATACAAGGTAACATGAGCTCAGCAGGAGGGAGGAAGACAATTAAATCTGTCTCCGTATCTCAAGAAGATAGCAGCCAATTCAGACAAATTACCAGGCTTGGCTATTATAATAGGGTTCATTCAGCCAAGACAAGGAGTGGAAAATTTTAAGTACTGTAACATTAAAAAAGATCTGTCACATATCATATGATTTGAACAAGGCAGGAAGTGAAAGGGTAGAGGAGAAGAAGAAAAGGAAAAAGAGGAATCTAGCTAATCACACTTAGCTGAGCTACAGGATCTTCTCTCTGAAGATGCAGTGTGTTACAGCTGGCTCTGCCCTGCAGTCCTCTCAAAAAGAGAGTCTGGCAGATACTGGACATCTTTTAAAACTTTTCAGAGGTTTTAGAACAGAAACGAAACAGACCTGCTGCACTGTACAGAAACATCATCACTAAAGTAGAAGATCTGTGCTAACCGTGAGTGACGCTATTCCTTTGTAATAGGATTTTAAAGCTTCAGCAATGCAAGAAAGCGCGGAGCTGTAGTTGTCCTCCTGCAAACCTGTCAGACACTGTTCTGCATGGGAGAACTCCTTCAAGCTGTTCAGCCAGAAGTAGAAGTGTTCTGAAGCCACTTGAGTCAGCAGGCTTTGATAGAGTTCTCTGGCCATGTCATGGTTGCCCTGTAATGACAAGAATGTTTCTAAGAGTCGACATGAAAAAAGCCTGTGGGTTTCTACGAAACAAACACAAAAAAAGAGAACAGTAACACCTCCAGAACTACTCTTACTTTAAAAACAGAAATAGCAAAACTTCTTCCAATAATTTGATCAGGACAATCCTAACAGTAAATAAAAGCACAAACATTTATTTTATGGAAATATCAGCTGGTATAGGGTATAGTACTTATTTACACAAGATAATTCAATAAGATGAGAAACAAATATCAAAGTTTACTTTTACCCCAGCATCTAGTACTACAGTTTCTACATAGTTCTAACCTCAGCTGTGACTTTACTGAAGGGAAAAGGGAAACAGCATCTTTTTCTTCCTTTCTTCACATTGAAGAAAGACAAATATGCATCAGGATGGCCTGTATCACCTTCTGAAGAACAGCTAAACAATGCAGATTAGGCATGTGCTCAAGAAACTATCAGTTCATTACCTTCTTCCTTCTCAAATACTTCAAAAATACAAGGGAAAAACCATCCTGCTTGGATGTCTGCCCTAAATGGCATATATCTGAATCGGCATTCCAGGAAAGTATGAGGGAATTTCCCCCCCAACTTCATTTCCTCCTCCCAAGTCCTACCATTTTCCTTACTTTCTCTTTCGAGTTCAAAGAAATCACCAGCATCCTTCCAACCACACCAAACCATTTTCCTCCAGGTATTTTGACTTACCATTCTGGAAGCCTGCCTGGCTATCCTGTAGGCAGTCCATCCATTGGAGGCATTTTCAAGCTGCTGTTTGATAACAGTTTTGATTTCTGGAGATAAAGCTTTCTGACTGGAAACAAATATCACTGTTGCAAGAGAAACCTAACAAAGAGTGGAGGGGTGAGGAACAAGGTTATATTTCAGGAACTAAGCAAAACAAGAAAAAAAAAAACCAGTTCTGTTTCCTAAACTACCAGAAATGATCTGCTTGATTTTGGACTCAAAATTACATAGCAGGTTACGCATACATTTTAACTGAGGAACTTTTCTCTACCATGTATCTTTTAAGTAGTTATGGCAACCCAAGTACTTCTTGCAGATGAAAGTCACTTTCATTCAAATAATCTTCACTGTGGTTATTTCAAATGTTTCAAATGAATTAATAGGAAGCTTGTAATTTCTTTCTTAAAATTCAAATTAATTTCCAAACACACAGGATAAAAGCATTTTTCTCTCTCACAGTATATTAAAAGTCATGTGCATCAGAGTACCATACATAAATTCAGCTGCTATTTTGTTTTTCTATAGTCATTATCTTACAGATACCCCAAGAATTTCAACAGCTAGGTTTGTCTAAGCAGTGCCATCTGCTGGAAAATCTAGCAGAATACACCGCATAGTTCAGCTCCATCTAGGAGCTATTTCAACATTGAACACTGACATGTGTACTCAAAAGTTAAAGCAAAATTGAAAACAGTGGCTGCAGACTGGCACATGAACTTGGACATATCAAATGGCTTAGCTGCCTTTTTAAATAAACCCCATCCACAGTAGTTTATACAGACTTTATCCATGAAAAGGGCCATTCACCAGAAGGAGGTCTTACCAAGAGTTCCTGCTTTTTATCTGTGGCAGCTTGTCCAATTAACTTATAGAGGTCCATCAGGTCTCCTAGCATCCCGTCTGCTAGGACAGGCAGCTGCATGGCAATAGCTGCTAAGCAGTGGCACATGAGGATCCGTGCAGCGTCCTGGGCAATGTGCAACTGGGTCAGCAGGGATTCAACCACTAACTGGCTCAGGTGAGGACGGCACTTGACCAGCTTCACCATACAAGTTAATGTGATCTGCAATTCACACAATCAACAGGTACAATAAATACAATGTCTACTTAAAAATAAAAAAGCCAGACACACTTATCCGCAAGTATGACTGCAGAAATATACAAGATCTGGTAATTTCAGAACCATGTACTCTACAAAAAATAACTTTTTTCTAAAAGCCCAAGCCTGTATCCCTGTGCTCACAGCACAACAACATACCACAGACTCAGGGAACAATAACCTTCTCTCTCATATTCCCAGATTTTACAAGTAAATAACTAGATAAAATTACTAGTGGCAGCTTATGAGGTGGAAAGATAAAAATGGTAGTTTATAGAAGCATTGTAATCACGTACATTAGCATCTCTTTCTCCAAAAAGCAGGTTCTCTCAAAGATTCTCTTCATCCTCCAGACACACTTCCATTCCATATTCAAGTTCATGTTTTATCACAGCTGTTCCTCTGAGAGGAATGCATTTCCCCCCCCTACAACAATCAGCTTCCGCTAGAGCTAAGCAGGGTTGCACTATAGTTGTGCTCAGTTTCTCTACTGCTCTGAACTCTGATTATGGGCAAAATCGTCACTTCCTTCCAATATGTTATACTTCCAACAGAAAGGATCTGGTGCACATTAGCCTTTCTGTTATGCAAGCTATTACTATACTAGAAGTTACAGCTGTGCTAGGGAAAGACAACAGTAATGTCACCTTTAAGGTTGCCTGAGCCCCTGGACTGTCATCTTGACTACAAAGAAGAAGAAGAGCTTCTAAGCTACAAACCGCATCTTGCTCCAAAGGTAGAAGTTCTAAGAAAAGAAAAATAAAGTTAGTTCCCGGTTATGTTTTTTGACCATAATTGCTGTAATGCTTCTACTGGTGTTGCAGTCATGGCAGATAAGTATCTTGGTAATACTCCAGCCTTACCTTATTTTGATTAGAAACAATTCTGCCATTCGATGTCTCAAGTAATTCAGCAGTCACACCGTGACATTCGTAGAGCATGCAGAAATCTCTGGACTAAGACTTCGAAATGCCCTGTTACTCTTTTGCAAAAGACTTTGTACAAAGAGTTTTCACAGGCTGACAAACAATTCACTAGTCTTACAACAAAGGTAAGACAAGCATTTATTTAGCACGAGGTCTGCTGTGCCCAGTATTTTTTCTCCAACTTAGGCAAAGATGGAATCTTCCCAACCATTCATAAAGTCACACAGAATATTTTCAAACTAGATTAAAGCCCCCATTCTCCCCAACCAGCATGAAGGATCAGACAGATTTACAGACATTCACAGACAAGACCAGCTAATACGTGCTAAGTGCATAAGCCTGACTGTAAACACATATTTCATTGTCCTTGCTTTCATTTACCTTTTTCCTGACAAGAGGTTGATATATTAGTCATAATTCTCACAGCATGAGCTGCAATGCCACGGTTAGTATGGTAACAGCACTCCTGTGCTAGTTTTACCAAATCAAGTGATCTCACAGTTGTAGCTGCCGTTCCTAAATAAAGACAAGGCAAACAGGACATAAAACAGCACAGTCCATAATTACAACACAGATCTTTTCAAGTACATTTCTTCAAAAACCTATATTGACTTAGGATTTTTTATTTTTCGTATGTTTAAAGGATAGGAGGAAAATACATCTCTCCACACACAGAGGCTCTCCATTCCTGAACATTGTACCAGTTAGACATACATAAGAAAGAATGTTTGGGTCTAAAGACTGAAGTGTCAGAGACTCAGAAATATTGCCTTAAGAAATATTATATCTGATTTTAAAAAGTTGGTGAGCATATTAAGACATACCAGAATGACTGAAGAGCATTTACTATTTGTCTCCAGTTCTGCAGCCCATGTAGTTGGGCTCATAATACTCATTAGGCCAGTCTGGCTTTCAAGAAGAAAGAAAACAGTATGACCATCATTTTAAGAACAAGATACCTTGAATCACTTTAAAATGTCTACTCTGTTTCTCCAGAGTATAGTCATAAGGCAGAAAGGGTCACCTGGGACTGAAGCAGGTCATTCCCACAAAGGTGGCACAGTGAAGTGGCGTAACAGTGGATAACTCACAAGCCCACTCTTACACCATTAAGTCTCCATGCTACTCCAAAACTATGCAAATCCATGGTTTCAGATCACCTTAAGCAGAATGCAGGTCAGCCATTTGACAGGCAACACATTTCTTCATTTTATGAAGAAAAGTTGAAGACACAAAGGTAAAAAACCCTTTAACATAGCATATTACCCACAAAATTCAGAACAAAATCTTAGACCATGACTATTCACGGGTATATGGCATCCCATTTTATGTTTACATACGATGAACAGTCTGACTCTCAGCTACTGTTCCGAAGTTCAAAAATAGTGAAATGCTACAAAGTGTTTAGATGAAACTGATTATCAGTAGACAGCCAACCCATTAGAAATGCTAAAGATAATGATCTCACCTAGTTTTCTTACCTGGAGCACTGCTGAAGTACTGTTTAATGGCAATGGTTCCCGATAATGTGGAAAGAACAGATAGCATGCCCAGTTTCAAGCTGTCATAAGGAGTGTGAAGAGCAGATTCGCAGAGTGCCTGAAGATCAGCAGGAGAAAAGATACAGAGGGAAGGAAGTCCCATGAGTCTGCATTAAATGTTCAGTTGCACTTGTCTGTGAAAAGTTTTGAGTCAAGATTTTTCCACAGAAAATATTATACTGAAATGAAGAGTTAAAAGTGATGTCCTAAAGCATTTATTTAGTTGACTGAGGACACAGCTTGCAGAAAAGTGGGTCTCATATGCTAGGAAACACCAATTGTAAGTCATTTATTAATTAAAAATCCATGGTAAAAATATTATCAGGTCTCACTGATCAAATATTGCAAACGATTTGAAGACAGTTCTCCAGTCTTAAAGATAATATTGATTATTTTGCCTTATAACAATTTGCAGAGTTTTATGTAAGTATACATATCTGAAGAGCAAAGTTTCAAGTGTCATTTCCTTTAACAGTCCCGATGTCCAACAGAATACAGTTTAAGTTTCTTGACAAATATCTTAAAGTGTATTTTATTTTTTAACTCTTTCATAGTAGAGCTCCTGTCATACTTTTGTGCCTTTTACCAGATCTCCTCAGACCTTAACACACCTAGATAGGAATAACTCTCAACATCCACATTTTCTCAGATTGGTTATACCAACACTGTCCACAATGCAGTCATTCACTGGTTTGGGAGGCTTTTTCAGCCAACAAGAGAGAAAGCAGTATGACACACAAATGGAAAATGTACGTATGTTTTGCCTCAAAGCTAAATTGTAACATCCAGTAACTGAACAAAGAAAACCAACACAGAATTCATTCCACAGAACAAGTAAAAAACCCCAAAGTGTTCTTAGCAGGTATACATATGTTCTTGTATGGTGTAAGGGTTAAATTCTAAATAAATTTGTAATTTGTACCAGTGTAGCATTTTACAAATCCACCAAATAGTATGGTACCAACAGACAGAAGATGATGCAATGATGAGGGCTGAAAATAAGTCTTGATGTCTCTCAACACACTGATGCCTTACTCCAGTGCTATGAGATCACCACTCACAGAGCATATTTGAAACAGTAACTATGAAGAATGCCAGGAGCACTGAAGAATTAGCAGGATGGTCCACAGACTGCTTGCTACCTTTGCAGTCAGTGGGAGGAGTGCTCTGAGCATCAACAGCAACACCTTGTAAAGCTCACATCTAGAAATCAGTGAAGTCTCCACAATTTAAAGACCACACCCTCTATCTAACCTACACAAACAGACCCAAAATGCTGAAGAAGTTAACACTGCCAAAACTCTTGCTGGTACAAAGGTACAAGAGGCAGGCTTTGCCGTGAGAAAAAGGAGTCTCTGTTCCAGGCCATCTTGTATAAACATTACCCAGTCTTTTAAATAGATGGAAAAAAGTTGCCCAACACAAAATGTTTGCCTTCTATTTCAGAAGTCAGAAAAACTCTCATTACTTCTGCATGCCATTCAGCAAGCAGTAACAAGCTTCAGCCAATTGATTTTGTTCTAACCCAGTCACTGATTTAGTTCTGACATCAATGGAAGTTTTTCCCATGCATTTCAACCATCAGGACACCTACTTTAAGACACTACATAACAATGAAAGCCATGTTATCCATGTCTGTCACTTGTACTGAGATAAGCACCAACCAGGCATAATGGTGCACAGTAGGGTTTTGACTGAAAAGAATCCATAAACCATTAAAGCAATTCCTTAGAATTTCTAAAAAGGAAATACATTTCTGGTATTGATCCATTATGAAGAATAAAGCAGTTCACCAAGACAAAAACTTCTGCACACTCCAAATCATCTTATCTGAGAATTGGAGACAAAGCAAAACATGCTTTATTTCTCACACGATTGTTAAAGAAAATCCAGTTTTTCCTCCCAGCTGCCTTGTGCTCTAACAGTGTACAGCAAAAGTAGCTTCCAAGAGCAGCAAAAGCAAAAAGACTCAGAAAAGTTGAGCTATAAGCCTGTGCCATTAATCTAATCTGAAGTTATTTTCTATAGTAATTTCTACCAAGAAAAGGGAAAGATGGAGCAAAAGATGTTCACATGCAATTGCGATTGAAAGAAAGCAGCAATACTAGCTACAACATAACAACTACTTTCCTAAATAACACAGATGCACTATAAACACTGTTACGGTCTCATTCATAAAACAGGAGTCACAAGGGTACTATCGAAAATGAGTTGTTAATTCTAAGAAATTAAGTCAAAATTACAATTGTCATTCCAAATATATCTCGCTGGACGATATCCTTTGACAAACCCCAGAGAGACTCTCTGTGTTACATGTGAGAATACACACTCAGTATCATACGATTAATGTAAACATTCAGCTCTCATGTCTATTATCTGAGATGAGTTTGTCAGATGGAAAAGCTATTTCCTCACTGATATTCTATGAACTGTTCATCAATACTTGGCTACTCTGCTTGGCAGAGTAGCCTAACTTAAGGATATGGATATGTTCTTCCTTCCTTGACCTCCCAAATTGTTCTTCTGGAAAAAATTTTACAACTAATTGCAAAGTTTCACAATAAATTCTAGTTTCAAAATGTATAAACCTGAATATTTTCTCTGCTCCATGTATGTGGTGTCTTGTTGGCCAATAACTTTAAATCTTGGATTGCGAGCCTCTTCACAGCCTTCCTGGGGTCGTTCTTCAAGTACTGCAACAAAAGCTGGATCTGCAATAAAATGAATTAATCATCGCAATAGATTCGAATTCCTCAGAGTTCTTCAAGAAATACATTTTTAAATGCACTCTACTGTACTGAAGCATTAATTTGCTTGCTTGCAAGGATAGCAAAAGGCACACCCATGACCCAAGAGAATATGCAGCAGTGAAAAGTAAAGCCTGGGTTCTACAGGTAAGATTAAATGTTTTCAGAAAAAGTCAGGGTGTTTGCTTTCCTAAATGCTGATTGATCCTAGCCAATTTCAATCCCAGTTGATTTTAAGAAAGACAGTTACGGTCTGTAAAGAAGGGGTCATATATTTGATGGGGTTATCTGGAAACAGGATCAGAGAGGGAAAAAAAAAATTAAAGCAGCAGCAGCTTTCAGGGTGTTTTTTCTATACAGCACATAGAAGCAACCACCCTAGCATATCCATCACAATTAATTTTCAGCATCGGGTAGAATCTGAGTTTTTTAAAATGTCCTTTAAGTTGAAGGAACAAATTAGGAAAATTACCTGTTTTGGAATGTCAACCAAAGAAGAAGCAGCGAGCAGAGTGAAGGTGTGCAGAGTAACAATGACCATCTTGGTAGAGGGATATGATGTCACCAGCTGCTGAAGCAGCTGCCGGGAGCTGGAGGCCAGGCTGGCATCATGATGCATGTGCTGTAGAATAGGGATCAACTTCAATTTCAAGTCCACAGGTGTGGCCAAACCTGCAGCAAGGAAGAGAAACACTGGCAGAGTGCTGGCTTTGGGCGGTTCTGAGGCACACAGTACATCTGCATTGCTACCACTGTTGAGGGCAGAATGTGCAGACACCTGCATTAGCTTCAAATAACTAACTGCTAGCCAAGAGCATAACAGCAGTGGTATCAAGCACTTCCACAGCTCTTTGAGAAGATTGCTCCTTCCTTCATTGCAGGTAACACACATATTAACTCATCTGAAGCAAACTGTGATGGTCTATGTAAGTTCATTCATCATACTATAGATGAGCTTTTAGTTTTTTACCAAACGGGTGTTTCGAAAACAAGATACAAGAATCGGATATTAGATTATTGGTTAGCTAATTTATTTTAAAAACTGGAATCATTTGAGGATAAGGGCAACAGCATTCTGATATCCGATATTTACATCTGGATAATAAACAATTCAAATTGAAATTAGAGTTTTCCTTTTTATCATCCAATATACATATGTACCTTGAATCATCTCACTGATTTTATTACATATTCCAGCAGCAAAATCCCTGTAGAGAAAAGACAAAGTGCCAGGTGAAATGAAAAATAAAGTAATAAATAACTTTAAAGTAATAATAAAAAAATAATCAACTGAAGTACAAAACATTGTGGTTTAAAAATAAAAACTTTCACAAAAAAGTGCTTGCCAAGACCTAAGTCATTTTAGAACCACTGCACATGGGCATGATCAAATGATAAAGTGGAAGCTTTCAAAGATTAGTGAAAGTAACAGGCAGCACTATATTTTGTTCCCTAATATAATTGCTGTAAAATAATCCTTGATTACAACTGTTGTTTCACTTTGCAGTTCCATATTCATGAGCTTTCCATTACTACTAAAAAAAAAAATCCGTTAAACTTGTATTCAAATTTCTTTACAACACTGTTATTGCACATAATTAAAATGTTTTGCTATAAAGGACATGGGTAGCACTACAGAAGGTAATATTAAGGATCGTGAATGCCAGTGTCAATGGGGTTTCCACTCTCCGTAGTACAGAAAACTGAAAAAAATTACACCTTACTTTGATTGTGCAGAAAAGTTGGCAGCAGCAAATATAGCAGCTTCAACTTCCACATTATCATGGGAATCCAAACTCTGACGAATACTGTGATGTGCATTCTTCCTTTCTGGAATAATAGATGCCATACTGCCCAGCATCCTACAGAAATAAAACAGCAAAATCAGGAAGAACAACGATCATGAAGAAATGCAAGATGAGACCAAATGTAAAAGGACTGGTTAAAAGATAATTTTTATATAAATATGTGCTCTTTCATGTCTATTACAGAAACAAACAAATGCTAAAAGTAGGCATACAATTAAAATGTAACAAATTTTGTCACACGGGTTGTGTCAGTGGTTTAATGAAAAAAAATTTAAATTTTGATACCTTGTATCTTGAAATGGGCACGGTGAGAACCTTACCAAGAATTCTCATAAAATTAAGATTCTGTTATGGCACTGGCAACAAGTATTTTTAAGATGCTTTTAACATTCAAGCTCTGGTATCAGTACAACAGATTTAATGCTAAAATGTATTGATGGCTGTTTTGAGACACACATGAAGTACCATGGGATATAAATTCAGGAATGCGGTAGTCTAAGGGGATAAAAAACACACTTAGAGAACTGTTTCCACCCTTTCTATCTCTCTTCCCAGTTAAGACTGCAAAAGACTTGCTAAGAAATCAAAATTTCCAGAGTGTTACCATGATTCAGCAAACAAACATCTGACTTCCATCATTTGTTTCTAAGATCTTTCACAGATGTAAGATAAGGTTATTACTGGGAATAATGCAATACTTTTTGTGCAACTACTAAAAAAAGGAGCAAACCAATCTATACTTCGCTAAGAATATCTCAAAGATGCTTTTCACACATATCTAGCATCAATTAAAAAGACAAACTAACGCAAGATTTGCACTGATGGTAATTTTAGCAAGAGTGCTACGCAAATATTTACAGGCAGTTATCTAGCAATAAAATTCCACACAAAGTTTTACTTTTTGCAGATCTTTCAGCATATTCTTTCCTACCGATGCTACTTAAGGAGGACAAAAACAAAGCAACTGAAGATTTTAATCTGAAATTGCTGAACCAACAGCCATTTTAACCTTTCACTTGATGCAACCTGTGAATTGATTATCAATTTAAGTATTTTTTTCAAACTGAGCAGATTTCCCGAGACTACTAGAAGTCCATAAAGATAGCCCTCAATACCAGTCAACAAGTGTAATCTTATGTTAGAACACTGAAGTGGAACTAAAAAACAAGTAGATATACTGTATTTACAGATTTCAGAGACACTAGCACATGAAAGCATAATCTCAAATAAAATATCAAAAGAAGAGAGAAATGGACATATGAGCTAATCAAACAAACCCTTGTTAATGCCTCCCATCTTTCAATAGTGAAATCAGTAACGGTTCTAGATGGGAAGAAGAAAAGAACACAACCAAAGAAAGAAAAGTGCTCTCTTCACAGTTCACTGGCACAGGAATTGGAACATGCAGTTGAAACGATCATGTTGGATAATGTTAGAGACACAGACACCAAAGCAGCCCAACTGTGACATTAAAGATACCTTATTTTTTTTTCCCATTTGATTCCCAGGACATCCAAAGCAATAATACAACGGCACTTCCTTAGAAGTTACTGATCAACAAGCAGTAAAAGACCACAAACTGAGAAAACAAGCAGTAAACTTCTAGGACAATGATAAATGAAAAATAGGTGCAAGCATAACAAGGTTCAAATAAATAAGTTTTGATTACAAGTTAACGAAAAATTATTTTAACGTGGAAGGAAGCACTTTCCTTTTGGTCCCAGTCCAAATATATCACAGCCAACATACGACACATTGCATACAGCTACTCTCTGGGTTATGCATACAACAGGTTTAATTTTCTATTCCTGAGTGCACAAAATTTAAATGCTGCAAATTCTGTTTTGCCTGGAGCCATCCAAAACATTCTGACTGTTGTAAACAGTCAATAACCTTGATCTTCCTGATCACGGATCCTTAACAATTAGCCCCTTTGAAGACCAATGTCTTTGCTCTTAACTCTTATGAGCAAAGTATAAGACGCTTCCTACATTTCATTCATGGTAGTTGCAGATTTTGTTATTCCAGACTGGCATACTAATAATTAGCTAGACATCTGAAGTAAGTTAGGTGCATTTATGTAATACATACCGAAGCGTAATAGCCCGAGCAACTGGATCATTGCTATGAATTACTGAGAAAACTCTTTTGACAAACTCGTCCACATTTAGGATCTTCTCTAAGTGCTTCTCACTCTGCTGGGTAACTTTCAGCACACACAACCTCAGGAAGTTGTTTCTGTTAGAAGACACACACATTTCTTTATCACGCTTTTTATAATAAAAATTCAAACACTTTGAACACTAAATTATTTTTTAAAATCTTTTGAGAGTAAATAAAAACAAGCAAAGATTTATGTTTTAGAAACATTATATTTAAGTAGACTGATATAGTCAAAAAGAGACCATTAGCACACTATTATTTCATTTTCCAGTACAGGTAGTATCAAATTTAGGCCAAATTCTAGGGAAATGAACCAGTTGACACTAGCAAAAAGGAGCATAAGCAGATGCCTGTTTTGTGCACACTGAAGGATCTAATTCTGCTAGAAAAGCATGTCCAGGTCTAAGACAGAAAAGTCTAATTGCCATCACCTGGTGTGAGTTTCTTTACCTTCCTGTAGCCAACAGTGAAGATTCTACAACAGCAACAAATAACTTTGTAAGCTATTACAAAGCAGCTCCAACGTCATCGCATGCATCATTTAGACACCAGGCACAGAGCTATACTTTGGGCTTTGTTATTAACATTCCTCAGAGATGGAATTTGCAAACGTGATAATTCATCTGTTTATTAATTATGAATTTGAACATGCCTATGGTGCAGTATTTACACCAGTGAACTTACACTGGTCAGCAAATGCATCCTCAGATCAGGACAGGTGGAAAGGAACTGTGTCATTGATCATTCACAGCCACTTAAGGCCACTAAAGATGGGGAAAGCACGCTTCAATCAAGCACAACTTGTTCCCGGTAGGCTGGGTACCACTCCGGTATTATCAGGCAAGCAGGAAAGCCCCACGACCGCACAGGCTCCAATGCAGCAACTCTCCAAAATGCTGTGTATTACTACAGATCAAAGGTTTCAACAAAAAGAAACTGACGAATGCTACTTACCCCATTCTGAAAACATCGGCTAGCTTTAGGAAAGCTGAATTAATGAGAATAGGGAAAGGATATTTCTGGAAGAGCCTGGGAAAACGAACCACGGCTTCGCACTGCTCCCCGAGCTTGCCGGACCTGAGGCCTACACAGGACAACAACCGTTATTCCAGGTGAGGGGGTGATCTCATTAATGTTTATAAATATGTAAAGGGTGAGTGTCACGAGGATGGAACCAGGCTCTTCTCAATGACAACCAATGATAGGACAGGAGGCAATGGGTACAAACTGGAACACAGGAGGTTCCACTGGAATATGAGAAGAAACTTCTCAGTAAGGGTGACAGAGCCTGGAACAGGCTGTCCAGGGAGGTTGTGGAGTCTCCTTCTCTGGAGACATTCAAAACCCACCTGGACACCTTCCTGTGTAACCTCATCTGGGTGTTCCTGCTCCGGCGGGGGGATTGGACTGGATGATCTTTCGAGGTTCCGTCCAATTACTTACATTCTGCGATTCTGTGATACTGACGCTCCCTCAAAACCAGGCCCTCCCCCCGCGGTGAAGCGGTACAGAACAGTGCTCCCCGCCGCTGGGGACCGCAGGCCGCGGGGACCCCGCCCCCTACACCGCGGCGGTCCCAGCCCCGCCCCTCAGGCCGGCGTCAACCTAGAGCCCGCCCGGCCTCACCTTTGTCCAGCTCCATGAGGGCGGAATTGGCGTCCAGCTCCTGTTCGCCGTAGCCCGCATCGGCCAGGAAGGACTTAGCGCTGGCAGCCATGCCGGCTCCTCACCGCCGTGCGCCGGCCCTGCCCGCGCGCATGCGCGGGCGCCCTCCCGCCGGCCCAACCCTTCAGCCCTCCCGCCGCCGCNAGCCCCCACACCGGCCGCGACCGCTCGCGGCGGCTGCATCCCCGTGCCGCTCCGGGGGGTGGGTGTGGCCTGCAGGCCCGGCCCCTCCGCGCCAGCCAACCAGAGGAAGGGGGCGCGGCTCGGCGGGCGCCTGCTGTCCAATGAGGGGCCGAGGCGCGCTTGGCGGGTCGGTCGGTGGCGGGAGTTGGCGCCACGAGCCGTGTCCCGCGCGCACCGGTTGCCGTTGGCCATGCTATGCCGCGCGCTGCTCCACCGCGCCTCGGCCGCGCCGCCCCGTGAGTACCGCGCCCGCCTCGCGCCCCGCTCCGGCCTCTTCTGCCTCTTCCCCGGGCGGCGGCGCCGCGGCAGCGACAGCGCGGGCCGCCCGCTGCCGTAGCGCTGGTCTCGGAGCTCCCGGGTTACACCCCTCCCCCCCCGACGGCGGCTCGGGCGCCTCCACAGCCGCTGCGGGGGCCTCGGGGCTCCTCGCGTCCGCGCCGGTGCTGTCCGGTGTGGTTACGGTCCGTCTGTCTCGCCGTAGGTCGGTCCTCGCCGCTCCCCCTGCAGCACCTCTTGGACAGCTACCAGTGCAGCCGAGAAGATGACCACCTGTCCTACGGGGAAACGGGGATGCCCGTCCCACCTTTCGGCTGCGCCTTTTCTGCAGGTAAAGTCACCTTCGAGAGGCCCTTTCAGGGGCCAGGGTGTGGGGTCCGCTATCAGCACTTTTTAATTTATTTTTTTTTCATATGTCTCATTACTTAGTTTTAGAGTTTATTGCTTTAAAGTGAGCTGATAACAGTGTACTTGCATCTAAATGTGATACAAAACCGCACCATAGTGCTCCTAGATATACCTGTGAAAAGTATTCCCTTAAAGAAGCAACTACAAAGCATTTATTCTAAAGCCTCTTTGTTTCAGCTTTGTCTGTTTCAAGGTATGTCCTCTTGGTGACAGTGCTAGGCTACAGAGTTGAAAAACTGAACTTTGTTCAAAGTGTATGAAACGGATGGAGTATGTAGAAATCAAAGAAGTGGATGGATGTCACTGGACTGTGACATGTAGCATTTTCCTGTGATAAATACATGATGAGTGAACTAAATGTGGAAGCTTCTGAATCTTTAGTGCAAAACTCTTTCATTTGTAGAACTCTAGTTTTGGTGGGAGCTTATACATTTCTCCAAGGCAGCTTCCTGCTTTTCTAACTCACATCCACAGAAAGTACTGGAGGTTATAGATGATAGGTAGTGGTACAGAGAACTATTATAGCTGGTGAAAGAGGCCATTATCTCAAAAGTTGCTCCTGGAGCTATTTGATTGCCCATGTATCGTAGTTCCTGAATGGAACATCTAGAAAAAGCATTTGCCAATATTTCTGCATTTTGAACATTTGAATTGCTATGTTAATACTTTTTTTTCAAACCTATCTATTTGCCGTGTACCCTACTTGAAGTGTTTGTGGCCCTTTACAAAGAGCAAGGACATCATTATGATTCAGCTACATAATACACAAATACATTTCGATTTCTTTTCAGCCCCGAATTTGGAGCATGTACTGGCAGTTGCAAATGAAGAAGGATTTGTTAGACTGTATGATACTGAAGCTCGAACTACCAGCAAACTCATCTTTAAGGGTATATATTATACAAAATGTGATCTTCATTTGATGTGTCATGTACTAGACCTACTGGAATCAAAGAAAGCTTTTTGCAAGTCATTTAAACATAAATGTGGGCAGTACTTAAATCCTTTCGTATACTTTGCTGAGTTTTTACAGAGCAGCAGCGTGACTGTGCTCTTATAACAGCAGTAGTAGGTGAATTGTTCTGTGATGTTTTTCATGCCTAAGGGAAGCTGTTGACAAGTTTTCTGATTTCAGTGTCTGGTGTTCTTTAGTCTTCTGCAAAATATCACACTGCAATGCACTGAGCTAATCTTGGGTTTTGTTTTGTTGTTAGAATGGCAGGCTCACTCAAATGCTGTATTTGACCTTGCCTGGGTACCAGGGGAACACAGGATTGTAAGCAGTCTTTTCCCACCTAATTTTATTTTTAATGCTTTGGCAACTGTGTGCAGAAAGTGACTAAAGCTTTTTATTTTTCCTTCTGAAGGTCACTGCTTCGGGAGATCAGACAGCCAAGGTGTGGGATGTGAGAGCCGGGGAGCTTCTTGGCATATGCAAAGGTCACCAGTGTAGCCTCAAGTCAGTTGCTTTTT
Source organism: Pampusana beccarii (assembly GCA_013399365.1). NCBI lineage: Eukaryota > Metazoa > Chordata > Aves > Columbiformes > Columbidae > Pampusana > Pampusana beccarii. The sequence goes on along the minus strand of VWYH01010423.1, from coordinate 783,254 downwards.
CTAGGTTTGAGAAAGGTAAATGTTGATATTCCCTGTTGTCTCTTTTTCCCTTCTTCTTTCCTCCTGGCACATCGGTACTTTTGGGGCTAAAGAGGGCTTTGGAAACTGTCATTTAAAAGAGCAGAGGCAAACTGAGCAGCAGCCTAGCCAGTGAAGCAAAACTAACTTGTTGGAACTTCACAGTGACCTGATGCTAATATCTGCATGTTTCTGATCTTGGGCAAGTTTAAGATATGATCTTGAAATCATTCAGTCCTTACTTCCATACATAAATTTGTAAATACTCTTTTCATAAGCTTTTTTCTCTAGAGTAGTAGTAAAGAAAGACTAGGAAGACTAAGGAAACTAGTCAAAAAGTATGGCAGAACACTGGCCTGAGTTTTATATTTCTAGGACTGGCATTCCAAGTGTTGGGGCAAAAGAGCCAGAGGCACATAGATGGCATTGTACTGCATTCAGTTAATTAAAATAAAACTTTTGGAAGCTAATAGCACTCTTTTTCACTCTCTCAGCTGTCTTCTGTACGGGAGGCAGAGATGGAAACATCATGGTTTGGGATACCAGATGCAACAAGAAAGGTAACCGAACTTTCAGATATGTATCAAAAAAGCTCAGTATCTTGTGTAAAAACAGTACGCAAATACACATGTTGGACTAATGCTTTTGATTACAATATAGGCAACACTTCTCTAAGAAGGGGCGTGTCGGATAACAGTGGACTGCTTTTGTACAGTAAAGGGGCAGAATAGGTATTCCTTCTGTGTCTAATGTTTTTTGCACTTTGTAACAGTCTCAGATTAGCAGCACGATATACATACTGTCCTGATAATACCCTGTGTACTGGTAAGGAGATAAGGAGGTACAGAAAACATCCTTGTATGGGACAAGGAAGGAGATAGATGGGCTGGGTGAAAGTGCACAGGTCAGAGCCGTTCAGAGGGATGAAGCAAAGCTGGGAAGATTCCTGCCAGAGGTGGAAGGAAGGCAGAAAGTGCATGAGCAAAGGAGCTTGTGAGTGCTGGGAGCAATGAGTATGTTGTGGGAACACCTCCTAAATGGAGGGTGAACTCATTCTGCTCCTTTCTTTCTGTTTCCTGGAGCTTTTCCTTCCCTGGTCAGGTCATGCCTTTATCCCTCTTCCCAGTTCCCTGCTCTATCCCAGAAGTTTCCTGGCCTGTGCTGTCAGAACATATCTCTCTGATCTGTCCCAGGCTCCCTGGCTCTTCAGACTGGCAACTGGGGGAAAGGAGGAGCTCCACATGATTGAAGTGGAAAGTATAGGGAAAAAAAATGTAGAAAAGTCGCTTTTCTCTAGTGCAGCAGTAAGCTTCATAAAGTGAGAAGTTGCAGCCAAAGGCTACTAGAAAATTATGAAGTGGAAAAGCACTGGAAACCTACCTATGAGTACAGTTCTGCTCAGGATGAAATGGATTGAACACTCCAGATGAGGATGCATGCTGAAGCCCAGACCAAGGGCGGATGATTTCCAAAGGCAGCCGGCCTAGGCCAGTTGTAGCTTCAGTGTCCACACTACACTGACCTCTGCAATTTTTTGCCATATATGCTCCTGTTTTCTACTGTGTTCTTCTTATGGGTTTCATATGTAACCAGCAGTGGTTGTTTTCAGAATACATGATTTTAAATGGTTTTAAATGTTAGTCTCAGCCACTGCCTGTTTTATTAAAGTGATGGAAAAATTGCATAGAAACTTTTAATTGAGATGTCTTTGATTTCTTTCAGATGGATTTTATAGGCAGGTGAATCAAATCAGTGGAGCACACAATGTGGCGGACAAGCAGACTCCTTCCAAACCAAAGAAGAAGAGGCAGAACCTAAAAGGACTTGCTCCCTTGGTGGTAGGTATCTGGGAAACAAATGAAAAGTAGGCCTGTCTTCTGAGGACAATGCTGTTCATAGAAGCCTTCCTAAGTAATTATCACAAGAAATATTTGGCTTGAATGTCATAATTCCTTCAATTTATCTTTGCAGAGGTAGGTTTTTTTGTTATTGTCACTTGCTACAGCTAATTTTAGATACAGTTTATTTGTCTAACAACCAATTAGCCATCAAAACCACCTTTGTGGAAATGCCATGTGAAAATACTTCTTTTTTTTTTTTGATTTTTCCAGAGAGGAAAGAAGTGGTCCAACATTCTTCTTTTTAGGGGGGAGATAGGGAGTTGTAACTTTTTTTTTTTCCCCTAATTTGACCACACAAGTGACCGCTTACTGCAGTAAGACCTAGTCTTATTTAATCTATTAAACCTTGTGATGAAGGCAGCTCTCTTATCTCTGACCTGAAAGGTTTAACTTCAGACTGCTGCCCAAATACTTACTGCTCAGTGGCGATTGCATTTGTGGGAGTGTTTGAAGGGTTGTTGTCTGTTTCGAGGTTCTCCTGCCCGGCTAGGAGGAGGTTTCCTTGGTATTCACTTGACCTTGGACTAAGCAGCAAGATCTTGCCGACCTTGAAAGAAAATAAATGTTGTGGGTTTTTTTTTTTCCTTCTCTCCTTCAAGGATTTCCAGCAGAGTGTAACTGTGGTGCTGCTTCGGGACGAGCATACTCTTATTTCTGCAGGAGCTGTTGATGGGTAAGGAGGGAGGGACACCTGCTTTTCTGTCTATTCTGTATGTTCTTCACAGTGGCACAAAAAGACTGAGCAATTTTTTTCCTAAGATCACACAGTGGCCCACAAAGCTACAGTTGCTATTAGGTAGAATCAGCAGAGCTATGCTGCCAGCTTGCTTTGGCAAAGCTGAATGCTGCTTTTCTTCCTTACTGGAGGTGGCAGTGCTGGAACAAATTGTGCATATGTGGTAAATGGTCATTTTAGTGTCTTAGCTATGGGGCAGAATGAGAGCAGTTCTTACTATCCCTCTCTATTCTCATGGACTTATTGGACCTCAAGTAAACAGAGCATTGTCAGAGAGCTGTTTTGGGATGCGAGTGGGTGGCTGGTGCCTGGATGTGTGTAGGCATGCTTGAGAAAATGTTGCCTTGAGTTACAAAGGGTGCATTCTTCTAGGTGCCAGATCTGGTGCAGCTCTTGGAGCGCAAGCAAACTGTCTCACTGGTTAGCATGGCGATTACCCTCTCAGAACTCAAGTCTTTAGCAGGCTCCATGTGATCAGAGCCTTTCTCAGGCCGATAAGATTGACTCTCCTGCCTATGGCTCATGAGAGAGGCTTGCTCCTGTCGAGGAGGAAAAACCTTGAAGGCCTTCATTTTTAAAACTACAAGTCAGGAGTACAAAGGCATCCTTGCATTTCCTTTTACTAGCCGAACAAAGTTGACTTATGCCCCCATGTTGTATCTTGTGTAAGTTACAGAAGACAATGCCACTTCCTCACCCATAACCAGCAGAGCAGTTGTTTTGCTTTCAGCCTATCTCTGCTCTACTCTCGCTCAGCTGCTCCTTAGCACTGGACGCTCCTCAGTAATGAGCAGTCTGTCTCCCTGTGCTCTTAGAAGGCCCTGTCAGCATTGCAAAATAAATTTTGAGGTTGAAGACACTTGTGCTTTTCTATTTCAGTGTGATCAAAGTATGGGACTTGCGCAAGAACTATGGGGCTTACTCTCAGGACCCGGTGCCTTTCAAGTCTTTTTTATACCCTGGGACCAGTACTCGCAAACTTGGTAAGTTATTGGAGGATGTATTTGTTAAAGTGCAAAGTGAATTTAAGAAGTACTGGCAATGCCATCTCTTTAGCCAATTAGTGATCAGACTGACAAGCTCAGCAGGGTATTTTGATTGCCAATACCAAATATTCAAGTTGCAGAGTGAATGTGCCCCACTTTTGTATCATTGCACCAATGACAAATACTTGCATAAGCTTCAGCAGTGCATTTTCAGAAATGGAGATGAGAGAATGATAGAGCTTTTGAGGTAGAATTCAGCTAGTAGTTTTGATGCATGAGGAAAAATCAGATTGAACTCTTTCTTTGTGTTGTATCTTGCAAATACAACAGACCAGACTGGCTTTTTACATTATAACCTTCCAGAGTTGAGCAATACTTAATGCTTTTTGTTATCAAAAACAGTAGCACTCTTGTTCATGCTGCTCTGTGCTTCTTTGTATTAATATCTTAATGCCTTACAATGCTCTGATGCAACACAGTAATTCCTGATGACTTATCTAATCAACTATCTTGACGTGGTAATGGTCAGTGTCAGTCCCAAGAACTTGAGGGTAATCCTCGAAGAGCTGTCTGTGGAATAATGTGCTGTCAGGGAAAGATTTTTTTTTAACCTAAATCACGAGCAAATCAGAACTTGGCTTTTTCTACCAAAGCGTGAGGATTTCTCTTTATTTTTAATCTGCAAATTCTACAATTTGTTGTTCCTGTTGTCCATTTGAAACTATCAAATGGATTACTTGCCTGCTCTGAAGGTGAGATCTTCTCTAAATACCACCCTGAATCCTCATGAGAAAATGTAGATATTGTTCTAGAAGCTTTCCTTCTCCAGCAAGTGCTCTGTCAAACAGATACACTTTCCAATAACAATCTCATATACGATAGAGATCCTTTCTAAATTTCTCTCTCTAGGCATTTCTTTGAGAATGCCTGTTTTTTGTGGAGTTATTTCTGATGAAGAACTTCTCTCTTTGTAGGATATTCTAGCCTTGTTTTGGATTCCACTGGTGTTAATCTGTTTGCTAACTGCACTGATGACAGTATCTACATGTTCAACATGACAAGTTTAAGGACCGTTCCAGGTATGCGTGACATCTGTGCAAAGAGCTGCAAAAAATAGGTGTTGCAGACCACAGAAAGGCAAGTTCCTCCCTGTGACTTAGAGAGACCAGCTTGAATGCTTAGGAGACTTATTCCATGCTCTTGTATCTAAATCCACCCAGGAGAGAAGGCACCTGTGCAAGGGCCAATCATATTTTGTGTTAAGTGACCCACATGAAATTAATAGCACAAAAACTTGCATAAATGCAGATACTGGTTCACCCAGACTAAGGGTAGTTTGCATGTTATCTGGTGGGGAACAGCTAGTGTCCGGCTGCTACTCACCTGAAGCAAGTTTGAATCTTGTGCTTACTGGCAATCACTGATTTTTCGAGCTCTTAGATATGCATCCATGTAAAATGGTCATAATCAGATACTTTAAGATGTCTTTTAAATTTAGCTTCCATTGCAGTTTACGGGAGAAAGCATCCCCAGCATACTGTGGAGATGCTTCAGCTTTTTTGATTCCTTCAGCTCTGCATCTGTGACTTCTATGTTGACATGACAGCCCACAGATTTCAGTGCGAGAAGCTGCTATGTCAGAAGCCAGTGGCCGCTTCTCAGAAAGCAGCAAAACTTGTTAGATGCATTCCAGCCAGACACGTGGTTTAGTTTCCGTTGCCTTTTCTCAGTCTCTCAGTTAATTGAAATTAAATGAACAATATGTCCTTCTGTCTGCTCTTCAGGAGGGCAGTGTGGTGGGTGGGAATGCTTCCAGAGTCAAGAAGTGGTGCAAGTAGCACATTTTAATAGGTCAGTTGTTGAGTTTTACCACGGGTGTGACTGTTGAGCTGTGGAAATATGCAATATCCTGTCCTCCCATGGGAGTGGGCTCTCTCCAAAGCACAGAGCATCCCACCCTCGGCCTCTTCATGGAGCTCTTGCCTTCTGCATGCAGCTGATAAAACCCAGCGAGCAATCTCCGTTCAGCCAGCCGGATGAAGCGTGTGTGGCTTCCTGTCATGTCGCTGTTCCCACAGAGGGCAGCGCTTGCCCACCGCTCTGTGCTTCTCTCCTCCCCACTGTGGCTGCGCTTGTCTGGTCTGGAGGCAGCTGGAGGTTGTGAGGGGATGTGAGGAAATTCCTCACTCTAGCAGGACTTGCTGGTAGGTCTGGCTTAGGAAGAGGCTCGCTGTCCTGTAGCTGTTGCTGTGCTGAGAGAGCTGTGGGTAAAAATTAAGGGATATTTTAGGGGTCCTGCAATTTTTCAAAGACCACCAAAGGCAGCCACCTATCCTCTGGTCTATGGGTCACCTCCTTTACCAAAACCACTATTAAAACAGGACTGGTAGAGAGGGTGCCAGCCCTGCCTGGTGCTACATCAGGAAACTCGGCCTATCTGCCCCAATGAGAGGATGTGATGCAGTGCAGCCGGGTGCTCTAGGTCCACCCTCAGCTCCTGTGCTGGCTACCAGCTCCTCCAGCCCTGGCAACAGGGGAAACGGCGGCCATTCAGGGTAATGCTTTCGAGGCTTTCACAAACACTATTAGGGCTTTAAATATAGGCAACTGGCAAGCGTGGTTGACATGGTGCAAGTTTTGTTGATGAAATAAAGATGCTGGAGCAGGAGGAAGGAGCAGAAATGCCCTCGTTGCCGCCTGGGTGGAAGAAGGCCCTCACTATGCTTTTTGCTAATGTCACGGGGCTGGTGGTGGTGGAACCATAACCAGAGTAGTAGGGCAGCCCCAGGTGATGTCTCGGGGTGCTTGTGACATGGGTGAAGCTAAAGCTTTAATGAAACTGCCACTGCTTCCTAATGCTGTGGAGAGAGCTGTTCAGGTAAACCTGCTTCTTCGTTTGGGAAGCCTGAAGGTCTCCAGGTGAATAATAAAGACTTTCTGCTGCAACCACTTTCTCCAGAGGACATGTGGCTGGGCAGGAAAAGCCTGTAAGATCAGCCCTGCTTGCGCAACCCACTCCAGGGCTATGCGTTGAGTGGGGCTTTTATTTTATTTTTTTTTCTTTTCTCCTCACAGTGGCAGTTTTCAGCGGGCACCAGAATTCAACCTTTTACATCAAATCCAGCACCAGTCCAGACGACCAGTTCCTGGTCAGTGGCTCGAGTGACTGCAACGCATACATCTGGAAGGTGAGGTGACTGGGACAGACATAAGCATGCAACCCCAAGCTGCTCTGCTCTTTCTTTCATTTGCTTTTCATGTTCACGTAGGACACTCCCTGTCTCCCACTCCTGCTTGCAGCAGCCTGGGGTTAGCTCCTGGCATGTTGTGCCCGGAGTTTATTTCTCTCAGGGTTAGATGTAACTGTTTAATGTAAAACAGAGCTAACCTCCTGCCTTCAATATGTCTCTCATCACTGCTGCTTATTGCAAGTTGCTGATTTTAATCTGGTTTTAATGGGCACTAAAATCCTCTTTCAGTCCCAGTGATTCATCCAGCTATGACAAGTAGAGAGACAGTTCTAGGTTCGTATTTAGCAATGGAGCACATTAACAGAAACCTAACAATTTAATTGTTTTGAAGGGCACTCTTTTCCCCCAGTTCCTCCTTTTCCAGCACTTTTTATCACGCTTAATCTACAGTAGTTAATACAGCCTTTGTATTACAGCAATAGCTCAGCCAGAGCCTTCAGCAAAATTCCAAAGCACTGTCTGACAGCTGAGAGGCTTCGTCACTTGGCACCTTGTGCTGACATGTAGGAAGTGCAAAGTCACCAAGTTAATAGCAGGAGCCACAGAATAAAGTGCACTTCAAGTTCTGGTTTTTATACTGGACAGCCATGCAGAAGAAGGGTAGGCTTCTTATTGGCGTAGAATTGACAGAAACCGCAGGTGACTGCTTCTTTCAGGTTTGGAGTAATCTTTAGGGAATGCTGACTTGTCATGATGACTTTGAAAGTAACACACAAACCTTTGAGAGTAGAGGGTCAGGCTGCTGTGGCTGTGGTTTGAGCATGGAGTGTCTTTGATTTGGAGAACACTGGTAAGCAGCTGGGTTGCTTACTCAGAAGCAGCTGGAGCGCTTGGTTCTCCCTGGGTTCTCCCCTGCCAAGTGGTGTCATTTTATTCTTCCTCGAGTTCTGTGCAAGTTCAGCAAAAATATCTGCGCAAATTTGGGTTGGGCATCCTACGTTCATATGTTTCGATACTTTCTTGAAATGCAGACTGGGGCTGGGATGTTAGGGAGGTCATTACATCTCGAAGTTTAAGTGTTTAAGCATATTTAGAATGCATTTGTGTACAGAAGGCTTTTGTTGGTATCACATCTGGGTGACAGATTGTATTGCATATTTATTAAACAAGTCATCAGATGATCGCTTTTTAATACCACGGTCATGTTAGAAGGTGAGTCTTCCAGCAAAACAGTCTCTTTCGAGATCTGTCATATTCAGAGGCTCCTTAATTTGTTTTTAAATGCCGGCAGCTTTTACTGACTCTGAAACATCTTTTCCTGGGACAAGGATTTACTATGCTCTGAACAAAACATGGTTAGATATTGCAGATGCAAATAATGTGTTATATTGGAAATAACATAACGAAGAGCACTAGCTTTCCATATCTAGAAAGAAATGAAAGGCAGGACAAGACACTGTTGAGGCAGAGCAAGAATTTGTCCACCCAGATTATTTCTTCGAGAAACTTTGGCATCAGTGCTAACTTGTGTTTGGGTCAGCAATTCCCAAAGAACACTGTAGCTAGAAGTTATTGCTGGCTAGAACACTGTTTCAGGCTTTTGCAACATATACATCACTTTCAGGCAACGAACACTTGCTTTATCGTGTTGTTGGTTTGTTGTTTTGGTTTTGTTGTTTGTTTTTTTTTTTTAATTACTGGTCTGTCAATTAACAAACCGACTCTTCAACAACTGTAAGATTATAAAAGCCAGATAGCAGAGAGGTTTCCTCTGGACAAAGATGGTACCTAGCTGAGCTACCTTCCTGGTAATTAAAAAATGTCCTTTATAGATGCGTACTTCCATTGTCCTTTGAATCCTCTGGTACACATGTAGCTGTACCTTACAGCTGTACTTCACACCTCACTCGGAGGTGACCATATTAAGTTACCCTTTGGTCTCTCACAGCCTCGAAATTTAAGTGCTTCTGTATTGCATAGTGCATGAAACTACATCCACTATGTTATGCAGAATTTTGAAGATGGATATAACAGCTGTTTCAGTGGGGAGAGTAACTAATGAAGCCTCATTTCCTAGGTTTCTCTTTTTAACCTTTCCACAATAGCTCTAACTTCCCCACCAATATCCTGTCAAATCAGGCAAAAAGCAGCATGTGCTGTGGCTAATCCTGACTTAACATGCACAGCCTGGCCAACTCTCTTCTGCCAAGCACAGTGGACACAGCTATAACTATATATCCTCCTTTAGTTCACAATAATGTAAGTTGGGTGTAGTTGGTCTGATTTACTGTAGGAGAACGTAAAACCACTGTGTCCCAGCAGGAGTAATTCTCTTCCTCTGCATTCCTTCCAGCAATCAGTGGCTACTGGACCTCTATTGTGTCTGTGTTGTGTGTTATAGCAAGACTGCTGTCAAATGTAAACAAAGGTGTTCTCTGCACCAAAATCTCCTATTGTTTATTCCCTAAATAGGGATTTGGTTTCTATGGTATTACATGTTTTGACAGAGAAGGGAATACCCTGACCAAGGCATTCAGTGGATATTTAGTCAAGTGATTCCCTTTGCTATGCCAGGAAAAAAAAAGTAGCCTGTTAAGATGAACCAGTTTGTATCAGAACAACTTTAAGATCTGAAGCTGGATATTCAATTGCGGTTTTGCAGGCTGTTGTAGGAGGTGATCCACAAGAGGGAAAAAAACCCTGTGTGTAAATCAGAAGCCTTCCCGCATGTCTTGCATCTTCCTTTGGAATCTATATACATCTACTCCTTTTCCCACACAGTAAAGGATTGCTCATTCACTTAGCTGTTTGTGCAAACTCCTGGATAAATCCCCCTTATAATGTCACATCAATAAGGGTGACTCATAGCTCCAGAAAGGATTGCCTGCTGAAAGCATGCAAAACTTGGATGCATCTGTGTTTTCTTCTTTGGGCCATTTAATGCTAGCTTCAGCTGCATCTGTCACTGACAGGAGCTGTAATCAAAGATTAATAGCAATACTGTAGAACAGGAGCAAGATTTTTTTTTTTTCAAGGGTATAAGAGAAATGGAGATCAATTGGACGAGCCTGAGTGGTTTAGGGAGCTTTTTTTAGGAACTCTTCAGAGGGTCTGTGGTCCAGCTGATTGAAGGAGGTACAGGCACTTGGCAGTTGCACAAGTACCAGTTCTGAAGCCAGTGAAGGTTCATGTATAGGATTTTGTTGGTGATAGTTTTATTTTTTTAATAAACTATGGACCTGTGATTGGGACGTTTGTAAGACAGCAGCAGATCCTTAATCAAAGTATGAGCTTCCCAAACTTGTAAGCATCTTACCTAGAACAGGTAGAGGTACTTAATATAGTAAAATGCTTGTGTCGTGTTTTGGGCTGAATACTCTGGAGGCAGAAATCCTGAGTGTAGCAGAAATTAAACAAGTGTTTCCAGGCAAGTCAGTATATTTCAGTGCTGATCAGCTGCTTCACCCCGAGAAATGAAGCACCAACTGATTCTTAGAGCTCCTTCAGCTGTCTCATGATGACAGGCTGAGAGCATTTGACTTACTCATCTCCTATAGGAAAGATGGAAAGGATTCACCTCCTTCACAGGTGGGCTGTGGGGTCTTTTCTTAGTGATGTATATTAGGTTGCAGGACTTCTGATTGTGTACTTGTTTTTCTATGGCATTTTTAAGGTTTCTGAGCCCAGCCTTCCTCCACGGATGCTCCTTGGTCACTCTCAAGAAGTTACCTCCATTGCTTGGTGTCCTTCAGACTTCACTAAGGTTTGTTTTCTAGAAAATTTTCTTTCCCATGAAACAAAAGATGTGATATGGCAACATCTGCTTTTCAAAATTGCAGCAGTATTTGTTTATTTGGGAGGAAATTTTTAGTCAATAATTTGTAAAACTGTTCATTTAGGGGGCAGTAAACCATTCTAGTCACATGAGTACAATGTATCAGAAGCTTTTAATAATTTTCAAATAATTTAGGCTATTTGATAAGACCTAGGAAATTGCAAACGAACAAATACCTCTTCTGATGAGAGCCTGTGACACTACCTGTAAGAGACAAAACTGTGAAACCATTTGATCCAGGCTTTCATAAGCCAAAAGCTTGTTTCGTGGTTCTATTCTTACAGCTTTCTTACCTGTCTGACCATTGATACATCTGCAAGTCTTGTACAGAGTGGCAAGAAGTTTTGAATGCCCTTTAGAAAACGTGTGGACTCTGTTCATTGTGACCTTTTTTAAAAATCTGAGCTGTTTTAATGACATATTTCTATGTGTAACCAAAAACCTAAAGTGAAATTGGGTCAGTGATTTTGCACCAGAGATCACTAAAAGGAGTAAAGATCACTAAAAGGACTGCAGGAGAAGGTTGGTTCAAATGATTGGCCAAGCTCAAAATGAGAAACAACCCTGAAAAATCCTAGATACTCTCCTAATAATAACCAGAGTTTCTTTCATCCCGTAATATTAAGCAAGTCAGCCACTTTCCCTGGTTTGCACTATAGCTCCGGGTCTTCAGAAAAGCGTTGCAGTGTAGGAGGGTGGGAGTCTTGTGGCCAAACAGGAGGAATTGTTCTGGTTGTGTAAGATGCACAAAAGTCTGAGAATTGGCATTTTACATGAAATTTGTGATGTAGAGGTGGCCCAGCATCCTGGTCATGATGTGTTGGAAATGCAGACCAATACCGCTTTTGAAATCATTACTGACACAGGTGAGAAATAGTCAGCCATTGTACAGATGCTGAAGCGTGAAGGAAAGTGGAAAATGTGGTGTTAAGACAGGTGAGGAAGCTGCTTGGAGTGATTTGAGAGGTGAAGCTGCTTTTTGTAGGTACACTATTGGTGTCATAGAGATCAGAATAGAGGCACTTTCCCATCCAGTTTGCTGTGAACTTTGACCATAGCATTTCCTTTTTCTTGCTGCTGATTTCCATGCGAGTCACCAGCCAATCTGTCCAAAGAGAGACATAAAATGGGTGCTAGGTGAGTTCTGCGGCTTCTTTGGATGAGATTCCACACATCCTTTTGGAGCATGCGATGGTGCGGTGGGGATCTAGACCAGCGTTTCTAGCAGAGTTGGTTTCTCTGCCAGATACTGCTGACATACAACTCTGAAGACAAAGCGCCTGAGGCTGGTGCAGCAGCCTTCCAATGTCACCTTCTTGGTGTGTTGCAAATGTTTGTCCCCAAGCAGAAAAGCTCCTGAGTAACAGAGACAGGCCTAGATGCAGGTGCAAAAAGCGGCATGGCCGCTTTTGTCTACTGAGTGATTGAGATCTCAGAATACACCCTGGCCCTTCCTGAGCAGACTGGTGTCTGTTACAGAGCTGTGCAAGGCAGCCGGTTACTGGTGACTGACATTTTGCAGAAAGACATGGAGGTGGCAGCCTTACCAACTTTAATGCAAATGCTGCTGTCTGGTATGGCAAAGAAACAGAGTTGGGTTGTTTTGTTTGTTTTATGGGCAAATCTTGTACCCGCTTAATGAGTTTTCACCCTTATTCATATTGGCATGGTGTGTTGGGTGTAGCTGTTCTATTTCACTTGGCCAGCAATCCGGAGGATGTGCCCTGGTTACTCCAACAAACTAATTTATACTGTAGATTGCCACGTGCTCTGATGACAACACCGTGAGGATTTGGCGCTTACGACATCGTCCTGAGGAGGAGAAATCAGCATTCAGCAAAATGAACTTGGTGGGATGGGTCACTCAGAAGAAACAAGAAGAGCAACGTGGAGCAGGTAAGGCCCCTGAGCTGAGGTGTCTTGCTCTGCAACACAGCTTCTGAATTTTGGCTGTTTTCTGCACCAACAAAAGCCTTTGGCTTTTCTTACTAGTGTTCTTTTTTTTTTTTTTTTTTGTATTAGACATTAATTCATATAGCCAGACAAACACTTCTACTCATAAATGCTTCAGCCACCAACAAGAAAAGCTGACTGAAATAGCTTGCAAGTATGCTGAAGTCTATGTGAGCAGACTGCAAAGCAAATATTCATTAATAGAGCTTGTTGGGCAGTCATATCTTCAGTGGGGATCAGCGGAGTTCAGTAGTCGAACAGCCAAAGCAGATGTCGTGTGCATGTGCTGTAGCACTAAGTCACACTTTTTTAATATATATCAAATAATAACTGAGAGTGGTAAGATCATATACTTTTTCCAGTTTGCTAGTTTACCTGTAAAGGGCTGATGGCTCATATACCACCTTGGAACTCTGAACTGTTTCCTCCTGCCCAGCGGTTGAATTCTGCACAGATTTCTTTGCTGCTACTACCAGTATTACACCTCTTTCTTCAGCTTCATACAGTGGTCCTGACTATCTACACAGACAAATGCCGTGTAGTCAAAGTACTTCAAAATTGCATGTAGACAATCATGATGCGATCATAATGTTCGAGAATTAAACGGTAGCATTCATCTGTTCACATGTTAAGATTAGCTAACAAATGCAATACCTTTCTACAAAGCCTAGGCGATCAGACAAGCTATGCAGCGTGCTCTCACAGCTCGCAAGCAGATCTGGGCCCTGCAGAGAAACTACACACTGGACAGGACTTGAGACCAGAAGAAAGGAGCCCTGGATCATCACACTACTTTGACTTGTCTGAAACTTGTATTTTGTTACAGTAGAGTAGGTGAAAGCAGAACAACTCTCCCAAAAAAAAGTGAAATAAGATGAGCTTCTCTGTGGTGGAGCTCTGAACCTAAAACTACAATAGCTTCCCAGCAGCTGGTGGTGTGACTGACTTCCTGTGTTCCACCCATCTTTTCTAGCCACCCTCCAAATAAATTTCACCTTGGCTAACACAAATAGAGGCTGAAGGTCTCCACATCCCACTAACGGGATAACATCACCTTTAACCTTTTGCCAGTGAGTAACAGACTCGCAGGAAGTTTGCAGGACAATAGCGGGGAGAGTGCCAGGTCTGCTCCGTAGCTGGTAAATGGTTTGTGTGTGCACACCCCTTGCTTCAGAGAGGACTCAAAATCACTTTGTGTACTAGTTTCAGCAAAAAAGAAGTAAGCGTAGGTCTAGTCCAGAAGCCTGAAACCTAAAGTAGCTTGTACACTAAAACTTTACACATCAGCTTTGGCAATTATGCTAGAAAAATAACTTATTTCTCCTTGCTCTTGCTGTATTAAAGTAACACAGGAGGGAAGAGGAAGTACAGAGACACTGCAAACACAACAGCCGGCTTCCTGCTGACCTTGGCTCTTGAACACAAAGCACGTGCTGTTCGAATGTAGGAGTTATCTGCAGAGACTGATTCGGAGCTGGCAAGCTAAGCAATATTTCAGACCTGCTGGGATGAGGTCTAGGTAGTTCCACACCCATTTATGTGGAACAATAAATGCGAGACTGAGGTTGTGTATTGACTGTTGGCCTATATCGTCAAGCGTAGCGAGCACAGTGTCCTTTTCTTTGGAAATTATTTTTGTGGTTTCCCTAAGTTGCACTACTTTCTCTATGTTTTTGTGTAACCAAATTTCTGGAGCAGGCCTGTGCATGGATGATTTGTGACTCTTAAATCTGGAGATTGATTATATCACTCTAGAAGATTTGTAGCACAAAAGATAGGAAACATCTGAAATAACCTGCTTTGGCGTAATGCAGGTTGACTACAGGTATTTACAATATTGTGCTACATGCAATAGCAGCTTAAATGGAAACAGCTTGGAACTGACTTAGTAGAAGCCTGAATAATGCAAGCAGTCTTACAGAAAAGCCTGCGCTTTGTATTCTTTATCTCAAGTTTGGGGCTGTTTCTCGAGTTTGGGTTTGCTTCTTGCTGTGACACCCATCCAACTCTCAAGATAGCTTTTTTCCCCTTATCCAGTGTCTCCTCCAGCTTTCAGACTGGTTTGGGGTTTAGAGTTGCCCATACCCACCTAGTAATGCAATATTCCTGCTCTGTGAATTTGTAGATGGTCATTCAGGCTCAAGAATTGCTGAGCTTGCTACTTCTGCCTCTAGGAGCTTAGATTTTTAAGCGCAACTAATCCCCAGATGAGATATTATTGTGTTGTAAGTGCTCATTAAAGTAAAGATCAGGACAACCAATCTTGACAGTTACTTTCTCTTAGACCAGATTGAAACAAGTTGTTGTTAAGTGGCATATTTTATCAGGCAAGGAGTCTTTACCTCTCTTTTTTGTGTTAGAGTGATTTGTAGTGGGATCTGTTAGTATGGCATCCTCTTTAATTTTGCTCTGATGCACCAGTACTTGTATTTTGGATAGTAGATAACACAGTAAAAGGAAGTACTGAAAAGTCTTTACCTCTCTTTATAATCAAAGAGTCATGTAGGTGCTCACTCGACATGTTATTTGTGAGACAGCCCAGCATGCTAGAGAAAATGGCAGGTTATTCACACTAGACTTTTCGTTGTTCTAATGAAGTGCTTTATAGTACAGTGCTAATGCTGAGAATTAGGAGTTCAGATTAAACTCCTGATATACAGAAAACGTTTAGAGCTCTTGTGCTCAGCAGTGGGAAGGTATAGAGTAATTAAGGTGCTATCCTGTTTAATTGTATCACCGCAAGCTAAATGAATGAGAAAGCAGGCATCTAACGAACCCTCTAACGTGTTCTCTGTTGGAGGGTGCCAGAAATAAAATAAATAAATCAGTAAATAAACCCCTCTAATATTGCTGCAGACCAAGATCTTTGCTATATATGATTCCCACTGTTACTAGTGAGGTCCTTATGCCCCGGCCTGTAACTACTAAGAAGCTGGGTATTCAGAACCTCTTTTCTAAAAACGTATTCTAAAAAATATCTGTTTGGGACAGATTTTATTTCGTTTGGAATTTAAGTCCTTGTTCAAGAGTTGAAGAGTTTCTCACATTTCCCTGGGTGTGGTAAATAACTGCTATCTTCATACTAATATAGCATTGCAGAAAATCCTTCAGTAAAATGACAAGAGAATCGAAGTCTGTCCTTTCCTGCTCTCGGTCTTTTTTTTTTTACCTTTAAAATATGCAGCGATTAACATGTGACCAGGAGCATTATTCATATAGTAGGGCATTATAACATAAGGCAGGGGTGTCAAACTCATTTTCACCGGGGACCACATCAGCCTCACAGTTGCCTTCAAAGGTCTGAATGTAATTTTAGGACTGTATAAATACAGTATTTACACATAATGTGGCCCCTGGTGAAAATGAGTGTGACACCCCTGGCATAAGGCTTCCTTGGTATTGTAATTAGCTGTGGGACCTGCTTTCAGTACCTTTGTCCCTTGCCCCAGCTCTGCAGACACTAAAGGAGGCAGCGCAGGTGGGGACCAGCTGGAGGTGGGGACAGCCTTGCTGTCAGGCAGCATCTCGGTACAGAGCTGTCTGGACTGAGCCGCTGCGAGGCTTCCAGCAAGGCCAGATAAATGTGCAGGATGCACGATCTGCTTCCCCTGTCCATCAGTGCTTTGGCTGTAGCTCACGTAGGAGTGCTCGTTACAGAAGGGATAGACGTCAGACATTACACAAATGTACTGTATTATACTTATCAATATGATGTAGGGTTTTACATAGGACTTGTACCAGTTTAACCGAAATTAGAGGGATTTATGCAACCTCTTAATTCAAAAGGGTATGTCTGAGAAGCAGTGTCAGCACTGAATTCATCTCCTGGTTGGAAGAGCTGTTTATAAAAGGGCTGTCTTTAATTTGCTATTCTGTGTTCCTCATCAGACTACTTATTTCTCCCCCATCAGGACCGACAGCCAGCCCACAAAGTACTCCTGCCAAGGCCTTCACAGTGGGCAGCCCCTGTAATTCCTCGCCACGGATGGCTGCCTGTGCTCCCATTTATTCTGGAGACCTTCCCCTGCCTACAAACACTCCGACAGGCGCTCTCAAAACCCAGACGGCGGCAGCCTGCACCCCAGCCAAGCGGAGCGGAGCCAGCCCGTGCGCTTCTCCCAAACCAAACCCTTCCTCCAAAATGTCCATTAAACATTGGGTTACAAGGACTCCGTGCTCTCCTTCTCCAGAAGTGGGGACAAAGGCTCCTTCTCCTAGGAAAGCCCTGGCAGAAGTCACCCAAGGTCTCCTGGAAGCCCCTTGCCCTCCTAAAGCCCCACACTCGCAGTTTGAAAAGCGTGCCAAGAGGAGGCTTGAGTGCAGCAAGGAGGACGACGTGGGGCAGAAGTGTCTGCAGGCCTGTAGCTGTGTGACTGAACTGGACCATGCGGCTAAGAAATCCAAGCTGAATTTATGTCACTTGGCCACAGACCAAAAAGCTGATGACAAAGGCTCTCTCAGCCTGGCTGACTTGGATAAAGACTGCGAAGGCTCCAGCCTCAGCCCGAAAGAGCTCTCCTTTCCTGGAAGCCGTATTAATCCATCAGGCGTTCAAACTCCTCCCCATCTCTTCAGATCTCCATGCGGGAAAGACACTGAGGTAGTAGATAAAGAGAATAGTTCACCTGAAAGAAAAAATTGGTTGTCTGCTCTGGGAGAGAAGCTCCGGACTGGCAGAGCTGGCAGCCAGAGCACATCAAACAGCCCCCCGTCATCCTGCAGTCCTGGTGCCAAACGACGAGAGACTGTGGCAGCAGCCACTTCGCCGAAAACTGTAAGTAGGACCGTCAGTGACAGTGGTCATGAAAGCACTTATCCCTAGCTGCCACTCTGCCCTTGTTCTCCCCTGCTCAGACATTCAAAGAATTATCCCTTCGATTACGGACAAAAGGGGTGATTTCTGGCCTAATAAGCCAGATACATTAATGCTGTTATCTGCTAATCCCCTCCATACGGAAAGAGAATTTTTAGGATGTTGATGTCCCTCCCTTTAAAGGGACTTAGGGCACATAGGAGATCAGCGATCCTCCCAGTCCCCAGTCAGGTGTGCAAAGGATGTAGCTGTCATCTGCAATACAGCCTGCTCTGAGAAGCACAGCAATGACAGCACCTTTCCTGGCAGATCTACTGTTTCTGTGTTCACCATCACATCTGCCTGATTATGTTACTGGAAAGCCACTTCAGCACTGGAAGAATGAGCTAAATTTTATTCTAGCTCAGGTAGCAACAGAATTTGTTACCCATGTTAAAACCGTGGGGCTAAATAATGCCTTCAGTTTCTTCAATTGAAAACTAGCAGAAAATAAAGGAATTGCAAGAGTCAGAAGACAGGACTTAACCTACATAATCCTGCTTTTCATGTACAAGAAGCCTGGCACAGAGCTCATCCTAGGATCTGAATGTTAAGCTTATAAAGTAGCTACAAAAGTTGGCATGAGGCTTTAATATGCCAACTGAGAAACAATAATTATGTTTTTTAGAACAAACCAAACTTCACTTGTGTCTGGAACTGGGCTCTGAGTTCTACAATGTCTTTGGCTGAGTCTTATTTCAGTAAATATTATGTAAAGTTTCACTTGTCAAATTTTAGTTGTACTCTAAATTGAATATCTAATGCTAGAAGTTGTTGCCATCGTTAAGTCTTATTTTAGTAAAATACCTGATTTCACCTCTTCCAGAACTTCTGTCAGATGTGAAGTGTGCAAGCCACCACTCCTGCAGTCAATGCACAGCAGCTGAGCTCTTTGTATTGTGGCTGCACCAAGAAATCTTGGTTATAGTAAACCTACAACTACTTGTGCTTTATGCTGCATGTACTTAAATACACGACAGAGAGATTTCCCCTGGAGAAAGATTCTTATAGAACAATTATCTTTTCTGCCCAGTATGTTCCAGTTCAGATTTTGGGATGCTCCTGAGTTGTATTCAAAGCCTGAGGAGGTGCCTGGAATACCAGCAGCATTTGTTGATCTGCTACATCTTGGGTTCCTGCAGCCCTCTGATCTGCTGTAGGGAGAAACTGCAGCCAGAGTGCTTTTCTAGTGGCAATAAGACTACCCGAGGTTTCAGCCGGTGTTCCCGGGAGGTAGTAAGCCTCTTATCTGTGAGACAAATAGATTATGGCGAAGAACCTTTCATTTATTATGTTATTTGGGAAGCTATCAAACCGGAGCAATGATGGAAGGCAACTTTAAGACTCCTGCAGCATACAAACTGTTAACCTAGAAATGTTTCTTGTTGGTTTCGTTTTGTTTTTCCTAGGCTGCAACCACTTCAGTTTCCATGAGGAAGATCTGCACATACTTCCACAGAAAGCCACAAAACGACTGAAGCAGTTGCACCTGGATGTTGACACTGTGATATCAAGACCAAATTTAGCAACGCCAACAATGATGCGCCAGGATTACACAGTTTGTTGTTAGACGTTTGTAAACTTGGGGGTTTATTCTCCTGCTTTTAAAGCCATTAACACTTGAAGTCAGCTGAGTGTGGAAAATTTACACAATACTTAGAGATATTCATGATCTCTTACTGACTTCAGATGACGGATTTTTTCATAAAGAAAAGCAGAGTGTTTTTACATGGCAACTGTTATAGGCCAGAGACAGCAACACCTCTTCTGTGCTTTGTTGACAGGCACATATAGCTTGTCAGTTTATGTTACTAATCTGCTCTTGAAACTTCCTCTACTTAAGAGTAATGTGTAAATCATTACACCCTCCTGACAAGCAAGTGTTGGAATGTGTGCAGAGAAACTTACTGGAGGTAGATCTGAGCTACTTTGCGCTGAATGTCATTTCTACAGTTATCCCTCTAGTACCATGACTACCCGTCTCCAGCAGGGCAGTTATGAATGTGTTAAGTAGATATAAAAGACTTTTAAACACCCTGGGTCCATCTGATGGTGATTATAGTCTAAGAGGAGACAAAGTATAATCAAGTACATAATGCCTGTGCTCCTTTTGCCATCCCCTTGTTTCTCTCAGTCTGAAAAGTCCTGTGTTTGCTGACTTAGCTGGCTCTTGAACCATCAGCACTACAGCTGTTGAGGGCAACAGCTTGTCACTTCTCTGAAATAAAATACTGGCAAGGCACATTAGAAAAATTAGTTTGATCTGTTCCAAATAGTTGTCCCATAACAGGCAGTTGCTCAGTCACGTCTTACAGATTCAGGCTGTATGTAGCAAAGGTATTAATAACTGCTTATAACTTGATAACATTTTTATAATATGGTATCTATAAAATAATAGATTGTAAAATGGAGGGGTGTGGCACTTGACATTTTAGAAAGCACTTGACAGAGTTTACATATTAATATTAAATGCTTTGCCATTGTAAGTCGTCACTGATGCTGACAGAACAAGGTCACTGAAATGAGATCACTGTCCTGCTAGCTAGTGATACCAACTCCACAGTCACAGTTTTCCCCAGGGGGAGCTAGTCCAAGATCTGTATCTTATGTGGGAGCATTTACTCTGTCTTCTGGCATCATAGTTCCTATTAACTCTTACAGCTCTGAATCCCTATTAAGTTTTTCTACTGCGAAAGAATTGAGGTATTTGTAGGAGATGTGATCCGACCAACTCATGTTTTCCATCTGAAATTTTTGCACCTACTTTACAGTAGCATTGAATAGTACAGCAGCTGAAAGGGATTAGAAGGAAACATGCTGGCTTGTATTTATGTCATAGGTTGTATTTTGTAAGGAAATAAATGACTTGAGAGAAACTGGCTTTTGTGAAAGGTCTCTTACAGCTACGAAGCAAAAGTAAATGTGTGGTGTGCTTTTAAAAAAAAATAAAAGTAGTCACCATCGAATTGCATCTTTTAGCAAGAGCACTCAGGGACATAGAGGGGCCAGAACAACTTTCTCCTTTTTGCTGAATTGCAGTTTATCACCCCATGAGCTTTGAGGAGATGTCATTAGGAAAGTGGGAAAGGTAACATAGTGCTTCAGGCATTTTTTTATAGTTCTTAGTTTAAAAAAAAAATGGATTTTTAAAAAATTATTATCTGACTAGATCTAGTATCTTGGGCAAAACAGGGATTTTTAAAAAATCTGTTAGTTTAATTTTAACCTACTTCTGGTTATTAAGGTGGAAGTAGTAGAAACATAACCTAAAGTAAGTAGGTTGGGCATTTCACGCTGTCTTAATTCTAATTATTAGAACAACTGCATATGGTACAACCTGCCTTGCCTACAGCCAGTTTTTCATGCAGGATTCTTCCACTCAGTTTGCAAATAACAGCTTGCAGAATAAGGAGATGTGGACCCTCTAGAAGCACAAAGAAGTTGCCTTCTTTGTCTCTGTCTACTCTGCCAGAGGCTGTCCTGAGGAGCCCCGTACCCCTGAGGCCCCAGAGGAAGGCAGGACAATGGAGGAGTTTGCCTTGGTTGATGAGGACTGGGTTAGGGAGCAATTAAGCAACCTGGACATCCATAAATCCATGGGTCCGGATGGGATGCACCCACGGGTGCTGAGGGAGCTGGCTGAAATCATTGCTGGACCACTCTCCATCATCTTTGCCAAGTCTTGGGAAACGGGAGAGGT
>VWYH01010423.1:650542-761132 GCA_013399365.1 Pampusana beccarii | reverse complement strand
ACTTAAATATGAGAAGAAACTTCTTCTCAGTGAGGGTGCCAGAGCCTGGAACAGGCTGCCCAGGGAGGTTGTGGAGTCTCCTTCTCTGGAGACATTCAAAACCCGCCTGGACACCTTCCTGTGTAACCTCATCTGGGTGTTCCTGCTCCGGCGGGGGGATTGGACTGGATGATCTTTCGAGGTCCCTTCCAATCCCTAGCATACTGTGATACTGTGATCTTCAGGTCCATTAAAATGAGATTTCATGCTTTCCCTCCTGAAGCTGACCTAAACAGTTTCCCAAGTGAGGGGAAATTATCACCCTCTGTTTCTCTACACTCTGTTGATAAAACAGAACCCTTGCATTTTTCCCTCTTTCTGATTTGTGTATGGCCCCATCTACAATAAATAAAATACATTCTGCTACTATACAGTGTCCATGTGTCATCCTTCAGAGAACAGTTTTGACCGTAACAAAGTGCTACATCTGCACTGCACAAAATGCCAAATATGATGGAAAGCAAGGAAGAGCAAAAAGCAAACAGGAAAGAGCCCATATGTAACTTATTTTAAAATAACTTAAGAAGAAACGTTTTATGTCAATTGTTTTATAGAAATATGCACTACAATACTAGAATGTGGAACCGGAAGAGCGAAAGCAAAATTCAAGTCAAGGATTACCTTTCACTTTTAAGCCTCAAACTGGATTATGTACTTTTTTAATCAGAGTAAGTAAATATCCATCTTAATTGGAGCATAATGGAAAAATTTGGGAGACTAAAAGTACAACTAGATTACAACAGGAAGACCCGTTACTCCGGGCTTGTGCAACTAGATATAGACTTAAAGACCAGAAAGAATTATGTATAATTAAGTCCAAATAGTCATTTTTAATAATTTCAACATGGTATCTTTAGCTCTGTTTAAGCTACAGCAGTTCTTATTTTTGAAGTTATTCAGTCTTGATTTAAAGGCTCCAAGTGTTAACAGGTCCATTCCAGTTGTACATAAATTATTCTAGATGTCAAGCACTTTGAAAAGATTCTGACTGAATTACATTTTGAATTTGTTTAGCTTTGCCTTTCAACTGTTACTTTTACTGTCACTTTTTGGCCTGGGTTGAAGATATTTCTACCACTCTAGATCTCTTCTCAACATGTAGGAAGTCCAGAAATGAGACTGAACCACCTCATGTTCTCCTCTTTCATGAGCTAAATAGATTCTACACACTAAACCCAAAACATTTCTCGAACTTGAGTAACACAGCTACGGAAGAGCTTCATTCCTTCACATTAAGGTGCCACAGTGGTAGCTCCACTCATATTAACACAAAGCCGCTCTGTCTTTCTTTCAGCTCAAGGACTCAGCTTTACAATTTACTTCTCCCCTTTCATCTAAAGAAGAATGGCTGAATCATTAGGTGATGTATCTTCAACCATCCACTTCTATACCATGCCTGAATGTTTTTATTTGGCTCATAAATTACCAAACTCCCTGGTTGCCTTGTAAGTGTGCTCTCACATCCTATTGTCGTGGGCACAGCAAAGGAGGACATGGACACAAATCCAAGCAGCAAAGACTAAGCTTACCTAGTGGAGTCGGTCATTCTTACATCAACTTACCTATACATGTGACAAAATATCAGCATGCTCTTGTTTGGTTGGGGTTTTATCCTTCTAGCCCTAACATCAGGATGATAAAAATCTCAGTTTATTGTCCAATTCCTGTTCTTGCAAAAGGTGTTACACAGCCAAAACCCAGACTAAAAATAGTTTGTAGGACTGTAAAGCCAGTTACTCTGTGTGCTGCAGCAACAGCGAAGTAGGCTGTGTTGGCAGGAGTTTAGCAGATATTGTGGAAGTGTGTTACTGAATTATTTAGTGTCGCCATTATTTTTGTTCTGCTAATTTTCATGGCTTCGCTGACAGAGGAAGTGGCAGCGTGTATACTGTAAGACTAAGAGATCCACTGGGTTCTTGAAAACAACATGTGACTGACATAAACACAACGAGCTCTGATTCGCTCGAACAGGCTGATTTGCTGCAGGTAGTTGACAGCAAGGTAGTTACATGAAAATTACAAGTGTTGTGTCATAAGGAATCTGCTGTTTGCACACAGGCAATTGTTTTAAGAAGCGGGACTGGAGTGATAAAGAGAAAGCTGATGTTTGCAGAAGTTAGCAGGGGAAAAAGAATCAATGTAAGAATAAAACTAAAAGAACAAAGTACATTGCATAAGAGATGCAACCGTCACGAGAACCTAATCTTCACCCAATTGTTACATACTTAGAAGAAAGAGTAAGGCTTGAAAGGCCCATGCTGCATTATACTCTATTTTTTCCCTCTGTGCAATGGGACAGTGGTCCATGGTTGTCAGTCTGCCCTGATTGAGAGAGAGTGTGAGTCTGAAGGCTTTTCCTGATCCTTCTCTGTGTGGGCACTTTTCTTCCACCCGATCTGATTTAACCTAACCCACTCTAGGAAAAAAGTCAGTTTTGATAGAGCACTAAGATCAACCAGAATGAGGTTTTCTGTTTTCAGAATAAGCCTGGTTTTGCACAGGGTTGTTCAGAAAGGGCTATTCTGAAGTACCAGCTCTGCAGTAACTCCACCGCGTAGGCAATCCTTCAAGAAAGTGATGCGAGACTGCTGGGTGAGTGGTGTTACATAAAAACAAGGGTACTCTCAAGCACAAGGCAGCAGCAAAGCTTTCCTCCACGAAAACAAATTTTTCTATTTTCTTATTTTGGTACTCCCAGCCACATCAGGTAGAAAATAGTGACATTGCGAACGGCTCCAGTGGCGTGTGACGCAACGCGTGGTTTGGCTGTTGACAGGCTGCTGCCCATCCAAGGCTGAAGGAACTGCTGCTGCCTGGGGGCAGAGCCCTCGCCTTCCTGTCAAGTGAGAAATAGAATCATAGAATGGTTTGGGTTGGAAGGGACCTTTGAAAATCATCCAGTCCAACCCCCCTGCCATGGACAGGGACATCTTCAACTAGATAAGCGTGCTCAAAGCCTCGTCCAACCTGACCTTGAGCACTTCCAAGTAGTGAAGCTGCATTACCTTGCAGGTGGACATAGACCTCACATGGGGGCTGACTTTGGATCAAACCAGCCCATGGCATCTCCTCCAAGCTGGTGCTCTCTGTGCTAAGATGGGGGTTTTTTGAGACAGTGGACCCATCTGAAGATCACCCAGTCTATTCTCAACTGGCTCCCATACATCAGTGCCAGCCAGTCCACTCTGCATGGCAAGAGTTGCCTTCCTAAGGATTTGATAGCACTGAGCAAGCTTGACTCTGAACACTGAGTGTAACATATGAAATACTTCAGCTTGCTTCCAGATTTATACAAAATTGTGCTACTCCATTTTCCCACTGCAGGCAGGCCCATGGTAATGGGGTATTTCTTGCAGTCACCACATCCCCAGCCCCAGAGAGTCTCTCAGGCTGTGCCTGCATCCCCGCACCTCCGCTGGGCTGAGCATAGCCTTGCATCGCCTGTGCTATCTCCCACCACCTTCTGTCCCGCTCCATGTCCCGTAGCCCCCGGGGGAGGGCTTGTGGGACCCGTGCTGCATTCACACAGCCAAAGTGCTCAGAAAAGCATGTTCTGGCTGCACTTTTATCTGCCTGCTGCACACCCATTGGGGACAGCGCCTTGGGGCCCCCCCTACCAAACAACGTGTGCGCAGCCTCCTTTTTCACTTCCTCCCCGGGAGGCGGAGAAGAGTGAGTTTTAAATATAACACTGCAAGTTCAGTGCTGCTAAGCAGAGCTTGTCTGATGGCAGATGCAGCTGGAGCTCCTGGCTTAGTCCTGGCACAAGTGAGTTAAGGACGAAAGGTCTTCGTTGCTCTTATGCAAAGAGACAATTTCTCTGGCAGCTGAGGGCAGCATTAGTATTCATGCCTTAGCTGGTCTGGCAGCAAGGCGACTAACTTGATATTAACTGTGGCACAACGACTGGTTTTTATGGGCCTTTTCTTCATATATATCACAGGTAGCCAACCAAGAGGCTCTTTCTCCTAATTTCCTTGGAGTACCTGCTCTCCTACCTGCTCCAGCAACAGGGCCTCTTTTTTTTCTTGAGTTGATGGTGGTTTTTTTTAAGAGCCGCAGGCAGGTTCCCTGCCTGGCTCATTTGTTGTCATGTTGTAATGCCGTATTGGTTTGTTTTTCAGCTGACCAAAGTTCCTCTTAAACTCAAGTCATCTGTGTTTACAAATACTTTATTGTGTAACATACTAAAGCTTTTGCCCAGTGTTTGAGTGGGACCATAGATTTGCAGCTGAGACATTTCCACATTATATGCATTAGAAAAGCGTTACCCTAAGTGAGTAATGGAAATTATTTCTTCTCCAGGAAGAAACATGATACTGAGTGAAAGAAAGAGAGAAGGTGGTTTATATGGAAACGAGTATACTCCTGTTTGCCCAGGCCCAACAAAATGCTCCCTTCCCTTCCCCCTCATCACATCTCACCACAGCATGAGGATGTGCCAGAATATATTCCCACAACCTTTCAACCCACTCAGCACAGCCTGCAACTTTACAGGCTATTTTTGTGTATTCCACTCAACAATTAAGTGCTGGGGACTGGGCTAATACATCCTTTCACCAACAGCACGCAGGAGATTGCAGTCTCAGCTGCTCATGGACTGCTTTTCATGTTACTTTTCCCAAAAACTGGATTATCAATAGATTATCCTTCTGATCATAAGGGTGTGGACTTTAAGATGTGTTGTTCCAGGCCAGGACTCTCGCTCTTAGTAATCAAGTATTATTCTTGTAGACAATATGATTTCTAGATCTAACTGAAGCCCTTTGCAGGCTGCCTTTGCCTATTATAAGCAAAGTGGCTCATCTGCTGCTGAAGATTTACTGCCTCTGGATTGAAACAGGGCAGCTATTTAATTATATGAAGCTAGAGCACACAGTGGTTTCCTGAACACCTCCGGCTCTGTAGTGCTATCTTAGCTTTGCTTCAAGTCTGTTTACCAAATACGCTATAACACTGCTAATGATTTATCCTCTGTAGAAAAGCCCTTTCCTGCTCTGACATCTGCCGCTTTTTCCATTGCTCAGCAACACGCAGGTGCTGCAAACCCCACTACCATAGCGGGGTTAATTCAGTCTCACATTAACCAGGCACAAGAGTTACCATGAAATCACTGTGGCTCACCGAACTTGTCAACACCAGAACAGAGTCTCCCGTTTTGTGTCAAAGCGCTGTGATACAGCACAAATAAACCTTCACAACTGACAGCGACTGAGGCACAACACATCTCTTGTGACTGAGCTGTCAGCCCACTGACAGCTCACAACCCAAGTCGCCCCTGTTTCATGTTGTATCCTGGTGAATTTAGAAAAAAAGACCAAAAAACCCCAAAATGATAGTGTTCCTATTGAACAGAGTAGGAGAGCTTCAGCCATGGCAATGTGAGCAGGATGTGACCAGATCAGAAATCAGGGCTTTTGGTTCCCACCTTCCCACTCATCTTCAGGAGTGCCCGAGTCCTTGAGGAGCCTTCATTCCCTGAGCTTCCAGGCAGGCTCTGCAGTGACGTTTGAAAGCAGGAGTTTGTCTTCCAAGGACCTTTGGCACCAGTGAACATTTCAACATTAAGATCTACGTCACTAAATAGAGCAGGGGTAATCATAGGGGGGCAAAATTGGCATCTGGCCCTGCACAGACCTGCAGAGATAAGTGGTTTCTCATGCCAAGGTGACCTGCTAGAGACAGATAAGCAGAAGGGGAAAGCACACCTCTGATGGGTTAGCTCTGGGTCTGGGACACATATCTGCTGATTCCCATGGGGCAGCCAGGGGAAAATCTCTGTCCAGGAGCAGAAAATGAGACTGTGTTGGGACCTACCAGCCGTGTCTGATATGAGTTTCACAGACAGTGGGAGAGAGTCCAACAGATATAAATCAGTCAGGCTCCACTGACATGGCAGCTCTGCTCATTTACACTGATGGAAGGTGTTGCCCACTTTATTTCAGCTGTTAGATTCTAATTTATATTTATTCTCTGTCTCACTACAAGGCAAATCATGCTCACTGTCAGGCTCTTTGCTGAAGAGGGCGTTGCATTATGCCTTTGGTTTCATTTTAAAAAGTAAAAGCAAAACTTTAATTTGATCCTTCCACATTATGGTATGAAAATGCATGCCAAAACTGTGCTGTGAAAATATTTGCAATGCTAAAAATAGATTGGCATTTGAATAGCTGTTGAAAGGGGAAGCACTCCCAACCAAACCTGGCATGACCAAAGCCATTTATTTTCCATACCCTTATTTCCAAACAGGTTCAGAACGCAGAGCGATCGTTTCCTCATAGGGTCTTTGAAAGCCCAGGTACCCCTGATGGCAGTTCCCAGTGTAAATGTAGCTGGGGTTCCAGTGCTGTCACCTGCCTTCCTGGCTGGGCGTCCAGTCCGGACATTGTCGTCATCAAACTGGAAACTTTTTTCACCAAAGGAAACTATGAAGGTTGAGTTAACGAGAACAAAAGTCTCAACTCAGAAAAAACTAGCACCTTCAGATTGGAGCTTCTGATACTCCTCTATATTATTTTAAAAGCAGAAGTTACTGATTTATGAAATTGTCAGGCAGATCAATGCATAAAAACTTCTGCTGCTTTCTCGGTGCCTTGTGTGGATGCACTTGCACATTGCTCATTTTCTACCGCTGAAGTTATGCTGTGGTGAATCAAACATTAACGTGTGAGTCTCTGCAGCATCCTAGCATGGCAAAATAATGATACCTTAGAAGCATTTTTTTACCACCTCAACTGTAAGTACCAATGTATTTTTTATACCGCCACAATCGATATTTGTCTTTAAATATGAGAGACCTCCAGCACTTCTCATGAAAGCATTTCAAAAGGCCGGAGCACGAGGGAAGTAGAAGGCTCATGTTATGGAGGGGAACTGATGCCAAGAGGAGCAATGAAGACAGTGTTGTGTGAACCCAATGGAAAGCCAGAAAAACAATAGATAAATTTTCATTTATTATTCTTGCCTGACTTAAGCCTCCAACCATTTGTATCACATCATTAACAAGAAAGACATCTGCTGCCAGGACAGTTTGAACATCTTCTATGGTATTTATATGACTGTATTTTTGTGTTTCTAAATAAAATCTCCTTCGCAGAAGACTGCAACAGTCGGCTTCACACTTTTCCAAGGCAAAAAGCTTCACCTTTGTTCGTTCTTGCCAGTATGCTTCACTTAAATTGAGCCTGGCTTTTTGATGACTGCCCGAGGTGGTTTCTCTGTGTGCTAGGAGAATCATTTCAAAAGGCTTACTTGTTCTAAAGTGCACCAGAGGAATGCAGGGAAGTTCACTGGCAAGGGAAAAGATAAACAGTGCAAACAAAAAGAGCA
Source organism: Pampusana beccarii (assembly GCA_013399365.1). Taxonomy (NCBI): domain Eukaryota; kingdom Metazoa; phylum Chordata; class Aves; order Columbiformes; family Columbidae; genus Pampusana; species Pampusana beccarii. The sequence continues at coordinate 753,764 of VWYH01010423.1, read as the reverse complement.
GTTTAATCTTGCTCCGCTGTATCTCAGCTGCAATTCTACTTTCTCTGGGCAGCTTTGACACAATCACGATGCAAGCGGCTGGCTAGGAAGTGCAGTTTGCAGTCGCACCCAGCCCCACCTTGAAACAGAAAGACTGAAACACCCACAGAAAAAGAAAAGGTTTGCTCACCAGGCCATAGTGTGCAACGAAGTTTTCCTCTGCCATGGTTGCAATTTGTTGGTAGCCTCTTACATTTCTGTGTCTGTCATGTGTAGCAGGAAGCTCTGGTCGGCATTCAGACTTGCCACGCATGGTGGTTTTCACTTAGCAAGCCTGTGGATGAGTCATTACATCCACCAGCCCAAGCACCGTGTGCTGCTTCAAGCCAGGTACAGCACAAGGAGCCCACGCAGCAGAGTGGACGCGTACCTGTGGATGTCTGCAGGACAAAAGGCTTGAGTTGAGCCCTGTCGTTGCCGGCAGCAGGTTCTCTGCAGGTTATTTGACATTTTTGTCTTTGTTTCTCATCCTTTGTAATGAGGTTATTCCTCTCTATTTCATCTAGTGGTGGTGGCATCTCCCACTTGCAAACCGCTTCAAAATCATCGTGTAGAGGGACAACTATGGACTTGCACTTTACAGTTCCAGGGTAACTGGCGGAATGAGGAGAAAGTACATTGCCCCCCAAACCCAAAGAGTTAATGTTATAAAAGCAAAAAAAAAAAAAAAAGAAATGCAGCTTCACAGTGAACTCTCCTTTCTGGCATGTCACTGTGGGTGAGGGGAGGGAAACCCATGGAAGCATCACTACAGTGGTGACTTTAAATCATATTTCATCCAATCACCACTTCAAGGCAACAAAACCAAGTTTACTTCACAGTACGATTCGTTTACGGTAGACATTTTATTACACTCATTCAGGTTTGCTAAAGCCTCCTGGAAAAAGTCCTATGGTCCAAACGAACAGGTGCGTAATCACAAAAAAACCCCTCTTGCTCTTAGCATATTCTTGCTGGACTGCCACAAACCACCTGAAAAAGCAGGCTTGGGCCAGGCAACCCCTCTCCACAGCCCTTAGCCGTGGCAAATCCTGTCTCGGCATTCCCGGGAAGCTGCTCGGCTCCGGCAGGGTCCCTGCGGGTTGCCGAGCAGGGACATCAGCACTGCTGTGCCTGCACGTCGGGCTTTGCTTTTGTTCTCTCTGCTGTTACAAGAACCTACACTTTGACCATAATAAGATGTTTCCTTCCACCAGCGTGGCAGCTTGGAAAAGCACAGACTTATCTCCAAAAAGCCCAGGGAGGTGAATGATTTGAGGTGCGTCACAGCCGATTAACAAAAATCCTTAAGTAAGAGTAAGCCTCCCCTTTGAGCTACTTTGAAATAACCTTTAGCACAAATGCTTCTCTAGGCTCAGGATATCCGAATGCAAAGCAGACGGATCCCAAGGGCTTTTTCCCCTGCTCCCCTATACCTCTTCTGTATCTTTTTGTCATAATGTATTTGCATTTAAAAGTAACAAAGGGAGAAAAATAACACCTTGTGGGAAGTTTAGCTCTGTTCACACGATCTGCTTTCTTTTTTTAGCGTGATGCTTCCTGTATACTCGGGGACGTCAGTCGCTGTTTCTGGCAAACTACATTCCCAGCAGAGAGGGGCACGCAGGAGAGAAGAGAGCACAGGGGAAGGCAGTTTCTGTACAAGTAGCCCCTGCCAGCACAAGAGGAGATACAGATTCAAAGGGAAGGTTTTTGCAGTGCAGAAATCCCCTGTCCTTCTGGTCCCCTGAGAAGGTGGCAGAGCAAGCGCAGCGTCTCTCACCGCAAACCCGTGTCTCAGAGATGCAGCTGTTGATTTCAGGTGTGAGGGTGAAAGGAAGGCTGCAGCCTCCTTGGCTTGCCACCCTCACTGCAGTGGCACCGCTGCAGAGAGCGGTGCTTCGGGCCAGCTCTCCTCACCCCTTTCTGGGGGCAAAACTCTGGTCATGTCCTCCTGCACCCAGAGGCACCCAGCAGAGCGGGGGAAAAGAAACGCCGAGGAGCAGCAGAGCCCAGCTCCGCACCCCGTGCGCTGTTTGGGTTTGGCAGCAGGAGAGAAGAGAGCACAGGGGAGGTGGGACAGCAGAGGACATCCCCTCCTCCCCCAGCACCACCGGGTGCCTTTCGGCTCCTGAGGAGGAGGCCTCCTGCCCACATTGCTGGCAGTGGCCGTGGTCATTCTTTCCGTGTGATAAATACGGTAACAGAGTTTGCATAAGGTCAGAGCTGGGAATAAATGCCATTGCTCAAATAGGAGAGAGCTAAGTTTCATTCACTCACCGCCGTTCCGTGTCAACGCCGTTTGTTAAGGGTGACCTATTACGGGTGACCTAGAGGCTGCCCTGGAAACCAAATTAACTTACTCTCTCTCCTGCAAGCTTGCAAAAGCACCCTGGGTACAGCCAGTGCCCGAGCGTGCCAGCTGCGTCTGCTCCCAGACGGGCTGGTGCGTTTGCACAGCCTGCGCGCATTTGGGCAGCGGTGAGGACAGAAAGCAGAAGGCCGGGCAGAGCATGCTCAGCAGCTATAGGATGGCCGCGTGTATACGGTGGTATGGACGCAGCCGACGTGGCACGGTGCTGGATTCGGCTGCCTTTTCTGCATCCAGAGGTCTGCCGCTTGCCACTGTCACACGGCGGCTGTGCCGCCCCAGCAACGTGTGCCCCGTTCCCAAAAGGCTCGTCTTTGGCTTGAGTGGGAAAATCTCTTTCCATGCACCCGGACGTTGCAAATAGGTCCAATCACTTGCCAAAAACTAGCAGTTGGAGACTGTGCAAATAGATACACAAAGAGACAGAATTAAACAGGCGGGTTTTTTGAAATCTGACGTTTCAAGAGCCCTGAGCACTTGCCTTCATGACTTGAAAAAGAGAGTAAAAGGGCATGAAATATTCCATGTGTGGTGTACATTAAATACGGCAATCACATATTGAAGGCCTCTCTTTGCTACCCATTTTTCCCAGATCACATAACAAGTACTTAATTTGGGATGCCTGAAATATGTAAATGTTGTCCAAGTTAATAAATTATGGGCAAATCAACTGTCCATATGCAAAAGAACTCTTTGGTGAACATGGGAGAGCAAAAAATCTCTGACTGATGTGTAAAGGCTGATGGCCTTTACACAGTTCTGAGTAGGAGGTTACCTAACAAATGCACATTTTATTTTAACGATGAGTCTGCCTCACATCTGTGCACCAGCATTTGAGATCTGCTCAGATTCACCCTCCAGGTGAAGTTAAATTAGTATTTATACACATTTATCTCTGGTTGAACAGCCAAGAGTATCATTTCAGGTAACGAGGCTTTGACTAGGGGTAGTACACTGTAGAATAATAAAACAGCTTTCTGCTCTATTGGGCAATAGATCATATTGGACAACGCGAATTCAAAATCTTAAAGCTGTACTGAGTGAAGGTGAATTAGGTTGCTTCATCCTCATGCTGGTTTGGGTGCTTAAGAAAACCCTTCTCCGTCTTTGCAATCAAGAAGCTGAACTAAGTGACGCTTAGGTCGCTCCTTCCTAAACCATTCCTGTTCACCACTTTAATTTTGAGAGTTCAGAGAATAATATCATTCTTAAACTTTGATATGCGGACAAAGAGGTAGAATGTGTTTTCAGGATGGAAGGTGGTATAATTTACATGAGGAAACTCTAATACTGAAAACTGACCTCTGAAATCCTATAGCTCACCACTGTATGAATGTAGAGCTACTGTAGTCCAAGTCCACAAAAGCAAGTTTTAAGACTGTCCAGAAAAACAAAGCAAATTACAGTCATTTCCAGTTGTCCTCACATCACTAAATTTTTAATTGTCATCCTTATGTGTGCCATAACCAAAGGTAATTCCTGCCCTAAGGAATTGTCAAATCTAGTTAAAAAGTGATGAAAGTATAAGTAGGTAAGTCGCTTCCATATTTTAAAAGTATCCAATCAAACTTGAAAATATACCTGCAGAACCATCTAGTACCTTATATTTATACAGATATGACTTCTCTAATGGAGTTAGGCAAGAATATATACGCCCAGCGCACATCAGTGACGCTTGCTGATAAGTTTGCACTATATTCCTTCAGTATCCCTCGGCAGAGCCCTCGGGCCAGTTTGAAATCTGCATGCTGCTTATTTTCATTTCAGGCTCCCGCAGTGACCACATCATTTGTTCAAACAGCACACTTGAAAGGCTCTACCGCTCCGGCTTGTTTTTATTGACAGGCTAAGATGTTTCTGGCTGCCAAGGTGATAAGCAGGAACGGCGGGCTGGCAGGGCTGGCAGGGCTCACCTCTCACCTCCGGGAAGGTGGCAAGAGGGGAGGTGCTCAGGTTAGACGGGGGCAGCGTAAACAAAGTGATCTTCACAAGGAGTAAACACAACCATCTCTTGGCACTGAAGAAGGGTGGGAGTTACGGTTGAATTCGCTTCCGCTGTTTGCATGGCTATGGACTTAATGTGTTTGTAGAATGAGTTTGAAGAGATGTTCGGATGTTTACAAAGATCTTTCTGCTGCCTTCTGTTCTAAATACACTTTCCTTTGAAATATCGAGCCTTGAGTCAAACACTTAAGTCTTTAATGAGAATTTTGCCTAAGTAATAACATGAATAATGACTTCAGGTTTTGGCGCTGGATGAAAACAAATGTTCTTCCTGTGACAGAGAAAAATAATCCATTGATATGAAGTATCTAAGTGGTCACTGACACAATAAATCATTTCATAAATCCCTGAACACTGATCTTTCAAATGCTTTGCAGCTTGAAACTGATGTAACGCATGCTTTAAAAAGTCCTTAATTATGCATTTTTCTGATACAATTATTCAAATCTCCCTCGTGACTAATACTTGTTTTTGAGACAAAGCCTTGGGAGGGGGTGAGGTTAGCTGCCCGATGGTGTGCTGGCTGTCTCCTGGGCAGATGTGCCGGAAGAGCAAAGGGCACTTCTGACACATCCGTCCAGAGACAGTGACAGCTCGGCTCTCCTCTGAGGAGTGGCACAAAAATATTCCTATCGCATCGTTTACTTCAATAAATCATCCCCTCCCCCATGATATATTGGGTGATATTCCTGCGTTTGTTTAAAGCATAATCAATGCTGCTGACTCAGACGATTCCCAGTCTGGCGTAGCAGAGGGATATTCTTACAGTTATCAGAAGCTGGCCCATGTACATTATTGAAAATTAAATACTAGTGAGCTAGAGTATTACATTGCAACTTCTGTCCATGACTGTTTCTAATGAGCTATCTGCCCCACCTTGAATCCTGTGTTCAGTTTTGGGCCCCTCACCATAAGGAGGACATTAAGGTACTAGAGAGAGCACAGAGGAGGTGACGAAGCTGGTGAGGGGTCTGGAGCACAAGTCTGATGAGGAGCGGCTGAGGGAACTGGGGCTGTTCAGCCTGGAGAAAAGGAGGCTGAGGGGAGACCTGATCGCTGTCTGCAACTGCCTGAAAGGAGGGTGTAGCATGGAGGGGTTGGGCTCTTCTCCCAAGTAGCAAGTGATAAGACAAGAGGAAAAATGGCCTCAAATTGCACCAGGGAAGGTTTAGATCGGATATTAGGAAAAATTTCTTCACAGAAAGGGTTGTCAGGCATTGGAACAGGCTGCCCAGGGACGTGGTTGAGTCACCATCCCTGGAAGGGTTTAAAAGGCATTTAGACGAGGTTCTTAGGGACATGGTTTAGTGCTAGAGTTAGATTATGGTTGGACTCGATGATCCTGAGGGTCTCTTCCAACCGTAATGATTCTATGATCTTGCCTCTTTCAGAAACCTCTTCTGCAGAGTTCTTTCTCCTCCTGGATGCTGTATACCTACCTAAATACAAGTGACCAGCAAAGGAGACCCCAGAGGAAAAAAAATCCCAGATAATCTGCTGAATTTGATTACTTTATTGAATTTGATATTCCTTTCCTGAGCTGCTTTAGCATCTGTACTATGCCAGAATTGCTTGCCCTGGGTGGGTGAGGTAGAACAAGTACCGAAACATTTCCTACAGGATATGGAGCAAGATGCATCCTCAAGATGCACAGTAAAAGAGAGGTCCATGGATCTTCTGGATAGCTTTGTGTTTTCCAGCTGGGTGGTACATCATCTGCCAGGAACATGTGCGCTCTTTCAGGAACATGTATGAACTGATGTGAGATATTATACAAACAGGACAATGAATCGGGACTGGCCAAGTTGGGCAACATATTTCCCATACTCAGATATTCGGACAGGAACAACCGGCTGTTATGAAAGAAGACAGCCAAACATTTCAAAAGTCTAAAATCTATTATTTTTTCCACAACATTGAAGGAAAAGACAGATTAGAGCATGTTTCCCTAAGCTAGGTTTGGGTCTGTAAACTTGATATATTCTTAAGGATGATATTTTAAAGTTCAGTACCTCTCACCTGTAAATCAGCCCATTATTTCTGTGCAAGATCTACCATTTAGTAACAAAGCATTTTGCTGACTAGGAGAATCAACCTGGTTTTCAAACAAAACTGGAAGACTTTATTTCTCAAACACACTGGAGGAAAAACAAAACAAAACAAACCACACACACATATAACAAAACAAAAAAATGAAAACAAAACAAAACCCACAAACCACACACCTCCCTCCCCCAAGTAGTTATATTTGTGTAAATTTTGTAAAAGTAACTATTCTTAAATTGCCCCATTTGTTCACTCAGATGTTTCTCTCTCCCCCATGTATTCTGTAGAGGAACAAAGCTCTTATCTTGCATATTTGAAATCCCACACCCCCGCAACAACGCAGTGCTTGGCCCTTCAATGTCCAAATGTCCTGCATGGCTCAACCCCCAACTTAGTGAGATACCCTTTATTACTGAGATGCCACTTTAAGTTGCAAGAAATCCCTGTAAGCTGATGAGATCCTTTTTTACATCAGGGCTGAAATCCACCTTTCCAACCCCCATCCCAAGGAGAACTGTGAGAGGTATGTATGGGACTGGCTGTACGTCTGCTCGCGAGACGCAGCACTTTGCACCATCTGCTGCAGCTCTCTGGTGTCCATGCAACCATGAAGGTCCCTCTAGCAGAACCGAAGCATAATTTCATTGTGACAAGGAAGAAGCCTGATACAGCCTTTAAAAAGAAGGACCAAAAGAGTATGCATTATTGTTTTCTTCTGTGCTGGTGACCACAGCTTTACGCAAGAGTGTAAGGAAGGAAGTGAAGAAAGCGGGTTGTCGTGCTCTCTCACATCAACAACTTTCTTCAGCTCCTCAGGGTGACAAGAGGATCTCAAATGTGCTATGATAAGTAAACACAGCACTGGGTGTATCAAGCGTATTGAGGGCAATATTAACTATATCCCAGGGTATCTCTTCGCCTTTCTAGTTCAGACCCTATATGCAAACATCAGACGTATCGACAAATAAATACGTTACATATCAGTGCCATGACTCTGCTTCCAAATGAGGTGAAGCAGTATAGGACTTTGCTGAGTAGCTGCCCAAAGTTATGTTTGTTTTATGAGCCAGATTTAACTGCAGACAACTCACACCAACATAAGACTTACCTACTGCATGCCACAGCTAAATTAATTGCTCATGCTTATCAGCTAAGTAGTTTGCAGTTTTCTCCTGACTTAAGACACACTTATAGTCAAAGGGAGCTGATGCACAGGCACCATTGTCTTCAACAGTGTTTCTGTTCCTTGAAGGGAAAGTAGTTTCTTGACTTTTTACGAAGAAATCCTAATGTTACTTGTTTTTCCACAGTAACAGAGCACATCTCTCTGCACACTTCTGTGGCTCTCGGACAGGTGTCTCTTCATCAGACCCTGTACAGTTAAACCCTTCATGTGGGCAAGTGCCTCCCTTCCACAAAGAGATTCAATTCCATACTAAAACCTAATCAGGCACTGGCTTCCGATTAAATATCCATGTCTCCGTCTTCAAACATTTTCACCTTGTGCTGCAAACCCCCTCACTTTTCCTCACTGCCAAGGCTGCAAGTCCCAGGATGGCTCCTGCCAGCTTCCTGGTGGTCCTGACAGGGAAGAAAGAAACGGGGAGAGGGTTGTGAGGGTCCCCCCAACACTGAGTGCGTTTCAGCTGTTCCCATTTTAAGTTCAAAGCCTTCTACATGGCAGCTGAATGGGAGGCTTTCCAAAATCTACAGGAGGCTGGGAAGGAATCCAGCATCCCAAGGAGTATCCTGACAGAAACAGAAGAACTGGCAAATAAGCATATGTGCACCGTACCCCTTTTTGTCACAACCAGAGGCGCTGTTTTCCCAACAAACACCCTACCCGTTTGGAAAAGAACAGCTGCTACCTGTTTCTGTGGGTATGAGCATTGCTGCCCAGCCAGAGCGAGCTTAAAGCAAGCAGTCCCTCCTCTCTGTGCATGACACTTCTCTCCTACCTTTTTGTCCCTTTGCTGTGCTGCTACCCTTTTTTTAACAGACGTGTTCTTCTAACATCCTAGACCTACAAGCTATAGTACTGTCATGCAAATGAGTTTGTTTGCAGGGATAAAGGCTCATAATGAGCACGAGTTTTATAGAACTGGGCCTTATATTTCTCCTTGAAGTCCTTGCAATGATTTCTCTCCTGCCAAATCCCTTTCTGTCTGGATCCTGCTTTTACATTCAGACTCCATTTCCTGTGGCTTTGGTTTGGCTGGGGTTTGTGCTCTTTTTTCCTTCTTAATCCCTCAACTTTCTTTCACTGCTTTTATTTTTTGGTTGGTTTCTTTGTTGTTGTGGGGTTTTTTTTGTTTGTTTGTTTTTTGGTTTTGCCTCTCAAGCTCATAATAGCGTTTGTGTAATCAGCTTTCTTCTGTATACCACTAAAATGGCAACACTGCGGGTCTGTCTCAGAGCATTAGTTCACAAGCATGGGAAGAGGCAGAGAAAAACATTGTGTATAAATCCCACCATTTAAACTATTATAATGGAAATATAATATTTTTTGCAGTTTGCAGAAAGGCCTTTAATTTTTTTTTTTTTTTTTTAGAATTATGATATCTCAAATATCATACACATTGCAGGCACAGACATTGTAAGTCACAGATTTGCACTAAAATCAGCGCCTCCTCAACTTTCTTCATAAGCAGAGTGCCTAACTCTTTCCTGGTCTGCCCTTCCCTTTCTCCAGCAGCTGCAATAATACCAGTGGTAATTCAGAGGAGCAAGAGGCTTCTGCTTTGTGTCTCTCAGTGAAAAGCCCAAGGACAGAGCAAGCCAGTGTTTCTGGCAGCCCAGGCACATGATAATTAAACAGCCCTGGTTCCATATCCCTGGGTGCAGGAATGGCATACTTTCCTGGTGAGTTGGCAGGGGCAGGTAATGCAGCTTGCATGCTTACGCGTCCATTAGGAACAGACCTCTCAAGAGCCTCTCCTGCCAAAGGAATGCTGTAGCATACATGGAAATGAGCTGTGGTCACCCAGCTTTTCACAGGTATCCAGCTGCGTGCTCAGCAGACACAGAGCACGCAAAGCCGTGCTGCACCTCCCAGCCTGAATCTGAATATTCTTCCACAGAGAGCCAGGATCTTTCTCATTTGAGCAAAGAGCGGGTCCATTTGCTTTTAGCAGTGTTTGGACCACAGAACAAAGCCATTTATCACTCTCTTCCTAGAACGATAGTTGTACATATACATAAAACCCCCAAGTTTTTTCTGCTCCATCTAAAATCCTCCTGATTAATTCACAAGTTTCTCAGCCAATATCTCATTGATTACTGTGGCTGTAACTCCTAAACAGATGAAGTATTTCAAGTGCTTCAGAGAAAACTATGTCCCCTCTCTGCTCTGACGTGTGTAGAAATGCCTCTCATACTTTCTGGATCTAGCTTATCTTTCCCAAGGGCTGAGGCATGACGATCCTTCCCTATTTTTTTCCCTAGTATTTAGGACGGTGCTTCTGCTTTCTCAAAGGATGAGGGAGGTCAGAATCTCCCTCTATACATTTTGCTGAAGTTACAGTAATTCACACAGGTTGTTAATGTTATTGTTTTGGATCATATTTTTACTGCCTTGTAATATTTATGGACTTCATTGTGCACCATCTAACTACTCCCTTCAGGCATACTTCCTTTGAAGCACGTTGTACAGTGTAAATGCTTGAAATCTCAGGAGCTGCTAAGGTTTAGGATGCATGTGCTGACAATTAGTATTTCCTTCAGGAACTTCTGTTTCTGGGATACTCTTAAGATCAAACTCACCCCTCGGACACTCAAAACTCCCAGGGGATCTAGGCAAGTTACACTCTGGCCAAGTCTACTTATTCCCACAGTTTGCTTTCCACACCTCATTTATAAAGTGATCCAGGATTTCTCTTCAAAGCTTCAGCAGGCCCGCACATAAAAAAAGAAATGTTTCAGAAACAAACCAACATACACTGTTAAGTGCATAAGGTACTCTGAGAGGGATTATTTGGCAATAAGGAAATATTTCCATGCAAAAGCCAAAACAGAAAAATATTTTTAAAAAGCAATGCAATACAAATGAGACCAGCAGCTCCACCTGACTCCAAATGAGATTCCAAGATCTTCAAGGATTCATCTGTGCTTACAAGTTCTGCTACCTTAATTATGCTAACACAGAGCAGCATAATGCCTTTTCTGGCACAACAGCAATTATACTGGTGTGGTTTAGTCCAGTTACACACAGCAAAACAGCGTGTACTGGCATACACTTTTTATAGCTCTGTATGCAGAGTGCAGTTTTTCCTGGCTATATAAATACATATCTCTCTCAACAGAAGAATCACATTTTTGTTAATAAAACCTCAGTGTCAACTCAGTGTAAGTCCCAACTAAAGTCACCTTTAGTTGAACTTGCTTATTTCTGTATCACTTCTTCCAGGATTTTTCCTTGGGGGATCTCTTTACCATGACCCCTCCTTTGCCTTCCCTGCTGTGCTTCTATGTGCCCTTCCACAGCCCCCAAACCTCTTCCCAGGTTTGATTGCAGGCTGGATTCCTCTCAGTCTTCTTGCACCATTTTAAGATCAAACTGATGGGTTTGATCATCTAAATTCCAATTTCCCTTCCAAGAGTCATTTCCTTTTCTTTCCTGTCAGATGGGTTAACAAACCAGCTGCAGCAGAGGGCAAACACAAGCCCAGTTATTCCAGCAGGGCAGGTGGGGGTTAGGCAATACTGTTACTTGCTTATTCCTTCATTTTAATATAGGAAGATAGGGAATAAATACGAGAGGTATAAGGTTTTTTTCTTACCCTCAGCCTGCCTCACCAGCCTATTTTCCATTGCAAAGAGGTTTCACTAAGTACAGACCTTATTTTCCCCCACACAATTTCTCTCTGAGGCTCTTGCACATTTAGGTTTATCAGATATTTGAATTTGAAATTCACAGCCACCCTACAAAACTAGGGAAGGTTCCTACTGTGTAGACCTATCTTCCTTACTGCTTCTCTAGTAGCAGCAACATCATTAATCCCAACCAGAGGAGATCACTACTTGAACAACTCCTCCACACTTCCTGAAGGGAGTCAGCATCCCCTCAGCCCTGTACACACATCCTTCTCCAAGGCACTGACAAGCTGGACGCAAGAAGAGAGAAAGTTTTCTATCTGAAGTGAAGACTGACACCACCTCTGAGTATATGTCTTCATGCCACACTTGGCACCGGTAGTTGGAAGGGGGGTCTGAGAGCCAGGCCTCTCTGATTAAAAATGCTTGTGAAGAACTGTCTATGTTACTACGATCTGGCTGTCCAGGGAGACCTCCTGCAACTCTTTGGACTGGTAAACTTGAGGATTATTTCTCTGGTCATTTTCAGCTTCAGGAGCAGCTGGATTTTCAGTGGGGAGGTGTAAGAAGGGCATTGGAGAAGTGCCCGCACCCCAGCAATGTCCTCCTTGCAGAGGGGGTAGGTACCAGGCTGCTGTAAAACATCACTCAGGGAACTAGTCCATGACCCCAGCCAAGAAAGCTGGCTTTCACCGGAAACACTTTCAAGCTTGTACATCTGGGAGCTGGGGAAGCGAAGGGCTGCGCAGTGCTGAGTACAGTGGGGTTTTGGTCCCCGACTACCTCGTGTCAGCCGTTTAATCAAACCAAGGAACGAACCTAACTGACGTGACTATTAAACAACAACGACAAAAAAGCCAGGCTTCAAAATCTGTCTGCCTCCATTTTTACTCGACTCAAGTGAGAACAGACAGACTACAAAACACACAGTGGTAGGGAGTAGGAAAATTGAGCCCTGTATTGATTCCAACATTAGCCTGAATCCTGCGATGACCCAGATCACACAGATTAAAAGCACCACAATCCTTGAACTAATGAAGTAGGTAAGTGGCTAGGACTTAATGCTGCTGTGAGACTTGGGTTACAGTTTGTGTACATATTGCAATAAAGAGAAACTCTTTGGGTAACTGATGTATTTATTTCCCCCTCGCTTTTTCTCAGCCTGTCTGGAACCAGCACTTACACTCTTGTAGCATCTTGATTCTGCCAAAAATTGCAAGAGGGACACGAAATGCTAGTAGCGACAGACATGTAGTAGTACAGAAATGGCTTAACTTTCTCCCATCAGCTGCCCTTTTTTTGTTATTTACACTGTAAGCTGTCTAACCAGGGCAGAGACAATTTATTTTTATGAATTTGCATGCTGGAACATAGCTCCTGCATTTCACCAGGACCATTAGCTACTGCTATAAAAAAAGGCAAAATAAAAAAATCATACAAGGATGTGCAGTGAGAAAGTCTAATGGTTACTGAAAAACCCCACGTATAGAAAGGGCAGTAGTCCAATGATAAGTGACATCTAGTGCAGTTATGTGACAGTGATAGAGATAGCAAACAAGGCACTAACAGCACTTGTTATCAAAGGAACAATTGCAGCACTAGCAGTTGTGGGTGAATGTGAAATCTCTGAGCCTGTACCTCAACCACGCTGCTTTGATAACAAAAGCAAACAAGACACCAAGTTACTAAACCACTGCATAGAGAAGGAAGATGAAACAAGCAAGTCAGACATTATTGTGGGTCAATTCACATTTCAGATAGCCCCCCCCAAATACCACGCTTTCTAAACCTACATCTAGGCAAGCACCAGCAGTTAGAGCTTGCAGCAATGGCTTTGTGAGGTATTCAGATACCACAGTGAAGGATGCCACAGACTTTTGCATGCTTAGAAAATATTTCATCTGTGGTTGCTGCTGTAAAACTGTCTTTCCGTTTTCACGTGAGTAGGACTAGATTGCAAAGGACATTATGCAGTGGGAGAGACTCCTTGTCAGTATTACAAACCATTAAAAGACTAGAAAAGGTGGTGTTTTTTTTTTTTACTTTTGCTTATGTAGAGACAAATCATAGAATATGATGCATTACAGCAGGGCTGTCCAGCCCTTAGGAGACAGGATGGCAGTTCTGGAGCACTTCTGTGGACCAGCTCTGCCTCCTCCTGAGCCCCATGAGCACAGATGCTGGCAGGGCTCTGGGTCTGTCCATGCAGAGGGACACGAGGAGGCCTTGGGCTACAGCCTTGCCATCGGATGTCCCTATATTACTAACTGCATTTCTTCTAACTCCCCTTACAGACTAAATACTTGGGGCATCCCTCTAAACACTGCAGGAAAGTACATCAACCTGGGCATTAATATGTCTGCCAGCCTTATATCTACTGGTGTTTTTTAACCAAGTCAGTGAAGACTGCAATTAGCAGCTCATCTTTCAAGCCTTCGTTTTGAAGAAGGTAACACTTCCAGCTATGATCAAAATGATGAAGACAGCAGAAACTGCAGAGCGGATGAGTAAATAATAACCATCTGACTCATTTCCTAACTCAGAGATCTCTAGAAACCAAAATTACCAAGTCACAGAGCAAAAGGCTTCATCTTTCGGCAATTTCACCTTTTCTTTTTATTATACATGAAGAGAGAAAAGTGTGCAGCAAATGGGCCTTGTGACAGTATCTAGCCAAGGCCATTCAAGGAGGAACCTGCACATTGTGATACTCACAGGTATACGATGTCTTAAAGCACAGTGCATGGCTAGGGGGGTCTGCACTGCACCTGCACCAGCTATTGGCACCATGGGGCTCTCTATTTCATAGAATCATAGAACAGTTTGGGTTGGAAGGGCCCTTCAAAGCTCACCTGGTCCAACCCCCTGCAATGAGCAGGGACATCTTCAACCAGATCAGGTTGCTCAGAGCCCCATCCAGCCTGGCCTTGAATGTCTCCAGGGATGGGGCATCCACCACCTCTCTGGGCAACCTGGGCCAGTGTTTCACCACCCTCATTGTAAAAAATTCTTCTTCACGTCTGGTCCCTCCAGCTGCAGGTCACTAATGGTGTGGGTTGGTGTTTAAGGTAACAGTCAGATGGATCAGGATTGACTTTAAAACAAAATTGCCTTGCTGCAAGGAAGGCTGAGCTTTAAAGAGTACCTAGAGTGTGAATTAGAAGAAACCACAAACTACAAGAATCCTGCTTATCTTCATGAGTTAACTTACTATCTGAAGGTGGCTGGTGTTTACCAGCCACTACTGGCACCAGCCTGCTTTTCTTTGAAAATATGTTGATTCATAAATGGACCTCAAGGACTTAGGAGCTAAATCTACCGCTCCTTGCAAATCTTACATATCGCTTAAGCTGCAAAGAAGCCAAGCTTGGAGGGTCGAAGTAGCACATAAGTGCTACGTAGGGCTTGTGTTCATCTCTGAACAGGACTAATTTCATTAGAATATTTAACTTAACCGTGCATTCTAGAGGGAAGCCTTACTTTGAATGCACCCATGGAAATTAATTATAAGAGTAAACACATGATACAAAAACAATTCACCCCACTTTGACAACTTGTGGTCTGGATTTAGGAGGTTAAGAGGTAAAATGCCAAGGCAGATATGAAAACTACTTCATCTGAATGTAACTAGAACGTCCAACAGAATGTCATTGTAGTCCCAAGCCACTCCAATAAACGACTGCTCAAAAATGAGACTCGGGGAACATTATTCAGAGTTTCAAATTAAGCAATATAAAAAATGAAGATAGCCTACATTATTCATAAAGGCTGATCCAGTGAAAGACCCGAAGAGCCTGAGCTTTCAGAAAGTTCAGCCAGTGATGATCCCCTGTCTAAAGCCATTGCACCCCATAAATCACTCAGCCGCAGTGGACTTCAACACCCACAGCAGAGAAGCCCAGATAAAAAGAGAAATAGTTAAGAACACAAAAAATCTATAACAACCCTGAGCAGCAGAAGATAACTTCCAAATCTATGAATCACTTGCTTCATTCTTATGTTTATGTAGTACTCAAACTCAAGAGTTTGTAAATAACAGCATCATTTCAAATTTGAGTAGAACAAACTGCACAAAACCACAAATAACCAAAATATATGGTCTACCTACAATTTTGGCAATTGTCAAGTGTGCTATTTTGAGTTAACACCATTATTAGCAAAAGTTTTGCAAACATTTTGGATGTTTGGGTAACTCAAAACAGGTGTGATACGTATTAGCCCGTATTTGCAGCAGAAACAAAGGCATGCCAAGGTCCTGTTGGCCTCCTTGCCAGAGCTCTAGAGCTGCTCACCCACCTCAGCAACCTGACAGCGGCTGAGGTGTGGGGCC
Organism: Pampusana beccarii; assembly: GCA_013399365.1. Taxonomy (NCBI): domain Eukaryota; kingdom Metazoa; phylum Chordata; class Aves; order Columbiformes; family Columbidae; genus Pampusana; species Pampusana beccarii. The sequence goes on along the minus strand of VWYH01010423.1, from coordinate 738,183 downwards.
TGTACAACAAGCCTCAGCCTGCCCAGCTGCCCCAGCAGTCCCAGCACTGGCAGCTTCCCACCCTCATGTCCCCACCGCCTGGCTTCACAACTGAGACCTGCTTTATACCTTCCTATACTGCCTCAAACTGGCCGTCCTGTTGGCCTGTCTTCTCTTCTCCTGCCACAGGATGTCTTCCCATCCCCATTACTCAGCTGCTCTTGACCCATTTTCCAGTTATTAGCAGTCAAACCTAGGAAAAAGCAGCAACAAAAAGACAATTTTTAGCTCAAGTGTGGCATCAGCTGAACAATCCAGACCACATCTTTGTCTGGCATATCATCTTTGCCTTCATCTGACCATGCTTCTAGGAGCCCAATCATACAATCATGTCCCCATTCGTCCTACCTATATTGCTTCTCACCTACTTTTCTGGTGAAATTCCTGGTTGCCATTAGCATAACTGTGCATACACAGCCTGCTCAATGCAAAAGCCTTTCACCGCGAGTGACACAGTCACCTTTCTACCTCCCTTCTTACTGCATCTTTCAGATGTGGAAACTTTAACACCATTTGACTCCAGACATTTGAACCTCTTAAGCATTGATGCCTAATCATCTCCTGCTCACCGAGAGGTTGCAAGAATGCGATTTCAGCCCATCTGCCAACTGCCTCTCTCCACTGACTGTAGAGGGAGTACAGATCCCTAATTCAGACACTTATGTGCCCAAGATTAGTTTGTATGAATCCACGCAGTCATATATGTTAATCCATATGAGTATTGGGGTCTGAGATAGATCTTTTCAGAACAGTTGCTTTATTTCTGTGGACTTATCTAGTATCTGGGGTAATGGGCCTGGAGCTATTCTGGAATACAGATAAAAATAACCATGTGCAGAAGTTGCATGACTAGTGTAGAAGTGCAGACCCTCAAGCCCCTGTAGAAAAACTGCCCTGGACAAGGGGTCCTTGGCAGCCTCAGGTGAGTTTCGCATCCCAAAACCCCACCATCAGATGCAGGATTCACGAAAAATAGATATGCCAGGTCTTTACAAGGGGCTGGTTTGGATCCTAAATTCTGCTATCTGAGACAACATACATGTGAGCACTCAATAAAGAGTGCTCTTTACACACCATTATTAAAAGTGAGAAAATTTCAATATTCAGCATAATGGAGTGTTTTCACCACTATTGGTAGGAGCACTATCGTCATCTATATTTCATCTGGACCCTGCAATCACATCGTTTTTTTTACAGTACATTTATTTTTCACTAAGTCAGAGAGCACAGACCAAGGATTTTGTTTTGTTTGTTCAAAACCCACTTGTAGCCATGAGGTTTTGAAATTCACACTTATTTTCAACTGCTGAAGCAACAGTCTGGGATGACATATCACAAACGTGAGGCCAATTGCTTTCCAGAAGGAGATACATCATAAAATAAAATAAATTACAAAGAAAAATGGGCCACTGTAAAAGCAGATGGAAAATAGTGCAAGGTGGTAACATAAGCAAGCAAAAAAGCAAGCAAAAAAAATATACAAGAGCTCACACCACTTTTTCAATCCACAAAAATACTCAGATAAGGGTAGCACTTTTCAGTGGAAACTACACAACAGCACCATCATCCAGCTGTTTTATTCTCCTTTTATAAAAATGGATCTAATATTAAACACTGCAGCTTGTTAGAACATGAGGAACTAATGCTGGCCACACACTATGAATCAGAGTGAGTTTCTATCTGTATTTATACTTTCTGGACTTTGAACAAACTGCCTCAGCAGCTAAAAATACAATCCAGTTCCCGTTTCTGAAATCCCATCTCTGCCCATCCTGGCAATTCATAGCTGGTGATGGTTCGCTGGGGAGGTACCAGAGATGTGATGCAAATTCTTACTGATTGGTGTGGATAGGTATTCAAGCAGCCAGCTTCTGAGCTATCAGTTCTTAACTTCTGCGCTGCCCAGACATGAGAACAGGAATCTAAAAGTTAATTACCTTGCAGTTTTCCTCCCTTAAAGATGTCTTTTAAAACTGACTTCTGGGTCCTGATACAAGACTGTGGGCACATTATTACTGCCTGTGTTTGGTCCCAAATGGCACTGATAGTAGCAAGCAGTGAAAGACATATCTTCTTATCAGCCATAGAGGTAAAGCAAGAGAAATTTAAAAAAGGTGGATTTTAGCATCAAAATTACCACATGTATTACAGCTTCTCTAAAAGATACAAAATTCCACACTGTCCACTCTGACGTAACAAAAAAATTGTTCGAAGACAAATCGATAATTATTAATAAACAGCAGCATTGAATTTTGCATAGGTATCTGTATACACCTTCCAGACAAAGCTCGCTGGACTTGAAGATGTCTCTGTGAAACATGCAGATCAAGCCCTTACAATATGGAAGTGAGGTTTTCCGTCCCGCAGAAAGCCAAATTCAAGCATCCATATTCCAAATGTCAGTTTGGAGAACGATAATGATTCTTACATAGTCACGTAACTCCGTAATTTAGAAAGTTCACCAAATACTGCTAGTCTTACAACACATTTGGCAAATCTGTATAGGGGAAATAAAGCAACCCCATAAACAAGGTTTATTCAACTGCAGCATATGTATCTCCTGAATCAGCTGCATTTGTTCAAAATAACTAGCAGGTCTGACTTAAGAGGACACATTCCTTGAAAGTGAAACAAGTCTTCTCTACAGAGAAGTGGTGCCTCTTTACTTGTGTGAAAGGTACAATCCTATTTAGCTGGCAACTTCATCCTGACAAGATGGATGTACAATTATATTTTTGCAATTCTTCAACCATGAGAACAAAAAGCCCTGCTAGCTCATTTAAACCAAACCAGGCTAGAGAAAACTTTTGCAAAAATCACAGTGGTAATAAAATTGTGTGCATAACAAATCAAACACTTTACCTGATAAACAAGAATAATAAGAATTAATAAAAAGTGAAAGAGCTGTAATGGCAAGTTTGAAAAACCTATTCGTTAACTGACTAAATTAACTATGTGAATAAAGCAGCAAGCTTTGTAAGTTTATTTCGCTAATAACATTACTTTTTTTTCATATAATATGAACTGTTTATATATCTCATGCTCATTTTGTTCTGTCCTCAGAACAGAAACAGCACTACAGCAAAGTAGCTAAATTACGACCCATCATTGCTAATTCCTTTTCATGTTGAAGATCATGACTCTATCCAGGAGCAGAGGGTCAGTGTGCTCCATAGAGCGGGTGGCCCAGTCTGGGACCATCCCCAAGAGCCAAGGTATTATTACTGCTGAGAAGTTAAGATTTCATGAGTACAAATTAAAGATTATCTACATCTGGCTAATGACTTCTCCATGGAAGAGCTTTTGGGGTGAACAAAGCATGTTACGGAAGCCAGCAGAGCTGAGACCTACCTCATATGTGGCCCTGGAGTTGCAAGGGAGCCACAGAGGCAGATCCCACGCAAGCCGAGGGACAGGCCCCATGGAGCCCCATGGCTCAGTGGCAGTCATGGTGGCCAGGGCTGGGCACAGGTGAGGTGTAGCCAGGGTTGAACACACAGCGGAGACAGGGCAGAGGTCCAGGGCCCTGTGAGGCTGACCGGGGCAGTGACGGCCAGCTGTGCCTCACCACTGCATTTCTCAGAGTGTCCCTGCCTGGCACCTACAGACACGCATTAACTGATGTATCAGGATGTAAAGTGGAGGTTGTGTTATTACTCCCAGAAAACCTGAAGCATCTACATCTTTGCCTGCTTTCTCAAGGAAATGGGACTTACGCTTTCACACCGGCTGTTAGTACAAGTGTTAGATGTACCCCTACATCAAATCCTTAGTCTGTTGGCCAATTTTAACCACATCTGGCAGAAGGGCAGGAGCCTTAAAGATAAAAGCTCTTCCAAAAGTCGTGCAAATCAATACGTTGGTTGTGGTGGGGGGACCACAGGAGTTACTCCAGTGTGAGAAGTGATTGCTACGAGAGCTCAACAGGCATGGGGTTTTTGGCCGGTCAATGTGCAGCAGACCTCAGAGCCAGCCATGGCACCATCAGTGTCCTGCCCACAGGAGTGCTGGGGCACCGGGCAGGGCCATAAGGACTCACAGGGGACATCTGTGGTTAGTGAGGTGCTGTAAAACATCAGATACCTATCATAGGAAACCAGGCCCCATTAGTTCTGCTGTGCAGCTTGCTGTTCCTTTCTTTAAATTAATCTACAGAAGGTTAAAGGTCACAGCAACAGAGAAGAAGTTTGCAAGAAAGTGTTGTCAAGAAGCCAATATTTTGATATCTGATAGTTTCAAATGTATCACACTGACATTATAGCATGACAACACTAAACTATTCTAAAATAACTCCTGACGCTCGCATCATCTGTAGATTACCATTCTGAAGCTCATTAAAAAAAAAATCCTACTGCCTTATTATTATTTGTGATTTTATGACAAGCTGACCTTTATAGGTCTCTAACTCACATGCAGCAATGAATTAAAATGGAAGAGAGTAAGTAGTTTTCCAGTGTTTTCTCTTGTGAGGATGAACAAGCATTTTAGGAACCATGAGTCCTTAGCACTGAAGAGAGCAGTAAGATAAATCTGGTGAGCATACCAGCACCAGTTTGCAGTCAGCTGACAACGCCATCTTCTAACTTTGAAAACATCATAAAATGTGTATTTCCTTGCCTTCCCCATCCCCACCAGCATCATCTGCAGAGAACTAGCCTAGTCACCAGGAAAGCAGCACACCTTTTGGTACCAACCACAGAAGGATGTGGTCTGTGCTCTTGGGAAAGCCCAGATACACCAATTCTTGTCAGATTGGTTGTGGAGGAAATTAAATGGAAAGTTTCAGAATCTGGATGGCAGCCGCGAGAATAGCACGCTGCTTCTTTTAACCATTTGCTAACTCCAATTGAGAATGTACCGTTTAGTTTCTGTAGAAGAAGAAATTGGGAGCAATATTACTTTGTTCAGTTTTGCTTATTTATAAGGAAGGAAAAAAAATCCTGTGTGTTTGAATACAAAAGGAATCAAGTAGCAGAGGAGACAGGCTTTGCTCACAAATCCAATCCCCTTTATAGACAGCACTCTGCCCAAAGGTCCTCTTTGGAAAAAAAAATAAAAAAGCATTGCCAGACTACTGGTACTTCTGTGTCTGTGGCCATCACTTTCTTACTGCCCTGTATCAGTTTCTCTGCTTTTTCTATTCTTCCTCACAGAATCACAAACCTTTACCAAACAGCATTCAAAAAAACCTCTTCACCTGCCTATGCTTCTGCACTGGAAAATAGCTCCTACCATTTCAGCTACCTGGTCCATAAAAGATCCCTTCTCTTACCAAGTTATTAAAACTTACCTAAACTTATTAAAACTACTTACTCCTCTCAAGACCTAATTATTGTATAGACACAGCAAAATGATAGCAGCATGCAATCTGATTAAAGACACTCAGCATGATATGACCTATGAAAGTAATACAAAGAATCTAAACTCTGGTCTGCAGAGCTAAAAGCAACACTAAATCACGTAGTGCTACAATTCTTACAGTGACAGATTGTTTGCAGTTAAAAGACATCAGTGGTCAGTGAAAATAGCAAATGTAATACAATAAATTGGGGAGGTGGGGGGAGGGAGTAGGGGCAGGTAGAAAAAAGAAACTTGAAGAAATTGCCAGAACTTCAACTAGTGTAAAACAGTATATCTTGAGTGAAGGTAATTAATGAAGTTATTTAATGTAATGGAACTAAGAAAATGGCCCCAAACAATTATTAGAAATTAGTATGGTCATAAAAGAGCAAGGGGGGGAAAATAAATAAAATAATGAAAACTAGTTTCACTTTGCATTACCTAGCAAAATAAAAAAGACTTTAAATAACATGCTTATTATTACTCATATGAACAGAACATCCTAATATTCCAGTTATAAACCCAGTAACCACGCTCCTCCAAGTGTTGCTGAGTCTCCTCATCATCTGCACAGACTTTCAAGTTTCCTCAGACCCACAGTACTATTCCTTGAAAGCACAATGTGGTAGGGCCATGTCACCCGCTTTCTGAGGCTTGAGAAACAAAGATCCAGTGCCTGGGAAGCGTCTCTTCCTAAAGAGAGAACACTCAAGACAAAGGGAAGCAAAGCACATACAGGTTTTGCGGTTTGGGATAACACAGGGACTTGGGCTGCGCAAACAGACAATGAGCGTGAGCTGGTTTCCAGGTGTTTCACAGATTAAGTTTACTTCTATTCTGATAAATTAAACTTTTTGGAAGCCAGCTCCTAGCATTAACACCACATTCTTACCCTCAAAACCAGGGCACTGTTTGTACATGGCACACCGGGAGCTTGGGAAGGTCAGCCTGGGCCAGGAGCCGTTTCAGTAACATAAGGACAGATGTGGGGGAGTCCCAGTATCTCAGAACAGTCCCTGCACTGTTTAATTTACTTGCATAGCCATAGTCTCAAGTTCCCGGAGATCTTCAGGAATCCTTTTCCACAGCTCCAGCTTCATAGTTGTTTTTTTCGGCCTTCAGAAGCCAAAGGCCTAGTCAAATCATACCCCATACCTACACAGGATGATGGTCACGGGGAACTACTTCTGCAGTCTGTGTAGAGGGACAGGCGGTCTCCAGAGAGCAACTGAGCCCACCTGAGATGTGACTTTCCACTACAGCATGCCCAGCTCGCTCCGCTGACTCGAGGGAGCCTTGCTTAGCAGGCTTAACAGTGGGTGCTTCAGGTAGGTGCCTGCAGCTGGGTAGGATCAGGCTGCGTGTAAATCTCTGGGTGTCTGTTCAAAACCAGGTTCATAGCCATGTGAACTTTATATCGAACTCTAAAACAAGTGACTCTGCACTCGGCTTGCAAGAGAAATATACAGCCATGCACGGAATAATACACTTTAATGATATTTTCCAAACCTTGGTTTCCACAGCGTTATTTGGCAGTAAGCCAGACGTCCTCTAGTGTATGGACTTGCATCTCGCTGCTTCTCCTCAAAATCAAGGTTTCTTTCTTTGACATGGCAGGGTCTCATAATTAATTCACATCTTTTTTCTCCTGCTTCAAAAAAATCGCCTTTCTTTCCCATTCAAAACCTTTGAAGGACTTCATAAATCTTCCCTTTCGTTCCCCCTTAGAGTCCCCCGGGACTGTCGGTCTCTTAATTTCTGTTCCGTCTTCCTGTTTGAGAACTTTCCACTTTATCTGGTCCAGCCATTAAAGTTAATGGCTGTTCATCACTCTGACAAGTATGTGGTATAGCCTCAGTCAGCAAACAGTCTGTTCCACATTAAAAATACGACATTCATAGTAACATTGTCCAAAATTCATAAGATGTGTAGAACATGCTGGCTGCCCCATACACCTGGGATCAAATAGAGTTTAAATGTTGTTTAAAAGGGATGTTTCAGGGTTTTTTTCCAAGACAGACTGCAGCACTTATTTCTGAGCCTACTTTAGTCCCATAAACCTGCAGAACCAAATAGCAGTGCTTGAAATCCCCGCTGCTCTGTTGGACAAACAAACACTAAAGACATTTAAATGACAATACAGTTTTGTAGTGTTTAGTAATCATATGTGTAGACAGCAGCACATTCAACACTGGACTACAGTGAAGACACTTCTAAAATAAAAGGCTGAGAACTTATGTATCATCTGAAACCTCTTTGGTAAGAGTTGCTGAAGACAGAAAACTATTTTTGATCCACACCATACATTTGGAAGTATGAATGGGTCATTTCCAAGCACAGAAATCATATATATGCTGTTATTATAGCAATTAGTCCACGTTATTTTGGAAATGCAGTGCAAATTAACAGAAGTTGTCATAAGAAGTAATCACACTTTCTATCCATTAGAGCAACCTAGAATAATAGTCAGCTATGCCTGCATTGAATAAAACTGAAGACATCTTTTAACTATACCCCCCTCTTTTTCTGAACACTTCAATTTGCAGAGTGGAATAGCAGGCGTAGGTTTCACAGCATGACACCTCACACATGGCACAGTACACCTATTGACATGGACGGAATAAAAATATATCACACAAGAAATTCAGGGCACAGCAACAGTACTTTAAAAATTCTCCCCTCTTAGTAAACTTCCTAGTGATGCTTCTTAACAGCCATCAAAATCCAAAAATCAGAGTAATCATTCTTAGGTAAGATAGGAGCAACAGGGTCTATGCAACAAAGTCTTTTTTTTTAAATTTATACTGCTGAAATCACAACAGCACTGAGTATTTTGGGATCAGAGATGATGATCCTGTTTTACCAAGGATTATGTTGAAAGAACACCTAACATTTTTCTGCCTTATTTTTCACGCACTGTTTATCAAGTATCAGTTTGGGTGTATTGGTGCTATTTTGTGACATATGCATGTTAAATGTCTTTAATCTACAGAACAACTCATGTCTAAACCCAATTATGGTTTTCCTTGATTGCCTCCATTTATCAACCATTAAATGCTCTCCTATTTCATAATTTCTAAGCTGCTTCAACGATATGCCCTCAGTTGTGGCCCTCCAGAAGACAAGAAGCTTCCACAAGCAGTGGAGTAGCAAGTGGGCAATGCATACAGTGACAGAGTGATCCATCCTATGGAAAAGGTAATTACATTTATTTTTCCTACGATGTCCTCTGAACCGTTATTATTTTAAAACAAGCAGAGTAGGCCCAGGCACAGCACTACACTTTGTTGCACTGGTTCCCAACTAATGAATGCCTGTAACACAGGTGAGGTGTTCAGAAAAAAATCTGTGAGACTCCTGCCAGCTCTGGGCAGAGAAAGTTCAGGACAGACTCGTGAATTTTCTAGCTGAGGCCAGAAATCATCCTGGCTGCAGCCGGTAGAAGTGGCAGGAGAGCAGGGCACCACTACCGTGAAAAAGGGAGAGGAGGCAACAGCAGCAGCCCCACAGACAAGAAGCAGCACAAAGATGCTGAAGGCAACCTGGGCAGCGAGGAGGCAGAGTGTGCAGCCCAGCAGGGCACAGTGCCAGGAGTGAGCATCACCGGGGACCAGCTACAGAAAAGCTGGTAATGGGTGTTTTGTGTGAGTGATACAGTGGAACAGAATCATAGAACAGCTTGGGTTGGAAGGGACCTTCAAAGCTCATCTAGTCCCACCCCCTGCAGTGAGCAGGGACATCTTCAACCAGATCAGGTTGCTCAGAGCCCCGTCCAGCCTGGCCTGGAATGTCTCCAGGGATGGGGCATCTACCGCCTCTCTGGGCAACCTGGGCCAGTGTTTCACCACCCTCATTGTAAACAACTTCTTCCTCATGTCTAGCCTGAATCTCCCCTCTTTTAGTTTAAAACCATTACCCCTTGTACCATCACAAGGGGGCCTGCTGTCTTTCTTACAGGCCCCCTTTAGTTATTGAAAGGCCACAACAAGATCTCCCTGGACTCTTCTCCAGGCTGAACAACCCCAACTCTCTTGGCCTTTCCTCATAGCAGAGCTGTTCCAGCCCTCTGATCGTTTTGGTGGCCTCCTCTGGCCCCTCTCCAACAGGTCCATGTCTTTCCAGTACCGTGGGCCTTAACAGATCAGCCTTATGGATAATTTAATTAACTTGCAGAAGGACAAAACAAATGTATCTGTCTTTATCGGATACTTTTGGTGTTAAGGATTGCATGGATCTGGGAGACCTAGCACTGAACTCTGCAATTGTTAGGCAGATAACCCAGCGAAGAGCTGCCGAAGTGGCACAGTGCAAAGGAACATTGCAGGCCCTTTTATTCTGTCAAATCGAGGGACTGTCTTGCACTCTACTTAATCATAACAGAATAACTAGAAGACACAGTATAAAATTAAACACAAATTTGTCATTTATCATAATACAGCAGTATGACACTACGAGAAGGCAGACAGGCAGACAGGCAACAGCAATGCAGCTGGATGCTAGGCAGCAGGATACCTAACCCAGGGTACTAACAGAGCACTCAAAGAGATAGAGGTGTCCTGCTCCAAAGTGCACTTAGTTCTGAATATATAAATATATAGAATCAATATATATACTTCCGATTGCATATAGTCCAGTCCTATCCCAGTATATACTTAATATTTATAACTGGGGCAGAGAGATCAGGATCATGAGTTGCCTTTAAGAGCAGTTGTCTTGGAACAGAACAGAGCTTTACTTAAAAATTCAGCTCGCACTTCTGCTGCTTACCTGTTCTGTAGGAAAATGGATGGCTTTACATTCCAGACACCCATTTAATGTTATTTTTTAAGGAAAACTTAATATTTTAAAATAAATTTTAATTTCTGAAAACTGAAATTTACATTTTAAGTTCTAAAATCTGGCCTTCAGGCTCGTTTGAGGAGTTAGTCCTTAATGATGTAAGTTAGCACTTTTAATGTCAATGTAGCTTTGCTGACTTTGGTGGTTCCATGGTCTTCAAAAACTAGAGTAGAGAATCAGGACACCAGTATTTACAGGATGTGGAAAATGGAAGAAGAATGTGAGATACTCCCGTATGAGGACATACATGACCAAATAGTTTAGCACATTTTTTCTTTAAGGTCTGTTTTATGTTCTAACTCATTAATCACTAAGAAATAATCTAGGAAAGAATTACAGCAGATGCTTGGTTATACTATAATTATTCTGCTTCACCTCAGACAGTTCTGAGGTCTATTAAGACAGAAAATAGTCTGAGTTTTTTGGGTTTTTTTAATTTTCTTAAAAGCTGGCAGCTTCTTAACAAAGAGATAGACTGAAGTAGCATATGTAGTCATTGCAATCTGTTCTGATCAGTGCTGGCTAATTAAGGCTTTAGTTAATTTAATTTTGAAAGATGGTTTGAGTTAGAATCTGAAAACTCCTGTTTGCTAATACAAATGAGAACTGAAAACATATGTTACAACTGAGAATGAAATGGCACTTGTACAGCTCATCCTACTGAAGGCTGTAGGTGTCACTGACAGCAGTTCATTTCACAGTAACAATTTCAACTCAAGGAAGACAACATCTTTTTAAAGTGTGAAATAACCTACTGGTAAACTTCGATGTTTGAAAACGGACACAAAAATGAGAAGGTTGAAGTAATAAATGGTGGGCTTGAGTGCAAAACCTTCAAAAAAGGCTTTATTCTCCGTAAAACATCTTTTCAAAAAATTCAGGTTTATGTCATTAGATGAAATATCAATGCAAATTTCTATTAGTTTGACTAGCTATGTGGAATATTTTTCCCAACACCTCATACTAACTGTCTCTCCTAAGACATCCTAACAGGACAAGAAGTTCTGCCATTGCTTCTTGGCATTTTCCTGAAGGGCTAAGCAGGGCTGGTAGGACTGGTTCATGGGCAGCTTGCAAAGCATGGCTACTCCACGGCGTGGTGTGGTTTGAGCCAGAATAATACTAAAGATGTGCTCATCATTTACACCATCAGAGTACTGAATTATCTAAGTGTTGTCCAGTATGCTCCTTCGCCAGCAAAGATGAAATGTTGAAGAAAAGCAATCAGGTGAGATGATGGCTTTGGTAGTAAGACCAACCTGAGAGAATCCCATCCCTGTCCACCTGTTTCCATCCTGGGAGAGTTACATCCACCTGAAGCCAGCCTTGCACTGAAGCCAGAGTACCTCCTAACGACACGGTAAACCCCACAAACACGACAAAGATGAAGTGGCATTCAGTATAAATGTATCTTTTTATGCTTTTGCAGGACTGGGTAAAGATAAGTTTGTCTAGACCAAGATTTTGGATTGGAGCCCATGATACTGTGATCAACTAATTTTTTACTGTTAAAATAAATATGTTATATGTTAAAAAATACAGTTGGCTCGTCTTTTAAGAATACTCAAACATATTCAATATTCCTGACATTTGGCTACATGTTTGCATTCACAAAGCTCTTTCTTGAAAGTGAAAATAGAGCACTATTTTCCCCGCATTATTTAACTTTCGGCTTCTTAGATACTAAAGCAATACTACTATTTAGATTGCAAAAACAGCAAGAAGAACATTTGCTTGTTTAAATCTTCTCTTTCTGAAAACATGATTTATTTGTTTGTTTGGTTATTTATTTATAATAGGTGGAAATACACTTGATAATTAGTTTTGTAACAAAAATAATAAAAGGAACAATCCAGAGTTATAAACTCATATTACCACAAGAGTATGAAAAGGCTACTAGTCGAAGGTTAAAATTATGCTATGTTGATAACTGGTAATTCAGGATGGAATTCATCTTTTCCAAAAATGGCAAGGTTGCATACTGTCTAATCACATTCATACTACATTAAGTTTAATTTCTCTCAAAATCTGTCTTTTTAGTTGGTGTTGATCTAAGACAGTAGAAATGATTGCAGTGTACAGCAACAAGGGGAAAAAAAAAATCAGTTGTTAAACATGTCTGACTTTTGGAGATAATTCAAATGGAAAAAAATCCAGGTCATTGGCCTTTTTAAATAGACCCCCGGCAATATTTACTCCTCTATAAATAGCACAGTCACATGAAATAAAACTGTGTTCAGTAAAGCCTGCAAAACAAAAGAACAATTTACAGACTGAAACGCAAACTGTGGCTCATGTGTTCGCTGGGTAGGATTAACTGAGCTTGCTGCACGGTCTGTGCTTAGTGACTGTGGTGTCAGATCCGCTGGAAGGAGAGCAAGTCAGGTCACTGAAGGTGCTCCATCCTGCTGGGATCCTGCTCAACACGGTGACTTGTGAGAGACCGTCACATTTCTCTGTGGCAGAAACAAGCGCTGCTGCCTGTACCAGCAGGACTACGAGCACATCTACATAAGGAAAAATCACGGGCATTACTGTGCCGCTTTAATTCCACCACTGTGGCTCTATTGCAGCACAGAAAGCAGTATATTTCCCCAAGGCAGACAAATCTTAACATGGCGGTACATACTTCTGAAATCTAAGTAAGACCATTTATATCATCTTTTTGCAAAACTAAATCTTTTTGGATGTTATAGACAAAAAGACAAACTACTAAATTACTCTAAACATTATTTACATCTCTCTATAGCTCATGTCAGTCTCTCCTGTGTGCTTACTGCTTTATCTCAAGTCCTACTTCTTCTTTTTCCTCACTAAAGATCCAGCTCTGGGAATCATGTTATTGCATAAGAACTTATAAATCTCTTTTGCAGCTCTCAAAACAGTTGAGAAAAACCTGAAAATATGAAACAACCGCATACAAAAGCTGCATAACCTATATGACAAATTGGTAGCATCCACAAGTGCATGTGACTTGATTTCATTCATTAACTGGGGAGTGGAAGGATTGATTCTAACTAATTGATATTTAAGATTCCTCCTTACTAATAGCACTCATTCTGCTTTTGAAAAAACAACAACAAAGACCAAAAACCAACCAACCAACCAACCAACCAGTCTAAAAAATGGCCCTGAAAAGGTATAGTTTGAAACTGAGCCTGGTTAGAGAGGCCAGATTTACAACTGATGGGTGCCAGCCCACTTGCTAGCGGGCCACATAGAGCTGGCTATTTGGCAGACTTGGTTCTTTTTTCCAGTTGCTAAATCACAGCAGAGACAGAAGAAAATATAAAAATACTTTTCTGCTATTATTCTCCAAGAAAAATAGATTGCAAGAGAATAGAATTACAATTCGAGATGCAAAACCAATTCCTGTTCCTTGCAGAAAGTATTCTACACTGTCAAAGTGCTTGGAAACCCTGGTACAGTGAACCCTTTCCACCTTGGATTTACGGCAAGATTTCCCAATCCTATTCATTTCTCTTTGTTACAGCCTATATATCTGGTTTACATCTCTTGCCCACGTTTTGTACTTTTCTGGCGGCCACATTCATTAAGTTTCCAAGAGCAGCTGACTCTTAGCATGCAGTAATTCTTGTTAGCCCGCTGAGAAGCTGACAGAACAAACCTTGCTGTTTGTTTAATTCCCTTCACTGAGCATTAGGAATTGTTTCTGAAAGAACTCAAGCTTCCAGGTGTTTGCTTTTACATGCAAACATTTCATAACAGGAATGGTTCTCTTTTATTTTCTAACTGCTGTGTTGAACAATCTTTACAGAAGACAGTGATGCTGAGGATAGCGCTCTCTGGCATTTACAAAGATCTGATTTGCCACAGAAAAAAGCATTTAGAAAGTAGTAGAGGAAAAGCTACAGTGTTTTTTATTGTTGGCTGTGGTAGTTTGTTGTTGATTGGGTTGGGTTTGTTGGTTTTTGTTTTGCACTTCAGTGAATACAAGTGCTACTTTTTACGTTTAAAAATACATGAATCCATTCCTCTTGCTGAAGATCTTTCCCCATTTTATATATAAAATGCAAACAAATCTTCATCACATTAATAAATACTCATATGCTCATGTTCTGTAGCTTTTTGCTAAGGAAATGTCATTATGGCAAAGATGCTAACTGACTTCGAAAGCTTAGTTGTAAATCTTTATCCCTGAGGGATGCTTTGCATCTTACTGAGCCAGAAAGACTGCTGCTGAGTTCTCAGACAGCACTGTTTCCACCCAAAATGACAGTTCAAGACACAGGCAGAATTAAGGAGTAAAATTGGGATACATTTTCATGGGGCTATCAGTTATGCTAATCAGTGTACGTGTGTGTGTCTGTTTGTACAAACTTATTAAAATACATTTTTTATTTGCAACACAATCACACTGGATTGTCTGTCAGAATATTTAATTAAAAGGTTTTTAAAATAACAAGATGAATCAGAGCTAGTTTTAACAATCCATTGCCTGCACATACCCATACACATAGTTTTGCCTGGAAAGACTGTAATGACATTCATAGGTAATGCCCAAGGAAACCGAACTCAGGGCCCTTTCAAAGAAGGTCTCGCCTGCTAATCTCTGAGTTCCAATCCCAGAATTTCAAATCCTGTTCTGGGAGGAAGGTGACAGATGGCCCCTGAGATAACCAATGCTATATTATTTAAGGATTTATCAAGCAGAAGACTTAGGAACACTTCTGCTAGACAGTGACTAGCCAGTGCAGACTGCATAACATGTAAACATCCTGTTTAACCTGAACTGTGTGAATAGCTCACTTGGTTTTACTGGGACGGTCCAAATGCTTAAACTGAACTCCATGCCTACTTGAAAGAGCACAGCCTTAGCCCAGAAAGTACTTTAAGTTAGCTGAGATACCCCCCAGAAAATGACGGGCCGGTTCAGTAGTAAATATAAGCACGGCTGCAGCCAACAGGGCTTTTCCTAAAAAAAATTCCTTTTGTGAGGAAATAAAAGTTTTCATAACCTTTCTCCATAAACCTTCCTGGCTGAAGGTTCACCCACTTAAGGCACACTCTTTACTAAAATATTCCTCACACTGTCTCTGAGAAGATGTAAATTTCTTGTAGCTTGACCTCTAAGCATCCATATAGAAGAACGAGAAAGCAGAGCTATAGTTAACTCCTCGTCTGCTGGCAACCAGGCAACTCCCTGTAGCAAAAACTCAGTAGTAACCTGCTACTCAAAGCACACCACGCTTCCAAGCCAAGTTGATCAGGATTCTTCAAGATAATGATACGTCCTGTTCTCATTCACCTTTCCTAAGGTCTTGCTTCTGGGTAAAAAAATGCTAAGAAGGTGCAGGAAATAGATTCCTATGATTGAATGAAAAGAACTGCAAATGCAATTTCTAGTTAGATCTGTTCCAGAATGTTGCTTCTCAGTTTTGAATAATGATCAGGAATGATAATGAGCTTTCTTCCAAGTCAAGTTAGAGACACGCGCAAGGTTTTGCAGAATTAATGTTTTAGTGCGTATTGAGGGCTCTGATTAAAAAGCGGGAATACCTTGGCACGAAATTACTATTCACAACATTCTCCATGGACACCTCAGACTTTTATGAATCGCATTTGGAGTCAGCAGCTTATAAGCTGGCTTTGTCGCTGTGTGCCTTTAAACATACTCTGAAAACCAGGGGGCTGAGAAGCTGACTCAGAGCAGCTCCGACAGCTGTGTAGGAAGAGTGTGTGCAGAAAGCGGGGAAGGGCAATCTGCAGCCTTCTCAAACACAGCTATTTCAGATTGCCAGCCCGAGCTCTTGCTTTCATTTTTTTCTCCAGATACCCCAGTCCCACAGGCCTGTATGGTCCAATGGTTTCATACATCCATGTAATTCCACTGACTTCACACATACACTAATTCAAACACTATCATTTCAGTTTGGGAAACTGTTGCTGGTTTACAAAGCTGCTGCTGACTCTTTTCCAAAACAGAAGAGTTGTATTAAAAAGACAAAAGAAACTCAACAGCTAAAAATACTTTTAATTTATTTGAGAGAATAAAAGTTTATTTTTGTTTGACTGGCTCAGATTTCACCAATGTTTCTTTTATGAGTGATACAAGAACATACCATCTGAAAATATCTTCCAATGCAACTGATACGAAAATCCCATCATTGCAAGACTACATTTATTATTTACTGAGGCCTTTGCGTTGTGAATTTCAACCGCCAGGGGATTTTTACAACATAGTTTTAGCATGGCAGCCATTCCAAAGCCTAGTAACCTTGATGAAAATATTTTAAATCTCAGAAAAATATTTTTACATTATTTAGAACTTACATAAGGCTTTTCATTAACAAATTCCAAAACATTTAATTGATGAAACTCTTTTACACTGGGAACAGGCAGCAAGGCTTGAGTTGCCAATAAACAGTATACAGGACACACTGGGCAGGGTCAGTTTCTAAAAATGGGTGCAGGAGATGACAGCTGTTGGAGGGCAGGCAGGAACAGAGGAACATACTGGGGCCTGGGCCTCAGCGCTCTCAATAGGAGCTGTGGGCCATGAAGTGAAACGAAAATTAAACACATGAAGAATGCAATGATTTCCTTTACTGCAATGAATACATGAATTAGCAGTTTAAAGGACGTGTGCCTGAAGATTGTCCTTTTGTCTGTAAAATGGATTTTGTACTATATTTTTAAAAAATAAATAGTCTACACACCTGCAAGAAAGAAAACAGTATATCACACTTATCCGCTATCACTTTGAGATATGCTGTATCCAGGACTGAATCTGAAGTACACAGAATTCTCGCAGCATACTCTCCACCTCCCTATTTCCAAACGCTAAAGATTATTTCACCAAAAGCAAAAAAGAGGTGGGAGGTGCATAAGTAATCATACGTTTAAAAGTAGTGATTTTGCTGACAGAGGAAAGGGAAAAGGGAAGAATGACAGAAGAAAACACAGACAACAGTTTCTATTGAATAGGCTTCCACAGTCTTCTTTTATGTTTGCATAAAACTGTAATCTACACTTGGCTTTTGATTTATGAAGATTGATTTCTAACTCATGAAATCACTTAAATACCATGTATGTTGTAGTATTCATGTCCTGCCACAGCTACTGAAACTTGAGAGTGTATTTAAAATACTAGAAACACCTGTTTGCTGAATTGGTACCTAAAACTACGTAGCAAGAAAAAATGTGCTCATGTGCATAAAACTTCTCTCTATGTGAATGACTACAAGCTAAAGCATCCCACATGTTCACAGTTCAAAAGGGGGGCTGTTCATATATGGAAAAGTCAGACTTAGATGCAGGTGTGTACTGCATGCACAACCTGCAGCAGTGACAATTCTCATTTCTCATAGCCTAACTTCAGCCTGAACCTTATGAATTGTACAAAACAAAAGAACTAGTAACTCCATAAATATTCATTCCTTGAAAGTTAAGCCACGTGGTTGTTTCAGGCAATTTTGTGCTTTCAGCCTGCAAAATGAGACTGTGACTCACTGGGAGAAAGTAAACACCATGGCAATACAGACTCTTCAGAGCCAAATTCATGCAGAGATGTAATGAAGAGCAAAAACGCTGAGGTACCAAGAGGGTGGAAAAACGAAGTCGGAAGCACTTCAGACGGCATAAAAGGCATTCGGTGACTCCCAGTGCGCGCCGCTCGCTGTTAAGCACCCTTTCGGCAGCTCTCCCCGTGAGGAGCATCTCCAGCTGCCGCCTGCGGCTGCTAACGGCTGGCCCAACGCACCCACCGCCACTGCTGCTCTGCCAGCAGCTCCAGCATTGTCGGGCAAGCCCCTACCCTGCCCCGCAGCCCTCACACCGCAGGGAGAGGCCCTCAGCTGGGACAGCCGCTCGCTCTCCTCGAACCTCCTCCTCCTCCTCCTCCTCTTCGCGTTCCCCCCTCACAGCCCAAGACCCGGCGGGGCAGGGCGCCCGCGGCGAGAAGCGGGCCGCGGCCCGGGAGCCCGGCTGCACCTCCTCCGCGCCCGCCGCCCCCCCTGACAGCTCCTGTCTCCACAGCGAACGGGGCTTGGGCTCCGCAAGGAGAAAAACCCTTCGGCAGCTGCGGCCAGAGGCGCCGCGGAAACGGCGGCACCGAGCGCCCAACAGCTCCACTCTGCCGCTTGCCGCTGCCCCCGCCCCGCGACCGCCCCCCGGCGCGGATTGGCCACTGCCCGCCCTTCCCCTTCCCTCACGTTTTACGTCGGACAGGAAAACCTTACCCACCTCACCTGGCCTCCCCTCGGTTGGAGAAGCCTGCTGTCAATCACGCCGTCCCTAGTGCGCGTCCCAGCTCCCGCGTCCTCACCAAAGCCCTGAGCGGAGGAGGGGGGTGTTCCACGATCCTCTCTTTTCATTGGCTGGACCGCGCCGTCAATCATCCAGCGCCGCCAGCAACGGCCTCTCCTCTCGCCCCGTTTTGCCCCCTTGGCGGTCGCCCTTGCCCCGCCCCCTTCCCCTCCTTCCTCCCCTCAACTCTACTCGGTCCGCCAAGTTGCGCGGCCGCTCGCCCGCCGGCTCCGGGGCTCAGGCGGCGCGGCTGCGGCGGGCGGAGACACTCGTGGCGACCCCCGGCGGAGCAGAAGGGGGCAGGATGACGGCGGAGGCGCGAGGAGCGCCCGGCGGCGGTTGAAGGCGGAGAAGGGGCGTGTGGAAGCGAGCGACTGGGGAGCGGGGAGTGGAAGCCGCCTCCCCGGCGAGCTCGGCCCAGGGGCGAGTCCGGCCGATGACAGCGGGCTCGGCGCGGGCTGGTGCAGGCGAACCCGGCTGAGCGGGACACGGAACGAGCGGGGCAGCGGTGCCGCCGAGCCCGGCCCGCGGTGGCCCGCGCCGCGCCTGCCCTGAGGAGAGCGGGAGCCCGGTGCCCCCCGCCCGCCCCCGCGGGAAAGTTTGGCGCCTGCCCGCCCCGCCGGGCAAAGTTGTTGGGTTTGTTTGTTTTTCCCTTTCCTCCTCTCCCCCTTCGGCTCCCCCGCCGGCCGCCGCTCTCCCCCCGCCCCCCGTCCGCCGGCTCCACGCGGAGAGGAAACTACGAGGGAAGCAGGAACTGCGGGGCGAGGCGCAGCCCGGACCCGAGAACCGACCCAGCACCCGGCAGCCCCGCTCGCCGCTAGGACTCCAGCCCTCTCCTCCGCTCTTCCCGTAGGGGTGCGTGTGCGCGGGCGGGCGTGAGGGCAGAGAGGACTTACTTTTGCCCTTTATTTTTTTCTTTTTTTTTAAAGCCCTTTTTTTGCCCGCCCGCTTCTTCCTCCGTTTTAATATATGCTTCTGGAGAGCGACGTCCCCCCGCGCCGCCTCACCGCCCAGCCATGTCGGCGGCCATCTCTGCCGCGGAGAAAGTGGATGGCTTCACACGGAAATCGGTGCGCAAGGCTCAGAGGCAGAAGCGCTCGCAGGGCTCCTCGCAGTTCCGCAGCCAGAGCAGCCAGGTGGAGCTCTCGCCGCTGCCCCAGCTCAAAGGTACCGGTCTTGTCGGCCTTCCCCCCCCCTCCTCTCCTGCACGCCCCAGCCCTCCGGCTACAGGTGCCGGTGTCCTCGGCCGCCCCGGGCTGCCTCTCGGGACACCGCTTCGCCAGCCCCGCGCTGCCCTGTCGCCGCCCGACCCCGCCTGTCCCCTTCGCCCGCACCCTCCGCCCTTTCGCCGCGTCCTCCTCCACTCCCGGTGCTTGCTAGGTAGGCCTTCTGCGGGAGTAATTCTGTGTGCGGATGGGCTCGCTGCCTCTGCTCACAGATACAAGTGTCGTGCAGGTCGGTTCTCGTTTAGTGCCCCAGGGACTGACTCCACTAACTTCGCCGCCCTTTTTCTGAGTAATTTAGGAGTAAGTGTTGGGCGGGCAGGTTTGCCTTTTGAGGTCTTACTCAGCGGTAAGTTGAGTTCAGGAGTGCAGAGAATTGAGCGCTAGGACGTAGGAGCGAGTAGTGGCTCCTCCCACGGGGGGATTTTGCGAAGAGGAACTCTCTGCCTCTTGGCATAATATCCTGAGTTACCGGAGAGAGTTTTCCTTTGGCTTCTTGGTTCCTTCCCGTCACTTTTGGACAACGTTTGAATGACGTTTTGCCTGTCTTATTTGAACGATCAGGAGTTACCTTTTCCTGCGCGGTGCTGTATGCGAGCACTCGCAAGTGAATGAAAATCGTAGATGCTGGCATCGCCAACATTAGAACAGATAGCAAAGGTTTTATCCTTTGTACTGGAGTTAGAATTTGAAAAGACCCAGTTCATTAGATTGCAAAAATGAAACGGAGTTAATTGCAACCTTCCATACCTTTGGACATCAAAATAAATTACTGTATTTTTTTCTTTTAAAAATTACAAGAATAGTTATTAGACAGAGAATATAAACTTGTTTTTAGAGTATTTGACAGAGACTTGAAAAACAATGGAGAGAGATTATCCTAACTTGACCCAGCATATTAATTTTACTCTCACTAGTGTTAAAGTCTTAAGGTTTTTAAAGCTGCATCATATGATGGTGGAAAAAATGTCTGATTATTTGCAGTAAATATCCAAAATCTGAATGAAATACAGCAAGCTTAAAAATATTTCTAGATACTAAGGGGTTTTTTTTTTGTTTATTTGTTTTTTTTTAATGGCTTTTATGATCATGTTTGTAGTATTTCAAGGTTTTTTTTTTTTTTCTACTCTCCAGTCGCAGATGTACATGACCCATAAAATGGACTATTAGCAGAAGTGTTGTTAAAAACAAATAAGCTTACACATAAGAGTGGAAAGGGGAGGTGGGTTTTTTTGTTTGTTTTGTGTTTGTTTTTTTAGCATGTTTGTTACAGTGGCTTTGGGTGTTACTTTCAACAACAGCAGGGGTGTTCTTGCTGCTGCTTTTGGACTTTTTTTTTTTTCTCTGTGAAGTTGTGTCCTGTCTTGGCACACTAGTTTGATTTCAGGGATTTGGAGCTTGAATAATTTGTTTCAAGTCAGGATTTAGTTTCTGCTGTTCACATGCTGTTTAGACAGTGTATTTTCCTCAGAGATCATTTTTATAAACCCACACTTGAGACCTCGTAAAAGCACTTGGTAGATATTGCACATAGGTGGCAGACTTCAGAAAGTTTGAGTCCTGATCCAGCAAACAGTTAAACATACATACTTCATGCAGAGAGCAATTCCAGCTTAAATCAGCGAAATGTCTAAGTTTACATTCTTTGCTGAGCTGGGACTTTAATATTCAGTTTTTAACTCTGTATGATTAAGTCCTATAGTTTTGTGAGTGCAGTTTTACAGCTTTTTACTTATAACATGGAGAAATTTTGCGTGGCATCAGCAGCTCAGATGTTTGGGAATCTGAGGCCATAAACCATCAGAGGAATTTCTTCAGTTATGCAGAGTTTTATAGTAGTTCGGACTGCCTTAAGTTCTTAAATGAAAATCACATCTGTCTTTATGCTTATGATTTAAAGACTTGCCCTCTAAACCTGCTTCAGAACATAAATTGTGGGCAAAATATACTTTTATGAGTTACAGTATCCCAGCTAGCCAGTTAGCAGAAAGCTGGGCAGCATTCTTCTGTGTGTTTTCTCCCTTGGTTTTGTGATGTTACATTTGTCCTGAACATAGCTATGAACAGAGGATGATTTATCTCCATCTACTTGAGGCTCCATCTCTCCTCTCCTCTCTTGAACCTCCCCTGCCCCCCAAACCAAAAAAGCTTCTAGAAAGAAAGTGCTTGCTCTCTTTATAAATGTATCGGTTTGCGAAAACTTTTTGTTCTGATCACAGAGTCTTGGCAAGATGAAGCTTTGCTTTATTCTTTAAAGCGAATATGGAATTCAGTAATAGTTGTGGTGCTGCCAGTGTAGCATCATCTACAGAGTAGTAGCCAGCATTCCCAGGGAGGGGCGGAAGAA
Source organism: Pampusana beccarii (assembly GCA_013399365.1). Classification (NCBI taxonomy): domain Eukaryota; kingdom Metazoa; phylum Chordata; class Aves; order Columbiformes; family Columbidae; genus Pampusana; species Pampusana beccarii. Next base: position 716,127 of record VWYH01010423.1, on the reverse strand, counting down.
GGAAAGTACAGTCATTATACTGATGCATAAGGGTGCCCAGCCTACACTTAAAATTAGTTTAAGACTTTTTGCTTTCCCAGATATCTTCAAATAAATGGTTAAATCTGAAGTGTTTGAAGCCTGCATTGGGAGAAAAGTAGTGTTTTGTAGATGAAAAAGCAGTTTGGTATTATGCTGTTGTAAAATATTTCATCTTGTTTATAGTTACTGTCTTGTTTCATTGCTTTTAAGAAAAATATTCTAAAATAAGTATAAACAGTATTCTGAAACTTCCCAATAGGTTTGTCAGACTGACCTAAAATACTTGGATCTGTATTACTGGAAGGAGAGATTTTCCAGAAGAAAAGTAGAAATTACTCATTCACTTTAAAAGTGCCTTTTTGGGTAGATAATGTTGTGGGGTTTTCATGTGGGGGCTCTTGTTTGTTTGCCACTAAAATGGCCAGATCAGATTGTGTAACATGCTTTCATAGTTGTGTTGTTTGGAAGCCTGTAGACGGATAATCTTAGAAGTGCGTATTTCTGGAGTGAATTGTACAGCTGCTGTGTATTAGTAAAATTCCTTAATTTGGCTGCATATTGTATCACTACTAGGAGAAGAAATGTAACTGTAAATAGTAGATAGCGGTCCCAGATAGTAGGTATTCCAGTTTGGAGGTTTTGTTGAGTGAGTGAGATTGAGAGGGGGGGCAGCAAGTTTGTATGTTGTCATTAACATTCAGCTTATTTTGATGTGTGATGTTGTCTGTCATTTTTAGGTAGAAGCTCAGCAAAACCTGACTGTCAGGATACATAAAATAAATTTGTAATGTGTTCTTCAGTTAACAGGTTTTCTATGTGTTTGTTATTCAGGAGAGTGTCCATTTTACTGTATTATTTAAATGCTGAATAAGAAATACTGAAGACCCAGGGAGAGTATTTAAAAGAAAAATAAACACTTGTTAAACCTGTTAGAACTTGAAGCTGCCTTTTTTTCGCCATTTCCTTTTCTATTTTGTTACTTTATAGTTTACGTAATACAAATCCTTTGAAAAATCTGCAGCCAAAATAATGTGCTGGTTAACAGCAGGATTTTGTGACTTCATGAACAGTTCTGGGAGTGTTGGATTTAAAGAAATCTGGCAAAGGAAGTGTTATTTTTAACATCTTAAGAAGTGGTAATTTTGTCTGAATAGCAAGTTGTTTTAAAAGACTGCGCATACAGTTACCTTCATTTTTGAAAAAAGAGATACAACTTGACCTTGGAACCTGATCTGACTCATTACAGTAAAAGTATACATACTTGTTTCTGTCATTTTTGATTGAAGAAGCATGTAAAAAAACAGGTGGAAAATGGTGAATAGAAAACACAACTCTTTCCTTTTATTTAGCACAGTTAACATGATCTGTCATGTTGTCAAACAAGTATACCTTTTTTTCCAGTGTACCAAACATGTCAAGTGCAGCTGGAATGAATAAACATGAATAAACATCCTGATGCCTTTCTGTGATCTTCTCAATAGTGAATATCCATTTGAGAAGATCCACGTCACCGCAGGCTTATTTCCTATATCATGCCCGGAGAACAAATATATGAAATGAAATTCTTAATATTCACTTCCAAACTAAACTCTCTCTCCACAGAGGAGACTCTGGCCCTCACAGCAGAAGAAATGGAAAGTGGTCCAAAAATCTTTCAATTGTAGGCTAGTGATGGCTGTAACCACCTCTCTGGGGCTGAGAGTTACAGTGGTGAAATATACTGCAATAAGAAATGCTTAAGTAGACCTTTCAGTGTGTAGTTTCAGCATTCAAATATGGGGTCTAAAATAGGTGTTAACAATACTATTTTCGTTACTTAAACCCTTGAGAGAGAGCTTGGATGTGACTGAAAAGCAAATGCTGTGTTCAAACTGAGCTTTTGTGGAGATGTTACAGGAAGGCCTAATAAGCTTGCTTGTGGATAAAATGGTAATGTTATTAAAAATCTATCAGGGTTAGTTCAAGCCTTAAACTTTGAGTGTTTTGAGTCATATAGTATGTGCTTCAGAGTGACAAAAATAGATGGAATTAAAAACAGCTCAGAGGAATTCTCATATTGATATTTTTTGCCTTTTCTCCCCAAAGAAAAATGCTCTTCAAAAATTTTAGAATTATTTACTTTTACTACAGCCTTAACAAATACTGGGAAGTGAAATGACAGTTTTCTGTCTCAGGGTTGCACTTTTTAATGTCTCTCATGATTCATTGTTATTTCCTCTACTGTAGTCCCTCATCCTATGCCTTTTGTATTCAACATCCCTTGCAACTACAGTCTTGAGTGAGTTTTCCCTTAAGAGAGATAATCTTTATTTCTCATGAAGAGTGAGAATGTTCTATGAGGAATTTAGGTTTAACTCTCATGTATAATTTCAACCGGGTGCACTATAAAGTAGTAAAACCTTCTGTTTAGCAAAGTTACAATCTTGAGAAATAAAGAATGTATAACAGCTAAAGATGCTTTAAGAATTTTTAAATATTCTAATATAGTTCAATGAAAAATGGGCTGTTTAATTTTTTTTTTTCCTATATTAAGGAACTGTTCCCAGTTTATGGAGTGGAACATTTAGTCTTCACTTCTTAACAAATTGACCTTTTTTTATCCTTAGATTTGAATTTTTGCTCTTAGAATGTGCTTCCATCAAGAGCAACTCCTAAATATAGAGCCTATTGACAGTCTTCACATGAACTTTTCTATTTAAATCTTTCACATCTTCTGTGTGCCAGCTTAGTATCAGATTTCTTTTTCCATATTCGTTGCTTTCTAGTTTAGTCAGATATTAGTTTTGCAGGTGCTGAATTTAATGTTAGTTGCTGTAGGAAATAATTTTTTTTTTTAAATGTCTCTTAAAGTCATTTAGTGCTTTTGAAAAGGTGTCATATCAACAGTTCTGAACAGATTAATATTCTGTTTGAGTACAGAAGGGTTATGTTTAGTGTTCTTATGAAAAAAGACACTTCCATTGTGAAGGGTATAGAATTCAGCTTCTGTGCCATTCTAGTCCTAACTCCTGTTTTAATCTAGCGGGTGAAAATTATATTTATAGTCTTACAACAGCATGTGGATTTTGAAGGTTGAAACCACAGCCTAACTAGATTAATGGGTAGTAAATAACGTCTGTTGTATAAGATGCCCTTGGCAAAATGCTCTACTAGAAACTGGACCAACAGTGACAGCTTCTTTTTAATGTCTGAATCATCGATTTTTATCAGAGTCACTGAACTAGTTTCTGTTAAGTTTTGCTGAGTTTGTGGCCAATGAAGTATGTTGTCTACAAGATGCCTATTTCGTAGTGTACTTTTGACTCAAAGGCAGAGCTCATAATAGTTAAGGTCGCCTACAATTTTCCTTCACAAGACCTTATTCTCAGCTGCTTACAACATTGCTAAACTGTTTGGATTGAAGTTTTCCATGCCAAGTATGGACAGTTTTATTTGGAACCATTCCTCAGGCTAATTTTCTTAGTTTCAGCAAAACCAGTACAAACTGCTTCTAAGAGCAGAGTAAAAATAAATTGTATAGTGTCAATACTAGAAAAAAAAGACAAACTGTCTTGAGGTATAATGTTTGCTGTACTTTGGAGCTTAGCACATAGATCTTAATGAAAATTGATTTAATTTGATCCAAAGTCTGAGACCTGCTCAGTAGCTGTTGTGTCTCAGTAGCACGACTGATGATTCAGCATCCACTATGCTATTCTGTAGATACCTCAGTATCTGCTACGCTACTCTTATCTGCTGTGCTCTGTGAGGCTACTATACATGGCTTTTCTCTGGTTTTCTTGTCCGTAGTACTGCTAGGCACAACAACTGAGCATGTGGAAAACTCATAATGTTATTTTTTCTACAAGCAAGAACCTATCAGCATGTTACAGGTGAGGGGAGGGGATGGGATGGAAGTGGTGGGCTGATTACCAAAACTTAGGTGTGAAGAGAGAGCAGAAGCCAGCTCCTTTCCAGTAGCTTCTCTAAGCTCAGTATTTAGTCTCTCAACACTCCTGTTGGCTGTGCATCTTTCTGGAAATGTTTATCATATTCTCTTCTAGTTTCTTCATAGTTTTTCATTCAAACCATGCTTTTTGAACTTCCCATGATCTTCTTGAAACTTTGTGGGCTTAGGCATTTTGTTCTGTACATGAGGAATTGGTTGCAGATGAGTTAGATCATTAAATGAGAGTCTTGAGAACTTAAAATGAGGAGAACGTAACTGCAGTGACTGTGATTAGAGCATAAAATTAACTTTAAATCCTTGTGTTTAGTAGTACTGCTTTCTGGCTGCTGCATGTTTGGGGGTGGTGGGAATGACGCTGAGAAAGGCTGGTGAAATATAGATGCAGGATACTAGGCCTTAGGATTTTAAGGGTATGGAGGCTATGAGAAGAGGCAGCAGTCTGATCGGAGTTGTAGGTGACCTGTAGGTTGCTAAAGTAGTAGCTTATATTGCTACTATGAATATGGCGAAAGGCAAAGGCTATAGATTTAAAAAAAAGGTGCTGTTGTGTTGCCTGGGAAAAGATGTTATCTCATTCTCAAGGTGCCTTTCTTTGCTATTATTTCTCACTACCTTAACAAGCAAAGCTTTGGTGAAATTGGTAGTTTTTGTCAGCTTCATTGGTATGATAAGGTTAAGAAGAGAAATAGGAATTTTGCTGTGCAGCTGGGAGGTCAAGAAACGAGTAACAACAAAAAATATACTTGCATCTGTATATTCAAGAATAGTGCTGCAAGAGGAAGATGTTCTAATTCCAGTAAGTGATTTTTACACCCTTGAGAATTAAATGCATTTTACCTACTCTTTACTATAACAGGAAAACTTTCAATATATTATACAAGTTTACTTTTTCAAATTACTGATTATAAGTTTACATCTGAGACCATCACACACTTGAAGAGTTGACAGGCTCTTGCTAACAGAGGTAAAAGCAGCACAGTAGATTTTCTCAGAAGAGTTGGAAGAGGAGTTGAGTGCGTTTAGAGAAGGACAATATAGCATGGGCCAGGAAGGCTGGTAAGAGGAAGAACAGGAATAAAAACTTACAGCCATTTGTCTGAATATGAAGGGGAAAAAAGTTTTACTTCCATTGATGCGTTTGAGAATTAGCAGGGAGCATCACTACATGAACATGTGAACTTTTAGAAGTGATTTAATAGGTTACTTTGTTTTGTAGATGGTAGGTCCTTTAAAAAAAGAAAAGCACAGCTTTTGTTTCATTTATTTCTTCCCAAGTAAAATTTTATGGGAAAGTGTGGGAGGGAAAAATGGGGTTAAAAAAGTTCCAATTTAGTGTAGCTGGGCAAAGCATTTGAAAAGTGTGTGATGTTTTTAATTAAAAATTCTATGGTCACTTAAAATATGTCGTATGTGTTAGACTGGAGTGCTGTTAAGCAGCATAAATTTTGATTCCACGTGTATGTAACAGAAACAAGTGATGAGACTTGCACTTATGTTTTGAATTATATGTGTGAAATAATTTTTGGCATATCAACATTGTTGGGTTCTGTAGGAAAACAGTCATTATTATTTTGAAATGAAAAATTAAGGTGCATGTGTCAGAACTCCCTAGAGAGGCTTAGGCTGGGTCCTACAGTACAGTCATAAGGACAAGGTTTGGTAATTTACATTTCTGTGTATTTTCTCTTAAGAGCAGGAAGCAGGAGCAAAGTAAACTCCGTACATGAAAATGGTGCAAACTGAATTTAAAAATAGCTAAGAGATTTTTGCCAAATGGAAATAAAGTATAGGATCCCTCATTACTGAACATTTGATGTTTACAGTTTTTGATAGAAAGAACATAACTGTAAGGGTATGGTTAAAATTGAAAAAAGTAGTTCAACCTTTTATTTATGAGGAAAAAATGCTTAATTTAGGGGAAGTGGGTAAAGACATCCTACAAATGCTTAAATATTCGTCTGCTCAGGATGATCCGTTCCCATTGAGGTCAGTGGGAGTTAGGTCATTGAATGCAGCAGAACCAGGATTTCACCTGTGTTTCCAATCTAATTTAATCTTAGCTTTTCCTACTGCAACACCACAATAAGGTATCTCATTATCTTATTTGTGAAAACTTGAAAATTCAGAAACACTGGTTTAGCCAGTTCTTAAAGTATATTTATTCAAGGCATTAATCCAATACCTGTAACTTCTACCCAGATTTACACAGGGATTCAAGGGAATTCAAGGGTGTTTTTCCTTGGCTTTTAAAAAGCTAGATTGCATGTTTCCCCTGGGACAGATTTCCTATAAAATTACACCCCTGTTCATCTCCTTCACACATTTAAAATAGCTAAGTATTAAATTAGCTGTGAATTGCCTTTCTATACTTCTGTGAAGTAATGTTGAACAGCTACCCCTTGGTTTCAAATAAAAGCTATTTTTATATTGCACTCAGTGCTAATTTTGCCATGTGAAAATGACATTAATATTTCTTCAGTTTCTGGGAAAATACAAACAAACTTGATTTGTAATGTTAACTTGCATTTTCTAGTGTGATATCAAACTGGAGCAACTTCAGCATCTTACTCAAAGCTAATTTTATGCTTAGATAAGGTAACAATATGATGAGGGAACTATAAAAGTTAACAGACTTAAATCCCACACTGTATCCACTTATGGCATACTTCATTATCAATTCTCACTGATTATAAAATAACATAATTTCAGTCAGTCAGGAGTTTTGTAGTTCAGTTAATAAAAAGGGAACTTATTTAAATTGCAGGTACAGTTTCTGTTGTGTCAAGCTTAAAAATGTGCAAATCAATTTGTTTTGGTCTTCAGGTCAAGCATAATGTTTATGTTCCTATGAACAGAGGATGTTTTTAATACAGTACTGTGTAATGGTTATTGAGCTCAAGTTTTTACTGAGCCTGGGTGGCACACAGCTTTGTCACCTGCTTTTCAGCTGTCTTTATCCCACGGTAACGTATGGACAGATTGTTGCAGCTGTTAGGGGGGCAAAATAGGGAGCAGAGCTGTTCAGATTTCCTTTTCTTTTAATTCTTAGCAGAGTGGATGTGAAACAGTTCCTTGAGTCTACCTTGTCACAACCTGAAGGTTGTTTTACATCTTCAAAATTACATGTGAAAATCCAAAATTGTGTTTGGCGAGAAGTATAATTAACAGTTCCTGTGTCAGGAACAAGCAGGATGGTACCAAATGTCCCTTCTGATCTTTTTTGATTCAGCAGTCTCAGAAACTTGGTCTGTTGTCTCCTTCCCTTTCTGCAGTCTCCCGGGTCTTGCTGGTTCATGCTCCTGGCAAATAAGTTCCCAGCAGTACCGAGATGCTGTGTGCCAGCCGCTCTGTGGGTGCTTTCAGCCTGAGGCTAACACGAGGTAACTTGAGTTAGACTGTAAAGAGAGGACCTGTTTATATGCCCAGGACTTCACCTTGACCTTTATGTGCCCTCTTGGTAGAAGGGCTTCTTGAAAGCATGTAAGTTTTACCATGACCAAAAGCTTTGTTGCATTTCAATATGACAAAAGCTATTTAGGAGCTGTATTTTCTGAGAAAACAGTTTTAATTCTCAGGCCTTTGTATCAACTTTTGTAGCTTTGGGTTAAAGGTTTGCCATCTATTCCATGTTCACATGTTGCAAGAAAAAATTTCCCATTGCAGAAATCAATGACTCTCTGCTCTTGCCCAGATTAATGACCTGGCTGTACATGTTAATTATGTGATAGGGTTTCTCACCCTTAAATTTAGCACTGTTTTCCTTAAAGAGGCAGGGTTCCTATTTTAAATTATTTTAACATCACTAGTGCTTAATCATGAGCTGTTACACCTTTGTCAAGACAGTGAAACCGTTAATTGGGCTAATGTCTTGCATGCAGGAGAGAATATTAAGCTCTCAGAGCCTCTGGTTGTATTCAAGATAGGCCCATCTTGGCATGTGATCAGTCACTAAAACGGCTTGATGGTCTTTAAATGAAGACAGCAAATACAGTAGCAGTGTATGCCAAAAACGTAAATGAATGCACTTGGGAAAGTAAGAGTTGACTGACTGGTGGAAGAAAGCTTGTTTCAAGTACAAGAGCAGTTGTATAAGAAGTGAAACTTCTTTGCCTTCTATAATAAATATAGTATTGCTCTGAACAAAACTTACATGTGGTTAACCATACACAAAATGCTCAACTTCTCAATACTTTCAGAAGCAGTATTGCTTCAACTGTGCCAGGTCATCAGACAATACTTTTTTCTGGATTTACTGTTGTTCTTGTTGCATGTAGCTGACTTTTGGTTAGATTCTGAACTGGTGGTGTGTTCTTGAGGAAACCTTTGTATTATTCAAGCTGTACATTTTGTTAAGGATGACTTCAGGGTGTTTTTTGTTCGTGTTCCGGTGGCTGGTAAGTTTGGTGAGTTTTTTGTTTGAGGAATCAATGGTGCTTTAATTCTCCTTTTTGAGAAGGTGTGGTAGAAATGAAGTTAATTGTGGCAGACCTGGTTACTAGAATCTTGCTATTTAACTTTTTGAGGACCAAGAGAATAATTTCTATTACTTTTGCATTTGACTGCATGCTGTCTTCTGTAATTAGACAGTAGGAAATTTGGTCATTAATATAAAAGCACTTCAGCAGGGTACTTTCTTACTGTCTGAAGTGTCTTAGTTGACTCAAACCTTCATTGAAATCAAGGGCTTTAATGTGGTACTAGCTGGAGACTCTTAACTGTATGAGATTATAAGCAAGTTTGGAAGATGGTAGGAACAATCTAGATAATCACTTGCAGTTTGCCATCTCTGCAAGGAGTCGTGTCACAGAATTGTGACAGATGTTGTTAGATCAGGATAGGCTTTTCAGATTTTCTGGACTGATTAGTTAAGGTCAACTGCTGGCCACATGGGGTGGCAGATGAGACTGAAGAAACTATATTTGTTATTGGATGGGAGATGGCTTTCTAGGAGTGCTTCTAGTAAACTAATTTAAAATTATCTATAGCCTAGCCTTTGTAACCAACTTTGTAAAACCACAGTGTGAGTAAAAGTCATTGCTGATGGTTATCCTCATCTAGTTTGAATGTGTGATTTCTCCCCGCCACCCCCCCCCCGCTTCTTTTTTTTCCCTGGCACATGTCACAGAATTAATCCTAAATTGATAATATTCTAATGAGCAAAACTTGCGATTTCTTAGCTATTTCAAAAGAAAATGGAGATTTACTTGGATGGGTATTTTGGTTGGTTGGTTTTGGTTTTTTTTACAGATTGGTTGGTTGCGGCAGTTTGCACAACTGGTTGGAGAAAGGTGTATATTAACTTGAGTAAGACATATGCTATAGGGACAGTTGAGCAAGTAGGGTGTCGCAGTGTATTTTTGAAGTATTGCTCATGTGGATGTCTTAGCACAAGTCCTGCCTGTTGACCATCTGCAGGATAGTTTATCTATGAGTGGAATTACAGCAGAAGCTCAGCTCATTACCTTGATTGCTCCTTTGCAGTCCCTTTAATTTCTGAAATGAAGAGATTATGTGTTAGTATGAGCACACGGGTCCTAGACAGGATTGACCAATGTGCCTTCTGCATCTCTAACTCTGTGCCAAGTCTTCATTTTGATTATCCCCTATAGGTGGTATGAATTTCCTTGTAGCAGGATGTTTAAGAATACCATTCTACTTTGTTGTCTTCCAAACCTCCTTTGCGAGTGGAAAAAAAAACCTGCTGTATAGGGAGCTGGTTAACTTTTAAGATAGATACATAATGTTGTTTTATCTGACTCCCTTATCTGATGTGGAAAGTCAGAGCCGTGTTTACTGAAAACACACAGAACTTACTCAGCCCCTTCCAGGATTCCAGCAACAGCTGTAGACTTTGAGGTTAACAGGAAATGTGAAAATTTATTGTTGAACTCTGAATGGAGTGGGTGGGGGAAAGCCTACAACCCTAGTCTATTAACAAATGGTACTTATTCGTTAGGGTGGCAAAGCTGGGGTTTTGGCTTGGTTTTGTTGTTGTTTTGGTCATGGAAAACCTGAAAATACTGATGACGAGATTCCTTGAGTACCTAAGGTGCTGCACAAGTGCTCATCTGAGTAGCCCCACCAGTTTCACTTGGGCTGTTGAGCTACCAAGAGCTGGAGTTGTGGGAACTTCTTTTACATATGTATGGAGTTAGTGGAGAATGTTATAGACTGCCAGTATACCTAGGTATACTGTGAGGTTTTATACAGGGCCTACATTTTTCTTTAAAAAATAGCTTAAAGCATTAACAAAAAATAAAAAAGGAAAGGGGAAAAAACCAATAACAACCACCACCACTAAACCAAAAAACCCCCGACAAAACCCCAAAATGTATTGTTCAAAACAGTAGCTAGCTTAACTGAAAAATCCTACGTACGCATAATTTCACACCCCTATAGCTGGATGACATGGTTCCAAGGGAGATGGTGAACTAACTTAACAGCCCAGTGCAGCTGAAAGGAGTTTCTGCTCCCATCGCTAACCTTGTGTGGGAGCTCATGTGCATCAGGCCCCTCTAGAAGCCATTTATTTAACCTCGTTAATGTGGCCATGTGGTTGAGTTAAAGCAGCTCACAGAGGAGTCTGACAAGTTCCAGAGCCAGTGTTGAGGGATGGATGTGACTGTGGGAGCAGAGGAGGGAGAGGGAGGATTAAATGGTAAATAGGGGATAGTGAGGAGGGAGACCTCTCTTTGTCAGCCAGTGATTTTGCTGGCTGTCAAGCAGCAGATGTAGACTTCTGAGAACCCAGAAACATGTTCTGTCTGTTCCCTGTTGAAACACCAACTGCATCAAAACTCCATTTCTTTACCATGCTTGTAACATAAACACTGACACCCAGATCCTGGGAAGAGATCACAACAATGATGCACAGAAAAACTCCCCAGGACAGAAGTAAATCTTAAATTTGGACTAAATAGGACTCTCTGTGCTTCATTTATGTAGGCTAGGCCAGAGTTTACCAAACTGACCCCTTTCCAGACTAATGATCTGTCTGAAAAGAGCAGGCTGTACAACAGTGTAGATAATTTACTGCTATGAAGAAATGAAAAAGCCAACAAAGCTAAACACTTGATGTCTCATAGTACATGTGCTTCTCCTTCCTTCTCTCCCTCCCTGTCAGCATGAGGGCTTCATTTTGCTTTACCAGATCTCTCCACCGTTGAGTACAGCTGCACACAGCACAGGGCAGGTAACCAGACAACAGGGACTAAATGCTAAACTTCACAGTGTGGAATGTGACACAACTGTGGCACAGTCCTTGTCATGTGTTGGTCCTTGTCTGTATTTCAGTTCGTCAGGGAATTATGTAGAAGTGTAGGGTTGACTGCCAGGTTCAGTTTGCTGTAAGGAGGGATGCAGGACCTTATTCCATAATATAATTGTCCTCTGCTTGTTTGGAGGGGCTGTATGTGAACTGCTTGCAGAGGCTGTCAGAGAAAAACCTCATGGTTGTTTCCCTGGCTTCTGCATATTCCTGGGGTAGCTGTTTCAGGAAAAAGTAGAAATTCTTACTTAGAGGTATTTAAAAAAAAAATATTGGAAACTTGTTGCAGAAGTTTGAGAGGGTTTATTTTATATTGGCAGGGAAAGTAGGCTTTTTGAACTTCCGATTTGTGTAGCTGAGAGAGGAGTTTTTGTGGTCTTAGATTCTGGTTCCTGTTATAGAAGCAAGGATTTTGTTGGGTGCTCTGTACTTGGTTAAACACTTCTGTTGAGAAAGGAGGAGTATCTGCCTCTTCCTTCCAGGATAAATGCCTGTAAACATATGCAATGAATATACTGCAGGAAGACGTCATTGTGGTCCTCTGGCAAGTGCTATGATGGTGTTTGTTTCTCCATTTACAGGTAGTGAGGTAGCACTGTGATTGTGAACTGCCTTTCCCTGTCTGTATTTTTTTGGGGCCCTCCCTGAAAAAAATAATATTTTAACTCAGTATTCCATGCTTAGACTTGGATCGATGACCTTATAAATTTGAAAGTATTTGATTTAGAGACAAATTTGTACAATCATGCAGTTTTAATGTTTAATGATTTCTGTTCAGGAGGATCTTCCAAGTCAACTTGTTTGTAACTTTTTATCCTTTGACATTGTGCTACTGTCTGTAATGATCAGGTTTTTGTAAATACTAGAAATAGTCTGTTGAGAATTTCAGTATTAGGAAGTGCAAGGATCAAATGAACTGTTTTCATCAGTTACAAACATTTTACCATCTATTGTTGAAATGACCAGAAGCAATGAATATCCTTAGAAAGAGTCATGGTTAAAGTGAGTCACAATTTACAATGTATCTATTGGTGTTGGATGGAAATTTGTGTCTTCAGGGTTTCCTACCGTCATATGTAGTTAAGAATCAGCTTTCTATGGCTGCCTAAAATCTCATTACTACCTTCCCAAGGACCTCAGACGAATTTACAACCAACCTTTCCAATAATGTAGCAGTGGATTTAAAGAATTTCCTAAATCACAGTTCTGTTGAGCAGCCTCTAGGAAATAAAGTTGAGGCAATTGCATTTTGATCACCTGGATCGTATGGTGTGCAGAGCATTTTTGAAGGGGGTGGTTTAACATACGTTTTTTTACGCTCTTCTAAGTAGGATTAAATCTCTTTGCTCCTTTTCCTCTGCTTTAGGCTTCCTCCTGTTTTGTTTCCTTTCCTCCCTTTTTTTTTAATTTTGTGTTTTTTGTTTTAGTTTTTTCCCCTTAAGTGTCTTTTCCAACAACATGAAGCAATTCAGGGACAGGCTGGCAATTTAGGCTTAATTTTAATCCCTCTCCACCCTGCTTCTGCCTCTAAATACAGCCTGTCAACAGGGTTATTTTAGCGAAGCATCTGCTGTCTATGATACTTTGAACCTACCTTGTCTTCTGTGGTCCTTATGGTATTTAGGGTATTTGAAGAAAAGCAGTTATCTTGAACTTCAGATGTATGGTGTAAATCTTCGTAGATGTTAAATTAAAACTGGTTTAAAAATGGTGCCACAGCTTGCTAAACTACTAAAGCTAAAAGCTGTGGTGTTGATGCAATTATGGTGGCACAGTTTATTTTATTCGAAGAGCTGGAATAAACTGTGGCAATATGATTTTATCATGGTGCAGAGTTGTTTAGCTTCCGTTGTGCTGGGACAGTTAAAGACGAGGCTTTAAAAAGTTAAGCGTGTGATCTGATAAACAAATTTTCCCAGATCACTCCATGGTTCCCATGGTACCTCTCGGGACATTCCCAGGATAAATGTGCTGTATGTCAAGCAGGGATCGAGCGCATGAAGACAGGTAGTGCTGATACCACAGAATGGGCTTTCTTGTTACCTTATTTATTACCGTGGTTGCACATAATTTTCGTTTCTTGCAGAGGTCTTGATTTTATGATTCCCCTTATAAGTATGCAAAATGGACATACGAATAGAAGAAAACGCTTTTGGTTTTGCTTTGAATGATATGAGTAACAAAACAGATTAATGGGCAGGTTTTTCATTTGAGAAAACATGTCTAATGGAGATAGATCAGATTGCTAATGAAATGGACTGGTGGTGCCTGGCGGGAGAGATACCATCTCTGTTACCCTGATGTCTAACTAAAAGTGGCTAATGCAGGGATTTCTCTGATGTTCTAGGGAAGGTAATAAATGATTTGATTATTTTGTCTGAATTCCTGTTACTTGCTTTTAACCTTAGGCCTCAATCTGTTTTAGCCACTGTTAGGAGGATCCTGCTGCTGTCTGCTGTATTTTTTTTAAACTTCTAGGGAAATTCTGCTTCATGGTACTTCATTTTGTTGAACATCAGCTAAATACACTGTTAGTTGTGCCTCACTGCTGGGCTTTTATAACTTGGAGTACAGTTAAGTTTGTAGTGAGGGAAAATAAGAGTAGACTTGACTGCTGTTTGAGTCTGGCTATCGGCTTGGGGCTAATGTCAAAAAAAAACCAAAACAAAAAAAGCTGTCCCTCCTGTGTCAGTTCCTTAAATTAGGCTTTTTGGATTTTCTCCTCAACATGTCACTGTTATTGCCTTGTTGCTATGATACACTACTTACTCATGCAATCTGCTGTAGAATAGGAGAAGATTGGAGCTGAAATGTTATGTAACTTACAAATGTTTTTACAGCTGATGTTCATTATTTTGCAGGGTGTAACAATTGATATCTTTGTAGTTATCTGAGTGAAATAAGCATCTCGCAAGACTTTTATTCAAAAGAAAAATGGTTAAAATTGTAGAATTAACATTCAGAAGTATGAATTGTTCTTTAGGAGGGAGTAGTAATTGCTGGCTTTTTCAAAAGCTCATTGAAGTTGTTATGCTCGCTTAATAGGATCATAACTGTCAGATGAGGAAAGAGAATACAATACAATATTCTGTTGTTTGAACTTTCAGGGCAGAGTGAGCAGTTGGGATCACAGTGCAGGCATTTCAGTCCATTTTAGCAATTACTTTTTGCTTATGGTAACGGCAGAATTCTTTCCAGATAATTACTGAATATTAAAACCACTGTTGACTGTTCCAGCCACTAATGGAAGGTGTTTTGGTAAGAAACTTGAGGAACCGGCATTATCAAAGACTGCTTGAGTTGCTAAATTTGCAAATTAAAATGGAGTTTACTTAACTAGAATAATCCTAAAATAATAAAGAGATGCATGAGATATTTTTGTGATTTGTTCAGATTTTAAAGTGAGTTTTCAGATTTTAAAGTGAGTTTTCAGGTTTTTCTATACATGGTGTTACAAGGCAGTTGCCTTTTTCTTGTCTTGATAATTTCCTTATGATGAAACAGCAGTGCTGATATCAATACTGCAGTGAATGAAGGAAACTCAGGGATTAGTAGTCTGGCTATAGACAGGTCTTGAAAAATCTTCAAGGAGGGGGAGCATTCCTTATTTGCAGATAAAGTTGGAAGGAAAAATGTTTTGCCAAAGCAAGTGAAATACCTACTGGCTGATAGATGAGGTGCTGCTATGTTGCCAGAGTGGCGTAGAACCACAATAAACAAATGAAAAACAAGAGCAAAAGGCATGTTAAACAGATTTCTCAGTTGAAATCATGGCTGCTTTTGTTGTGATCATGAAACTTTTGAACAGTTACAACATGTTAAGGATGTATTAAGTTTTTGAAGTATACAGTACTTAGTAATCCATCTTTTTAGAGATAAGCAAAATTTCTCCATTAGTATTTCACATTATCAGCTTATAGAGAAACTGCACTCTAAAATGAAAATGCCAAGTCATAGCCAAACATCGTCCTAATAGGCCAAAAAAAACCTGGAAAAAACCTTACATGACTAAGAATGTAATAAATTATTTAGACCAAAGCAGGAAAATTCAGGATTGATCCTTTTGAAATATTAGAGTTAATTCTTAAGAGAAACATTCATCATATGATGTCAAAACTATGTGAAGTATTTTGCATTGGGTTAAAAAGACAAGGTTCCTTCAAAGCACATTGTACAGCTTTTAAGCAGGTTGCATAATAAAGGATTAGGGAACAGAACAAGACAAATCGGATGAATGAAAGGTTAGTATGATGCACTGCTGCTGTATATGACTTTTGATGGGGGAAAGCTGGTACCTATTAATGTCTATGTATTTCAAATAAAGTTAATTCAGGAACTTGTTTTTCCCTAAATGTATTTACTGCCATATGTCCATTATTTCTTGTATGAAACACAGGTTGTGAATGGTGGGTCTTTCGTTCTAACATACCTAAACAGATAGTTTCAGTTTTCACAATACTCCTTATTAATTTTCTGACTATAGACCATGCTGTTCCCCATAATAAAAAACTGCTAACTATGCAAATTTTAGTCAACAAAATAGATTTAGAAATCCTAAGTTTGCTTCTATAGACTTCAGTGTTAATTTTCTGATTTTTTTTTTTTTTTTTTCTTTGTAGATGCCACCTTCAATGAACAGCAAGATCTTTTTTGTCAGAAGTTGCAACAGTGTTGTGTACTCTTTGACTTCATGGACTCTGTTTCAGACCTGAAAAGCAAAGAAATTAAGAGAGCAACACTGAACGAACTGGTTGAATATGTTTCAACGAATCGTGGAGTGATTGTTGAATCAGCTTATGCTGACATAGTGAAAATGGTAAGTAGAGTACTCTGGTTACATTTTAATATATTTTTAATAAAATATCTTACCATTGACCTCAGAATTGCTGTTGGTTATTCTGCTTATAAAACATAATTTGTTAATGATAACTTGGCTTACAAGATTGTTTAGAAAGGCTTGTAAAAACAAACAACTTCTAAGTTTTAATTATTAGATGAAATGATGCATTCAGTTTAATTAAAATGAAAGAACTGGTATATTGCAGACGCTTGCAGTCTGGCTGAACTTTGAAGTTGTTCTCATTCAGAAAATTAAATTTGTTTATTTAAGAATGGCAATGGAGTGACAGGCTAAAGTTTTCTGGTAAAGGTTCTTGCGGGTACTGGTGTCAACAGAAAGGTTTGTCAGTGTAAGAAAGCAACTCTACTTTGTAAATACTTTATATGGCTGTTTGTTACTGTTTTGGCCTTGGAGAGCTGTGCTAGAGTAGCCTAAGTGGTTTGCTTGAGTTGTAAACCACAGGATGACTCGTACTGTGCAATTTCTACAAATGGTTTGTTGAATAAGCAACAAAATATTTGTGGTCATTATCTGCTGACTTTCCCAGGTTTTTTATATGCATTTTCAAATGCTACGTAGGTGATGTTTTAGATATGCCTATACTCCATGTACAGGGAATGCAACTGAAGGACATTTGACAATAATCTGAATTTTTTTTTTTTTCCCTAGAAATCTGAAATGTAAGAGTGTATTTAGTGCCCATGTGTTTATGTTAATGGTTCTCTAAACTTCAGTTAGGTTTACATAGGCACAATGCTGACCTCAAAAGTAGTTATTGGGAACGTAAGCAGACCAGCTCAAACACACAGCCTACAACTTTTGTAGTTTTATGTACATTTTGAGCTATTTTATAATAAGGTTTTGTTTGTTTTTTGTTTGGTGTTTTTTGTTTTCTGTGAGCAGCTGATATGGAAGATCAGATCCTTTAAGGGTAGAAATTTTGCCATTATACTGAAGGTTTAGAATTATTGAAACTCTTTAAATCATTTTGGCTGTTTCACTAGATGCTTATTAAGATTTACAAAAGATCTAGGGCACTGGGTTTTTTTGTATAGTTTTGTTTATTAAAGGACCTGTGTTTCTGTCCTAAACCTTTTTTACACAAGAAAATAAAGGACAGAGTGTGTCCACCTCTTCTTTGGCCGCTTTATTTTTGCTGCTGGTGGCAGCAAGCCTGAATCCTTACAGTATTTTCTTACTCTGTGTACCCTCTATAGCCTCTTATTAGAAGAAAGAGTATACTAACTAGCCTATCATGCTTGTTGAAGGGAGATTTTCTTTTATCTTGGAGTTGTTTTCTTTTCTTGGAGAGAAGCTTTTGTTGAGCTGTTCTTTTGAGGTTGTTATTGTTGTGCGAATGATTGGGTTCCGTGGATGCTTGTTTTTCCTGCCATAACAAATTTCCATCTCCTTTTCTCCCCTAAAATGACAGAAAATGAAGAAGGCCTTAAATGCTCAGTGAGAGCTTTTGCAGAGCTTGAGACAAAAGATCCCTCCAAGCCTGAATAGTATTTCCAGTCTCCCTGGCAACTGGCAGCAGCAAAGGTCTTTGCTGTGAATTAGGACTAAGTACCAGCTTTCAGAAAGAACTCTGGATGGGTCTCTCCCTCCAAACAACACATGTGCCAGCTAAACTTCCGAGATTTAAAAGATTTNTTTGCTTGAGTTGTAAACCACAGGATGACTCGTACTGTGCAATTTCTACAAATGGTTTGTTGAATAAGCAACAAAATATTTGTGGTCATTATCTGCTGACTTTCCCAGGTTTTTTATATGCATTTTCAAATGCTACGTAGGTGATGTTTTAGATATGCCTATACTCCATGTACAGGGAATGCAACTGAAGGACATTTGACAATAATCTGAATTTTTTTTTTTTTCCCTAGAAATCTGAAATGTAAGAGTGTATTTAGTGCCCATGTGTTTATGTTAATGGTTCTCTAAACTTCAGTTAGGTTTACATAGGCACAATGCTGACCTCAAAAGTAGTTATTGGGAACGTAAGCAGACCAGCTCAAACACACAGCCTACAACTTTTGTAGTTTTATGTACATTTTGAGCTATTTTATAATAAGGTTTTGTTTGTTTTTTGTTTGGTGTTTTTTGTTTTCTGTGAGCAGCTGATATGGAAGATCAGATCCTTTAAGGGTAGAAATTTTGCCATTATACTGAAGGTTTAGAATTATTGAAACTCTTTAAATCATTTTGGCTGTTTCACTAGATGCTTATTAAGATTTACAAAAGATCTAGGGCACTGGGTTTTTTTGTATAGTTTTGTTTATTAAAGGACCTGTGTTTCTGTCCTAAACCTTTTTTACACAAGAAAATAAAGGACAGAGTGTGTCCACCTCTTCTTTGGCCGCTTTATTTTTGCTGCTGGTGGCAGCAAGCCTGAATCCTTACAGTATTTTCTTACTCTGTGTACCCTCTATAGCCTCTTATTAGAAGAAAGAGTATACTAACTAGCCTATCATGCTTGTTGAAGGGAGATTTTCTTTTATCTTGGAGTTGTTTTCTTTTCTTGGAGAGAAGCTTTTGTTGAGCTGTTCTTTTGAGGTTGTTATTGTTGTGCGAATGATTGGGTTCCGTGGATGCTTGTTTTTCCTGCCATAACAAATTTCCATCTCCTTTTCTCCCCTAAAATGACAGAAAATGAAGAAGGCCTTAAATGCTCAGTGAGAGCTTTTGCAGAGCTTGAGACAAAAGATCCCTCCAAGCCTGAATAGTATTTCCAGTCTCCCTGGCAACTGGCAGCAGCAAAGGTCTTTGCTGTGAATTAGGACTAAGTACCAGCTTTCAGAAAGAACTCTGGATGGGTCTCTCCCTCCAAACAACACATGTGCCAGCTAAACTTCCGAGATTTAAAAGATTTTATTATTGCTGTTGTTATTATTATTACACTGTTCAGTGTTATTACATTAAAATAAAAACATTAGAGTTTTTCACAGAGTTTGAAGGATAATGCTTTTGGAATGAAAAAGCAGAAATCAGCCTTAATGAAACCCGACTATCATCTGACTGGTAGTAAAAGCTACACAAACTACAAAAACTCCCTGAAAAAAGCCAGAGTGGTATTAGCGGCAGAAGCAGAGCTATTTTCTTTCCAAAGCCCCTCGTCTTCCCAAGGCCTGGGACCCCTTTTCTCCAGCTTGCTGCGGAAGCACCCCAGTTTCCTTGGATTTGTCCGAGTCTTGGGGAGCCAAAGTCAACAATCCTTTACAGCCATCAAGAAGGGAAGAAAATTGTTGTTCCTGAGCAGCTCATAGGCAAGGTCTGTGTGGGTGAGGATCACCCAGCGTTTCTTCCCGTCACCTGGTCTCTGTTACCATGAGAGCTGCTGGGCCAGTACCATGCAGTCCTGGCTCTGCTTGGATCCTGAGGTAGGGAACACTTGTTGAAATGATACCAGTGTCTTTCCAAGTCACCAATTATGGAACAAGATCATTTTTTAAAAAAAAACAAATCTTTTTTGTTTAGGTAGCTGCACAGGGCATATGATTTTTGTTGTAGCAGGCAGTCTAATTTTCCTATAATTCCTTTGCCAAAGCCTTTGAATTAAGAACTGAGGAAGAGTTTTGCTCACAAATAGTTGTGAAGGAGTAACACAATGGTCTGTGCACCTCCTTTCTAGGTCATCTAAAATTAGTGTCTTTTCTGCCTGGAAGTGCTGCATTGCAAGTACTCTGAAGCTAACAGCAAATTAGAGTTTGGCATTGTGAATATTTTAAGTGTTAGAACTTCCTGGGAATTTAGAAAGCTGTCTCAGGAGGATAACAGAAATGTCCCCCCGTACATATTACTCCTCCATCTTCTTGTGCCTGCTAATCTCCCCTTATTATTCCTCAGTATGTAAAAATCTGGTGTAAATGAGATGATCCTAGCAGCTTGCACAGCTGTGAATTCAGAATCTCACAGAAACATCAGGTATCCCTATCTGCACACTCAGAAATTGGTGTTGAATCTAGTATGTATCCAAATGCTTAGCCCCTTGGGAAGTGTAAGTTATCTTTTTCTGTTATTTTTTTTCCTTTTATTTTTTTTTTCTTTTTTGTTTTAATAAAATATAATTGCTGTATCTCAATACCTGATCTGGCACATTTTACGATGGCACATTCACAGAACTTTGAGATTTAATTTAGAAAGCTAATTCTGGATTTCTCTGGAAACCTATCCAATTATGAAAGCCTTTTATGCTATATATTTCTCAAATGACAGTTCTGGGATAAGACCCCACTTACGAAGGAAAAGGGATGTTTTAAATCATGAGAGGATACAAAGAAGAATTTGCTATAGAAAAAACAATGAGAGTTTTAACCCAGACCACATTTTTGATCAATTCAATAAACAAATGAGACAGGAAGCAAAATTACTTAAAACATAATGAAGTAAATGAACTAGTTACTTAGGGAGGCAGGCTAGTACATAAAAATGGGTGCACAGTTTGTTCTAAGTTTCATATGTTCTCAGGAGACCAGTAATGCTGGTGGAAGTATTGCGTACTCTGAAAATCATCCAATTAAATTTCTAAAGATCTGGCCTAGAGACTCTTTGTTTCTGCTATAAAAGTATGTTCAGTAGTTTGTACCTTTGTTTTGTTCTCGGCTTTCGCATTCTGTGCTCGGAGGTTCTGTGCTAACGGATTGGCTAGTGCAGTTCAGCAAGATGCATCTAGAAATAAAAGGATGCATTTTCAAGAGACATTACTGGAAGTCTTGCAAGCAGAGGCAGGGAAGTCTCCATAGGGGACTGATTTTTTCTGTTGGATGTTTTTGTTGAGTACCTCGTAAGAGTAGACAGTGTCAAATAACAGAACCAAGATTATAGTCTTGGTTTTCAGGCTTTATTCAAATCCACGTTCTCTCAAGTCTCCCATTTCCCATCTCCCCCCAGCCGGTTTCTCTTGCACTCCCTTATGTTCCCAACATCAAAGGACAACTGTACTGTTTTGGGATTGTTTTTTCTGCTGTGCAGTAGACTAGGAGACTGCTGTAGTTAGTGTCCATCCATACAGAACATCGTTGCCCTCCGACTCTAGAGCCGCAGCGCCTGCGGCTTTGCGGTACCCACAGGAGACAGTGACAGAGAATGAAGCGCACAGGAGGAAATAGAAGCCAGTTTATGCAATAGCTTTATATCTGGTTTAGTGAGGCAGCTGATTCTTCCACACAGAGCCAGCTGGGTGACTTCAGGATCTCTTCATGTCCTTTTGCGAGGTTCTTCAAACACCTTGGAGACTCCATGGAAGCCGCGCAGTAGCATTTGCTGTGAACTGTCAAACATTCTTTCTTTTGTGTTTGGTAGGCTTGGGTGGTTACCAGCTATTTGAAACGCATTTGATAGAAAAGACTGGAGAGTTTGAAAGATGGTTGGAAAAGTTGGGCTAAACGTGTTCCTGAAAAAACAGTAGAAAATGGAGAAACAGAATTAACTTCAGGTTCTTTTTTGTTCATGTTAAAGAGATTCAAAATCCAGCACGTTACATCTGGAAGAAAAGATGGCATTTATTTTTCTTTTGACATCTGAAAGATTGGTCTTCTATCCAGACTTCTATATACTTGAAAAATCCCTGAAGAAACCTTCTTAAACTCACTGTTTTGGAATTGATTTGATATGACTAGATCATACTTAAAGTAACTTGGTAGATATTTTTCTTAGCTTTTTCCAAGTGTCTCTGTGTTAAATCAAAAAGTTAGTATTGTTTTTTATTTCTGACTTTCCAAAACCTTGAGACATCTGGAAAATATGGAAGGGGAAAAATTGTAAACAGTTCTTCAGTTCTTACTTGAAAGTGAGCAATATATTGGAATTAAGTGAAAAACTCTAAAATTAGATATATTTGGGGGATTGTCTAACATGTGAAAAGAGCTCTCATTAAATCACAGTTAGTTATTCTGTATTTGGTGTCTTACATAAAACTTCAGTTCCCAGTGTCACACAGTTAAAAATTGGTTTTTATAAGGAGAAAATGCAGTTTTCTTTTAACCATCATGTTTTCAGAGAAAAAATTTAAATACAACTGTGTGTAGCTACGAACTTGTAAAATGGCTGAGACAAAAATTACTTTCTTATTTTCATTTGCCTGTTTCAGACTTATGGCTGTTTGTATTTAACAGCTTTGAAAAAATAAAGAATGAAAGTGATTTGATTTTTTTTTTTTTTTTTTAAAGCTGGTTTTGTTTTATGTAATTTTAGGATAAAACAGTACCTTGTGGACTGCAGTCTGTGGAAGCATAAAAAGTGATACAACTAAACAGTTTGTTTGGTTTTTTTCCCTCTTGCAGATTAGTTCTAATATTTTCAGAACACTTCCACCTAGTGATAACCCAGATTTTGATCCAGAAGAAGATGAACCAACTCTCGAAGCCTCGTGGCCCCACATACAGGTGTGTGATTTCTTTGTTTTCAAGCCTTCTTTTGAGGCAAGAACTGTGAACGGATACTTGAATAATTTTGTGCCTTTGGTAAGAATGTCAAAATTGCTTTTATAATACAATTGAGTTTCTATACTTGGAAGGGGAAAAGGTGGTGCTTCTCTTAATGTATATAAATATGGTAAAATGTAAATATTCCTAATTGCTTAAATACATTTTATTTAACAGGGTGATTGCACTGTTAAATTGTAGCATATGTATGTCTTCAAAGTATATGGATATTTTAGGTAGTTATGTTCTTTACATAATCTTTTTTTTTTCTGCACTTGAGCAGCTTTTTGTGTGATTCATTAAAATGGAAGTGGATGGTAACAGTTTGGTTTCTTGTGACAGTAACAAAAAAATGGAGCAATAGCCTTTATTTGTCTTGTGAGCAAGAAATAGATATCTCCTCATTCTTCTCACCCTCTTCCCTCCCTCCATGCAAAAACTTTACAATATAGGCGTTGTTGTTTGGTAACAGTTGGCTGGTTATTCTATTGTTGCATTCTTGTGCCGATCTCGTGATTTCTATAGCATTGCTGTATCAATCATGTGATTGACTTGCAATACCACTGAATTTATTTTTCAATTAACTGTTAGAAGTTGAACAAGCCTAAATAGCTTGTAATCATCCAAGTTCATAGGTCAGTTCATTGCCGAGTTTAAACAAGTAGTATCTGTTAAGTGAAAGTTATGTATCAACTTCTAGTAGTGGGTAGAAGATTAATAGCTAGCACACGTCTACATACCATTCCCTCCACTCCCTTCAGGGAGTTAAAATGCTACTCTGTCCCTACAATGTTACAGTTTTAATGTATCAACAAATACTGTTATTTAAAAACTGGGCTTCTAATATCGGCTATAAAAAGTACATGTTCAGGATAGTATTTGAGACTTAAACCAAGTGAGAAACAAGTTATCACCAAAAAATAACTCTGCAGGCTAAAGGCTATGGTAATTATCTCACTTATATATGGCTGATTCTAGTTAATAGGAGAAATGGTTATAGCTGAATTAGAGGCTCAATTTTGGAGTGGCAGGAGGGTGCAAGGGCTATGCAAATGTCTCATGTAGTCAGTTGTGGCATCTGACTTACAAATGTCCCTGTCTCTCAGGAGTAAAACTCATAAATATTTGCTCAGTTCACTTTAGGTCATAAGTAAACTATAGTTCTTTTTCTATAAAAAGACTTGTGGTTTCTGTGACCAGTTCAATTGTGCTTTAGGCCTGCCTAATATAAATTCAAAGAGATTTGTAGCCTGTGGTGTTATTTGAAATTTTATCTTTGGCTTTTTCCTTTGCCCTTTTCTAAATGAGTTCTGGCTGTCTGATCATTGATTGTGGATATTCCTCTCCTGCATCAGTTGTTCATCCTGTCCTTGGAATATCTTGTTCACTGCAGCACCCTGGAAGGAGTTTGTGTTTTCCTCTCCTTCCTTTTACAGTTCAGGTGCTACCAGATGGTAGGAGACTGAGTTTGGTAATTTACTAGTTGCCCTCCAGAAGCACAAAGCTGCTGGAAATACCCAATTCTGTGTATGGAGGAAGGGGATGTGCACACCCTTTCCCCAGTCTCCCTCTCAAAACCCATTACTACTTTTGGTACAGTCTAAAGAACGACTTGGGGGTGTGTGTGGATGTTTTGCTGGCAGTGATTTGTGATTGCCGAGTTACAAACAAATACAGAATTCTCTCCTGGTCTGGCAGTCAGGGAGCAAGTTTTTTGGGAGGGAAAATAAAAAACCTGATTCTCTTCTCTGATTGGATCTGTTGGCATTTCTCTATAAAATAACATGATACATAATGTCTCAGTAAGTTACCAGTGTGTGTAGTCACAACAAAAGACTCTAGACCTTCAGTAAAAGGAGTGCCACTTGAAAGACATGGCTTGAAAGCAATACTCAAGATGATGTGTAACTTCCAAACTAGGTTGAACAGGTTGGTGTTAAAGCCACAGTGTATTTTAGAGCTTAGGGAGTTGCAGAGTTAGTGGAATTGTTAGCTTAAAGCAGTGATATTCTAGTGGTCTCTGCGTGAAAGAAGATTAAATGATTGAAGTAAGAGGAATTATAATTCATAGCTCTTTTACTCAAGCAGACCAATTTTGAAAAACAAAATTACAAAATCAAAGTTCTCCCCCAATCTGGTATTTTCAATGGTAATGCTTCATTTGAACTTGAGAAAGTTGAGCATATCTGTCTCTCTTTTTTGTGTGTGTGGTGTTTTGATTTTTTTTGTTGTTGTTTGTTTTTTGATAGGAGCAGCTAGTGTCTGTTGTGGGCAGAATCCGTTCTTGTCCCCCTGGTTGGTAGCTGCTGTTGTGGTTTTAAGTTTGCAAACATTAGTGTTCCTGGTGGTAGCTTCCGGTATTGTGGCATCACCTAAGCAATTATCATACGTGACTATTCTTTGTTGTGGTCACTGATAAAAATATTTAATGTAGGGATTTATTACAGAAATATTTAATGAAATTTAATTCCAAAATTAATCTCTAAGAAGCTGTACTAATAACCTCCCTCTAGCCATGTGTTTCCCATTTCAGTGCAAACTACTAATGAATTTTATCAAGTTTCTAGGTTGAAAAAGATCAGTAGAATCACAGAACCATAGAAAGGTTTGGGCTTGGAGGGACCTTCAAAGGTCATCTGGTCCAGCCCCCCTGCCATAGTAGGGACATCTGCAACCAGATCAGGTTGCTCAGAGCCCCATCCAGCCTGGCCTTGAATGTCTCCAGGGATGGGGCATCCACCACCTCTCTGGGCAACCTGGGCCAGTGTTTCACCACCCTCATTGTAAAAAACTTCTTCCTCATGTCTAGTCTGAATCTCCTGTCCTTTGGTTTAAAACCATTACCCCTTGTCCTATCATAACAGGCCCTGCTAAAAAGTCTGCCCCCTTCTTTCTTATAGGCTCCTTTTNAGTGGAGCAGAGAGGCAGAATCACCTCCCTCAACCTGCTGGCCACGCTGCTTTTGATGCAGCCCGAGATACTACTGGCCTTCTGGGCTGCAAGCGCACATTGCTGGGTCATGTCCAATCTTTCATCCCCACAGTGCCCCCCAGTCCTTCTCAGCAGGGCTGTTCTCAATCCCTCCATCCCCCAGCCTGCATGGATACTGGGGGTTGCCCTGACCCAGGTGCAGGACCTTGCACTTGGCCTTGTTGAACCTCAGGAGGTTTGCATGGACCGACTTCCTGAGCTTGTCCAGGTCCCTCTGGATGGCATCCCATCCCTCAGGTGTGTCAGCTGCGTCACTCGGCTTGGTGTCATCCATGAACTTGCCAAGGGTGCGCTTGGTCCCACAATCTGTATCATTGGTGAAGACGTTAAACAGCCATGTTTGGTCTCTTTCTGAGGCAGCTGGTAGAGTATGGAGACCTTTAAAATTACACTGTTGATTTGTCGTTCATTAAGCTTTATTTGTCTATCATTAAACTTTTAAAAATTCTGTCCTAAGTTGTCTTTTGTGCAACTGTGTGCTATTGTGTTTATGCACAAGAAGACAAGTTAAGGCTGTACAGGGAAGCTTGGGTTTCAATACAGTTAGATGAAATTTGTGTACATTTAACTGCTGACATGGAAAGCTCTTGTTACAGTCTGTGAGAGAGGAAGAAAGAGTGAAGGGTAACTTGTGTTTCTGAGCTTCTGCTTTGCAGATGCAGCATGCACTCCCTGAGGCTGTGCTTGAATAACTGTCATCTCAAATGTTCTAGATAAAAAGTACTTATTGTCAAGCACTTCTCTCAAGTGAACTTCATAATTATAATTATGAATTACTCAGGTGTTGGCTCTCAGTTTAAGTAGTACTCTTAGTGGTAATAGTTGAAATAGATGCCTGTGAGTGTGACCACAGCTCTGTGTGGGTTTTATTTAGAAGTCCAGTCAGTGGTGTCTTTATGTATCTAAATTACATTTTGGTATTATGACTTATCAGTTGTTTAACAAGGAGTTAAGAAATAGGCGTTGGTAACTTAAGCAGTCCTGAATGTATCTAAATGTAGGACATCTTTCCTCTTGATTCGTAGTTGAGATGCCTTCTGTGTATTTTATAAATCTGCCGTTGTTATGGAAGTGCAGTGTTTTGTGTCTTGGACCTCTAATGAACCCCCAAATACATGACTTGTGCTCTGGCTTTTTTGTGCCTCTCTTGACTACCTCAGGCCCTCACGAGCTCTGTCTCCTGTCTGTTTTTAAATCTGTGGGCATTGTGGGATCATAGCGAATGGGGACTTGAACTCAATGGAAGTAATATATTAGGAAATGTAAGGGATATTGAAGATAATTCTGCAGAGGATACTGTTGTTTAAATTGACTGTCCAGGGTATAGAAACCTAATGTTAGGGCAAACTCCTAAGTTTCTGTGTATTCATTCACCTTTTTAATATCACTTTTTAATATGACAAACTCTAAGTTTTGGAGTTTGCAGCTGAAACTTGATTTCAGGAACACTTAGCAGACTTTTCTTTGTCTAAGGAATTATGTGATGTTAGATCACTTAATTTTACCCTCAGTGTTGATAAGTGTTTGGTAATTTATTTCTACATAATAAATTATTAGTAGGAAATGTGAATATATGTGATACTTGGAACTTGTTTTTTGTCTGATAGTGGTATTTTCAGTAGATTATTCATTAAAGTTTGGCTCTTCTGGGAATTAAAGTCTTCTTGATGCTTACTGTAATTCTTTGGTAAATTCTGGTAGAGACTGTTTAAGGCACTGTGGTAGGCTTCAGTTTCCTTTTGGACCTTTTAAGCATGTGAATTGTCCCGCTGACTTGGTGGTAGTGGTGGGGCTGAGGTCTGTGTTATGGTGTACTTACTAACATCAAAATTCTCATTTCCATGTTCGTAGTTGGTGTATGAATTTTTCCTGAGGTTTCTGGAGAGCCCAGATTTTCAGCCTAGCATTGCAAAGCGATACATTGACCAGAAATTTGTACAGCAGGTAAGTAGGGATTTTTCCCACCCTGAGATTTAAAGATCACCTCTCAAGCTTAACTTATCAGATGGCTGTACAGCTAAGAAGATATTAATGCTTTCATATAGACAGAGGGTTTAGTTTTATTTGTTTCAACAGTGGTTTCTGCCAAACACTAAATAAGCTGCACATCATTCTGTAGAGGCTACATGTAATTAGTAACTTCAGAAACATTTCGTTTTCAGATATCAACCTCAGTGTTTTGCAATGCAAGGTATCTGTAATTTGTAAATACAAGTTCTGGTTTTGATGATTTGTAACTTCCAGTCAGACCAACAATGTGCTGATTAAATTGTTATAGTGCTTTTATATTTGGGATTTTTTTTCCATAGATTTATTAAGGGAAAACTTTCAGCAAACTTTTCCTGTAAAAAGCCCACATACTTGGAATACATGAAATGTATTTTAACGTCTGCTAACTTGTGGCTAGGTAGTGTCATTCTCCTAACTATTGTGTGTTAACCACAGGAGAGTCAAGTAAGAAGGTAAGTACATAGGAAAATCATGCTTCACCGTGCAGAGTAACTATGAGCAAGAAAGTGCAGTGAGATACCATTTTTAATACAACTTCTCAAGAAAATAGGCTGTTGAATACTATAACAGTTTTTGTCCAAGATTAACTCAGTGGGGATTTTTCCCATGTCAGAATACCTATTTGTCAAGGAAAAGTTCAGAGTGAGTGCTGGTGGCCATCACAGTACAGCAATAAAAGTAAAAACATAGATGGACACTTTCCCTCCCTGCCTTCAGTGACTGCATTTGATTTCCACTTGTTTGCTTTTAGGGTTTTTGTTTATAAGTTTCCTTCTTCTGTGTTTTATTTGAATTTCCCACAAAATTTAGGCCTGAAGCTGGTGATAAACTGTTGGCCACAGGCATCCAATTTACCTGTGGTTCCTAAGGGTCGCATTGCAGAGTTTCAATTCCTGGCATTTTGCTTGATGTTTCTCTACAGTACAAGAAAGACAATGCAACAAACAGCTAGCAACATATGGGGGAAAAAAAAGTGGAGTAGTGACCCTGAGAAATTCCTTCTAAATATAAAAATGAAATGGGCCTGAACAAAGTTCCCGACCATCTGTTTCCAGTCCCTTGTGCTGCTCGGTGCAGTTGTACCTAAGCCCACACACCTGGACTGAGCAGGACACTGTAGTGACTGCTTAAGCTGAGTAACTAACTTGCTTAGCACAGTTAGCAGGAAAAAAGATAGCTAGAATAATGGTCTGTAATGCGACTGGAATATCTTTAGGTGTCTTCAAGTGAGTGTGGTCTTTTCTGCATTCTTGGAAAACTTTCTACAAGGAAAAAATGCGTGGAAAATCTTGCTGGCTTGTTGCAGCATTTAGTCTGTATTAGCAAAGAATCAGTTAATAATTATGTATTTTATGCTTATTTTTTAACACCACCCCCCTGTTATTTAATCATTAATTATGGAATTTCTTATATAGGAACAAAATTGTACATGCTCATCACCCAGAATATATAAGATAAAAATGGGGGTGGGGTGTCTGAAAGGTGTGGTTTAAAAAAAAAAAAGCTGGAGGCAGCAGAGAATATTAATAATAGATTCTAACAGAAATGAACCAACTTCTGCTTGCATTTTTTTCCCCCAACTGTTCGTTTTTAATGCATTATCATTCTGTTAAATATATCTCTCCCTGTCTCCCCCTGAGGAAATGTGCGTGAGTCTTGTCATCCACTTACCCTGCAAAATGATTCTGCAAAGAATTATGCTTTTGCTTAACCTTCGAGACACGAGTAACTTTTTGAGATGAGTGGTACAGGAATTTAATTAAGGAATTGTAAATATCTGACACAGATTTGGTTCATTCTGATTTCTTAAAGTCCAAGTATAAATGACTTAAGGTTTGATAATCTGATTCTTACAATTTCATTTTTATTTTGATAGTGTTATAGTTGTTATAATGGCTTTGGTACTGTACCATATAGACTTTTGAAGGGAATGAAGCTGTTGCATTTACTTAAAACAATCAGCTTTATTAAAAATCTAATTTTGAAAAGATAATATTGACATAAATTTTCTGTTAAACTGATTTTATTTTTTGTAACGTAAACATGTAAGTTAATCAGTAACATAACAAAATTTAAGTCTTTCGAAAGTAACACATTTCAATTTAATTTTTAAAGTTGTTGGAGCTCTTTGATAGTGAAGACCCAAGAGAACGTGATTTCCTAAAGACAGTTCTGCATCGAATTTATGGAAAATTCCTTGGTTTAAGAGCATTCATCAGGAAACAGATTAACAACATTTTCCTCAGGTATGCTCTGTGTGTGTGTGACTAGGTTGAGAAATATTTTATCTTGCCTTCATGGTCTGAGTCTGTAGTGAGTTATTCTTGAAATAGAAGACCTGGGTTTTATCTGTGATCTGGCTTTCAAATATTAGAAGCTTATTATAGGCTATTTCTCTGGAATCTGATCCTCTGTTTTGGTTTTTGATGGTTGTCTTTTTTTCGTGACAGGTTTATATATGAAACAGAGCACTTCAATGGTGTTGCTGAACTTCTTGAGATATTAGGAAGGTAAGTTTGATCTGACACAGAAAACGTAAAATGTTATTGTGGGTGTTTGCTTTGGCTTTCTTGCTTTGAGAATGGAGGGAGGGAGAGTTATTACAATAACAAGTGATGAAGTGCAGTCACTGAGATAATCTAATACCATCTGGGTTACCATGTGAATATCAAATTAGAATATAAATAGGTCTTTTTCAGTGCAAGTTTTAAAGATGACTGGCAAAATATTTCTCAAGGGTCCTTGTCTGTCAGGAATATCTACTTGTGCTTATCTTATGTCTGATAGATTACTTGTTCTTTGATTCAGAAAATGAATGTTAACTTTTGCCCTCATGTTGAATGAAGAACTTTAGTCTTCATCAGGCTGCTTTCCTTTAAATTCTATTCAGGAAAGCCTTGTAAGTGTGCTAGGATTTTTTAGTTATCTTTTTGACATTATATCACTAATTTAATATTTAACTTCGAAGTTTTTTGTGTTAGTATTTTGCTGTTTTGTTTTGCCAAAACTGTCACATATGTTTCACAGTAGAAAATTTTATAAATATCACTGGTCTAACTGAAAATCCAAACATTGTGAAGCTACTGTGGAACAGATTTTCATGAAAATCAAGTGAAAGGGATACCTTTATTTTCTCTGATTTATTTAAATTGTAGGAGGGGAAAAAAACCCATCGTCTTCCTTGAAGAACTTTTGTCTGTTCTACAGCTTACTGACTCTTAAGATTACTGAATCAATGAGATTACTTTTAAACTTTGTTTTTGGAGGGAAAGATTGTTCAACAATCTCAAAACAAATATTCAAACTGCAATGTTAAAATAGTTCAAAAGTTTGTGCTTTTTTTTTCCTTCTACAAGTTGCTAGTGATTGTGAATGAAATGGATCCATTTCCTCATGCATCTGTCCAAGCTTTGCAATTAGCAACAAGACTTGCTGTAGATGATTTTACTTAATGGAGGTCACAATAAAAATAATTCAGTTCATCTGATGAGTATTATTTGGCTTCTGCTATGGCTCTCTGTTATTCCTACCAAGAGCCTAAACTTGCATGATACCAGCACTTTAAAGGTTTTACATATGTAGAGCTATGTTACGGCGTCAAAATAATCAGGTTTAGAAATGGAATCAGAAATTGAATGTCTCTTGAATTTGCAGAAATTCTTGGCTTGCTAGGAAAAAAATATTTTTTAATAAAAATAAATCCTGCTTATTCATGTTTTCAGTATTATCAATGGTTTTGCACTGCCACTGAAAGCAGAACACAAACAGTTCCTTATGAAAGTTCTGATTCCCATGCATACTGCAAAGGGATTAGCTTTGTTTCATGCGCAGGTAAGCTTTTGCTTATTTTTAAGAGTGGTGGGGTTTTTTTGTATTTGCATTGAAACTAATGAAATTTAAAGCAGTATATGTTATAATATCAATATTCCAAAATACTTGCAAATTCAGTCACTTATTTTTTAAAAGAGCTTGCAGATCTTAAATCTAAATGTTAATTATTGAGATAATGTTTAGTATATATTAAAAGTGAAAGAATATAGCAGTGAGTCAAAATCATGTCAACTGGAGCGGGAAGCTTGTTTTGCTTGCTAGTCTTGTCACACTTTAAGCTTCATTTATTCCCAGGACCTTGTTCTGTTATCATTTCCTTTATGTAACCTAAATGCTGTGTATAAAGGAACCTTGAGTACGGCCAGGTACTTATTTCAGAAGTGCTTTTTTATTTCTAAAATGATTCCAGTGATGGAGAGGGGAGGAGAATGTTGGATATAAATGGCAGAAATGTATAGTGGCTCTCTGGATCAGCTAGAAATTATGTAGAACCATGACATGTTGTCAGAATGCCGCAGTTCCGTATTTGGCTTCCATCCTTACGCTTCTCACAGACGTTCAGCATTCTGTTTGAGGAATAATGTATATCCTTTCCAGACATATGGCACTTGAGTGTTGAATACATTTGATGCACACTTGCAAGTAATTCTGCTGTGGCTAATTAAAAACTTGCTTTGTTAACTTAGCTCCCTAGTACAGCTCCTTATAGACTAAAGATACAAGGAAATGAGTTTCTAATTAAAGTGAAATTATTACGACTATAAAGCCTACAAACAGGATCAAGACAAGAGCTCAGTTAATTCCTAATTCTCCTATAAAATTTTAATTTAATTAAATCACTTGTCATTGTGGTTTATTGCTATACAATAGGCTGCTCCATGGAGTGAGTCAGTGATCTGAAAGGTATTGCCGAAGGTATTCTCACAGATAGATCAGTCCAGCAAGCTGTCTTTTTTCTGTGATGTGTTTAATCCAGTTTGTCAGTACCTGAGCAGGTCTCGTTAATTCCAGGTACACTGTATAGCTGAAAGTAGCATTTAGTTTAACCAGGCTACTCAGCTGTCCCTTCATAAACCACCAGTGCCACGTGCAGTTTCAGCACCGTGTGTTTCTGGTTTTGGATTATCCTGAAGGTATAAAGCAGCATTAAATCTGCTTTGCAGTCAGGAGCGGCCTGGTTGCTTTGTTGCTACGGTACAAGTTTAGCCTATCCTTAAAAGTTAAAGCCTTAAAGCTGAATTAAGTTTGAGTCTTTGTGTCTTTGAACAATAAAGCATTACTGTACCATATATATAAAATGGGATTTTATTGAGATTAATGTCTGACATTTATTATTTTTTGAATCTACACACAGGCATCCTTAGCCTAAGGGTAAACGAAATAAATTAGACATGTAATTACAGCGTTATAATTGCCTGCTTTGGGATAACAGAATTTAAAAAAAATATATATATTGAAGGGTAATGCTTGTAATGCATCCTAAGTACTGAAATGTACATGTGTTTCATGTAAAGAAATTTAGTCTTTGCTTTACACTGTGACATGAAAAATACTGTGACTTCTTAAAATCAGCCTTAATGGAATCTCGGATTGTAACTACTGCCGTAATAGGGTTAGTGTGTGGTTTCTGTACTGGGCAGAGGGATGATTGCTGTGTTACTTAATGAAGTGCTAAGTAACTAAACAATAAGTAGTTCTATAACATGTGATATCACAGTTTGGCCTGAGAAGACCCCTGGACAGGAATCCCTGGAGGCCGGGAGAGCCGGTGGCTTCATCAGCTTGTGCTTCCCCACTTCTGGCACTGGGTGCTGGGGCCGGGATGCTCAGCTGGACGGGTCCCTCCTGGCCATGGGATGCGTTAAAACTCTTTCACCTCAAATCTTACCGCTGGATCTTGCATGTTGTAGATATCCAGTACTCCTGTGTGCTCACTCAAACCTGCTTTAAACTTTTTTGACAAAAAGTATGACCTTTTTTTACCCCAATATAGGTGTTTGACAATGATAGCTTTGTAGTGTTAATACAGGAATTGATGTTGAAAAAAATCTGTCTGGATACTGGATCTGAGTTATGGAAACATCTGTCAAGCTTAAAAGTAATTTTCTTCTAGGATGAAAAAAATGAAGATTTTTTGATATGCAGGAGGTTTTTTGTAAGATAGAGCAGGCCTTGTGTATCTTGCTGCTTTAATTGCTGTTTTGTTTAGTTTGGAAGAATTTAAAATGGTTGTGTAGGGGTGTTTTGGGTTGGGTTCCCCACCCTATTTTCCCCTTAGATCCGAAGTACTTCCATTATAAGCTGTGATATTTAGTTATGCTGCAATGTCTAAACAGTGTCTGTTTAACCTAAATAATCATATGGCTTGTTCTAGCTCGCCTATTGTGTCGTACAGTTCCTGGAAAAAGATACAACTTTAACAGAGCCTGTAAGTGTTTTTCAATTGAATGTTCTTCTGTTTTTAATTTCAGCTAAATATTTCAGTGTGAGAGTTGTATAGCATTGCTACCTGTGCTGTCTTGCTTAATGATTAATAGATGTTTTTTTGGGGGAAAAAAAAATCTAGGACAGTTTTGCAGAAAATTCTGGGTTTGCAAGTGTAGTTATCACTAACCTGTGGCCAAGATAGAGCACAAATTTAAATAAAAGTTTGAATCACTGATATCATGTGAATTACCTCATATGAGAAAGCGTGTAGCAACTGTATTCCCTCCTGAGAAGAACTAAAACTTCATTGTTTTTGGTGCTGATGGCTTGTACCTAGCCACTGCATGAAGTTGAAATATTTCAGCGAATAAACAATCCCCAAATAAAAGTCGGAAAGAATAAGAGCACTTTATTCAGACAGAAAGAACTCTGAAATTCCAAATGTGATGTTTCTGTTCTGTCTCTTCAGTTACGGGGGTGCCTCTTGGCAGTTTCCACGCAGGTGCTTCAGGCAGCAGTGGCTTTTGCCAGACTGGATCTCCCATGATACATATTGACAGCTCGGCTTTTAGCTGGGTCTGCAGTGCTCCATGCAAGGGCTTCGGCAGTGCCCCTAAAGAATGTAGGCTCTGGGCAGTGCGGCAGCTCATGGGGACGTGGTGTCAGACCAGCTAGAACAGAAACTGGTTTTAGTTGGACAATCAGAAATATTTCTGTTAGGGTTGTGCTGATATTTGAACACTTTATCCCTTTTTGTGACAGAAAAACGAAGAGCTTATGCAAAATAGAATTTTTTCTATAATGAAAAAAGATAAACGGCTTTGTGGAGGCAATGTAGATCTTCACCAGGCTTTCAGTGGAAGCTTGTTTTCTGCACAGCCACTGAAATATTGATGTTCCTCATCAGAAGACAAGCTACTCTGTAGGTGGTGGAAGCTGGTCAACCTGACTATAAATTTGACTTGCCTGCTTGAAACATCTTCTTTCCCCGTGCACTGCATTGTTGCCAGCTACACTGGTCAAGGAGCTTATTTTGTTGGATAGGGTGAGGAGAAAAGGAATTAGGCTTACACAATTCCTAAGACAAGCAACAAAACAACCCAGGCATTTTGACAGTTAAAGTTGACATGTGAGCAGAAAATGTGTAGTATCACATAAAAGCGTGGTAGATTGAATGACATTACAATGTGACGAAGTCAGAGCTTCCTGATGTGGATTTACAGAACTGTGAAGCAGGATCCAAACCCGGGCTTTGAAGAAGGCAGGGCTTTTGAAGGAGGAGTGCCGTAGTGCAATTCTGAGATTTCATCTGAACTACAGTATATACAATTCTGGTTGCCTCAATCAGTAAATATTAATTCAGAGTGGAGAAGATACAAAAACTCGCTGCAGAGCCACTGCCTATACTTGCGTTGGTCATTACTCTGCGTGTATAGTAAAATAGGTTTTATAAAGGAGTAAAAGTCAATAAGATAAGAAGTGAAGCTTTAAGAAACTTTCCGAAATGCTTGAAAAGTAAATGTTAAAATTTGGAGCAACTGATGAGACAGCATTTGGAAATTTTTTTGGCTTTAGGTCAAGTAATATTTTAAGAACTCCATCAGAAGGCTGTCTTCATGGGTACCTTACTGTTATTTTTCTGGCAGGAATTGTCATTCAGGGTCAATTTAGAGGACATTCAATCCAAGCTCTCGTAACTATGGTAGTCTGCCTTAGGTCAGGCCTGATGTTTGCAGAGCTGACAAGAAGAGTTTGTTACCTAACCCTGCTAAGTGCAGTGGCCTTTACATTGAAGAAGTCAGGCTCAACATGTAGACCTTGTACATAAGAGATGTTTTCTAGCAGGTGCCTGCTGTTGTAAGTCAACTTTGTGGGAACTTTGTAGCTCAGGGCGAATTATTAATCTTAAGAGTTTTCTGTAGTAAGAGCAGCAGGAATTCAGATCTGCATTCCCGTTGAATATTTCTTTGAATGGAATTTTTGAACGGAAATGTGCATGTATCAGCTTTTTAATGTGAAAGCATAGTCAAACTAGAAACTGTTACTCTCTGAGGAGCAAGCAATAGGTATCTTGTTGAGGTCTGCACTGTTATACTCAGAACATGCCATTTTTTTATCAAGTTGACAGTATGAGTCTGTATAGCGAAGCATATTCAACACTCTTAAACTAGCAAGTGCTGGAAACTGGACTCTTCCAGCTAACTCTATTTTATAATTTTGAGACCAGTAAATTCATGTTCCAGTTTGAGAGGTTCTCACAGCTTTTCTTTGGCAAATATGCTTCTCTGAATTTTTTTGGCTTACTTGCATTGGGGGAATGGAAGGTGTCAGCAGAATGAGCTATTATTTCTGTTAAATGTTGTTTGTTCTTTAAAAATACAAAATTTCAATAGTACATAACTGAGTGCTTCAGTTACAAGCTAACTGACAGAAAATGGCCCTAGGTTTAAAGTGTATTTACATAGACTACTTTAAATTGTGAATCTAGAGAAACAAGTATAATTGATGCCAGTCTGACTCCTGGAGGCTGGAACAGAAGCAGGTGAGTGAAGGACTCCCAGAGCAGGTAATTCCCGCCACTGAAATGGGGGAGCTCAAAACTTGTTGCCCCTGTTGCTGTGCCACATGCCCCAGCTCCTCTGCTCCATCCGTGGAGGCGGGAGGGAGGCTGGGGATGGAGCTTGGCCTTTGGGGACCAGGCTGCAAAATTGTCACCTGTGTGGGCCGACCCAGGCCTCCTGCTCCTTCAGAACCTGCCAGATGGTTGTGCCGCTGTATTCAGCACTGGTGAGGCCGCACCTTGAACACTGTGTTCAGTTTTGGGCCCCTCATCGTAAGGAGGACATTGAGGTGCTGCAGAGAGCACAGAGGAGGTGACGAAGCTGGTGAGGGGTCTGGAGCACAAGTCTGATGAGGAGCGGCTGAGGGAACTGGGGCTGTTCAGCCTGGAGAAAAGGAGGCTGAGGGGAGACCTGATCGCTGTCTGCAACTGCCTGAAAGGAGGGTGTAGTGTGGAGGGGTTGGGCTCTTCTCCCAAGCAGTGAGTGACAGAACAAGAGGAAATGGCCTCAATTTGCACCAGGAGAGGTTCAGATTGGATATTAGGAAAAAATTCTTCATGGAAGGGGTTGTGAAGCACTGGAACAGGCTGCCCAGGGCAGTGGTGGAGTCACCGTCCATGGAGGTGTTTAAAAGGCATTTAGACGAGGTTCTTAGGGACATGGTTTAGTGCCAGAGTTAGGTTATGGTTGGACTCGATGATCCTGAAGGTCTCTTCCAACCGTAATGATTCTGTGCTGGTGTTTAGTGTTTTCAGCTGTCTGTAGCGTTCAGCCAGCTGGGTAGAACTGTGTGGTCGAGGATCTCTAAGGGATCGGTTCTTTCCGTGTAACCTACTTTATTTTGTGGGTTTGAGCATAGGAGTTCACCAGCTGCCTGAGGTTTCTGCGTTTGCTCTGTGTCATTTGAAGTGACATTCAGTTTTGTAGTAGCAGGATATGTCTGTATCCTAGGATAAAGACTTGTGGGCACTTAAAATCATATTAACTTTTTCCCTGGAAAGTCACTTTTGATAGTACACATAGTTGTGAATAAAACAGACAGCTGGGAAGCTGGAAAAAAAATAAATCAGCTTGGCAAAAATCAAACATGGAAGGTATTCAAATAGTTGAGGAAGCTTTACCCTTGGATATGATCAGTTAGGTGCTGTTGGATCATAAAAATAGAGATCTCTTCCTCAGAATTGAAGTTTACAAGGCTCTGAGAATGTTTCTGCTTCTGACACATCCAGTTACAGCTTTTTTTTTTTTTTAACCAGCATTGATTTTGTGATTTTGATGCCATATCAGATGTTTGTTTCTAGGACACAGGCCTCCAGCCTTTCTTTGTTGTCTGGGGTTCCCCCCCCCCCTTTCCTCTTGGGGGCTGTACTTTCTAATTAAGTTTCCTGAAGGATTTTTTCCAGTCTTGTGTAAGATAGTTTCCAATGTAGATACGGGAATACATTTTCTCTGTAAGTTCACTTTTTTTGTAGTTTCCAGTCTTTAGCATTTCAAATTCTAGGGGGGAAAAAAAAAAAGTGGTAGAGGCTGTGGTTCCTCGTAGTCAGTGAACACCACTTGTTCTTGGGCTTCAAAGCTTGATGCCAAGACAGGTGCTCCCCAAAGTATGGATGAGTAAAAGGCAAAAAATATTGGGGGGAAATCTCACTACAGGGGAGTTAACTTCATTTTGTGATGCTTTGATGTTATCAGCATCCTATCAGTTAATGTGTGCAGTAGCATGGAAGCAGAGTGTGAATGGATAATCAAAGAGATAAGGGTGTACATTATTCTGATAGCCTAAACAAGATAAATATTTAAATGAGACAGCACGGTATTTATTTTTGGTTTAACTACATCTAGCTGTGTTCAGTTTGCTTTTCCTCGACCAGAGGCTCAATGAAAAATAGTGCTTTTTTTTTTTCTTTAGTTTTATCAAATATGTAATAGAAACTTTTTTCTGCTTTAACTTGTGTTTTTAATACAGGTAATCAGAGGACTGCTCAAATTTTGGCCAAAAACTTGCAGTCAGAAAGAGGTTGGTTTTGTCTCTTGTTTCTGATGTTTGCTGTGATGTAAAATGTAGTGCAGGCTCTGCTGGGCTTCTCAAGAGACTTTGCAGGAAACTTGCGGTTCTTGAAGCTTCTTGAGGTGCTGATCTTCCTCATGCAACTCAGTACAACTGCTTTATATGTCTGTTCTTACTGTGGTGTTACTATGTTAAAATTATATTAAAAGTTGCATTCTTATTAAGATATTGTCTAGAGAAACAATTTTCCAAGGTGAGAAGTATCTTAGGAGATACAGAGCAGGTGGGAGGTAGTCACCTACAGTGTGACACAGACTTAGCAATTGAGATACCAATTGAGTGTTTGGTAAAGCATACATACGTTCTTTTACTGTTGTATAAAAATAACTTTCAATGGTCTTGGGAAATGCTTTTTTTCCTTGTTTCTTCTATGTAGTTAAAATGAGTATAAAAATTGGGAGTTTGATTTATGCCACCACATCCCACCCTGGCAGCTCTTTAAAAGTGGGGTCCCCTAACACTGCTGTCCCTGTTTGTGAGTGGTGTTGAATTTTTCTGCGCCACGTACCTTGTGTTCTGCTGGCTGTAATTTAAAACGGGAATTAACTATTTATCACTTCAAAAGCTACTTTGGAGCTCTCGGATAATGGTAACCTCTGCAGCCATTCTTGAAGAAATAAAGTGTTCTAGGATTTTTTTAACTGTAAAAAAACATATTCTGCAGAAGTTGTTCTGTAAAGTGTTTAGAGCAAATACACAAAAGAAGAAATCCAAGATGAGAGCAGTAACCTGGTCACTGAAACTGATGATTGACTTCTTTCAGGCTGCAAAAAACCTGTGGATGTCTAATGCATTGTAATTACAGACAGTGTTCCTTGCGGGATGCGTGACTAATGTTTAAACTGTGTTTTATTTGATTCTGGTTACAATGGCAATATCAAACTTTCTTACACTTTTTGATATATTTCTTTTATACAAACAGGTAATGTTTTTAGGTGAAATTGAAGAAATCTTAGATGTAATAGAACCGACGCAATTCAAAAAAATAGAAGAGCCTTTATTTAAGCAAATATCCAAGTGTGTGTCAAGTTCACATTTTCAGGTAAAAAAAAAAAAAGTATAAAAAAATTACTTGTAATAATTTATTTTGTGGCTGTTGACCCCCGACCTCTGTGTTTCAGGTTGCAGAAAGAGCTTTGTACTTCTGGAATAATGAATATATTCTTAGCCTGATTGAGGAGAATATTGATAAAATTCTGCCAATTATGTTTGGCAGTTTATACAAGATCTCCAAAGAACACTGGAATCCGTATGTAAAGTTTAACTTTCTCTGTAGTACTGAAAATAAGTCGTTCACTGTTTCAGATTTGTATTTTAAGCTTGTAAATATGACTTCCTTTTTACTTAAATCTGATGAAATCAATGAGATTATGGGTGCTAAAACAGATGTAATTTTCAGCTATATTATGCGTTTATATTCACGTATATTCACTGTCTGCATTGTTATGATGGAGACCTGGAATTTACTGAAAAAGTATGAGGAAATTGGATGATGGTCTTCATCCTATAACCACATTTAATCTTATGCGTTAGTTAAAAATGCAAATTAATACTACTTAAAGCAAAACAATTTCCAGGGGATGCTTCTGCTGCAGTTATGCTTTAAGCAGTAAAGTTAAAGTTAAGTCTTTTACTACTTCAGATGAATAAAATACTGTCAGCGTCTTCGTAAGTAGTTACTGGTGCCAGGTGAGGTAAAGGGAAAAGATGCTACTGGAGAAGAGCAATGCCTCCCACTATGAAGGGTGGTAGGAATGACAAAAGAGTGACTATTTCTTTTTATATGTAATGCCACAAGTTAAGTATTAGTATTTCTACATCATGTTTGAAAGCAGCAGTAACTACATTGAAATACTAGGAAGCAGAGTTCGCTCATCCTGAATTCAAGTTGCAAATCTATTTGCAGAAAGTAAAGCTCACACAAAAGCCAGGATAGGCAGGAGCTTCCTGCAGCGTTTCTTCTGAGTTTATCTAGATGGTATGTCTAGTTGCAAACGTATCAGCTGAGACTGAATATAAATGTTGGAGGACTGATTCTTGGGGCATAAATAGGACTTGGGACCTCAACCAATTTGGAGGATGTCCCTCTCTCCCTTGCAGCAGACAGAGGTGGCTCTTTATGAGGGAAGTGAAAGGCACAGGGTAACTGTATGGGCACAAAATCTATCCCTTTGGTTTTAAACTGTTTTGGAGGGCAGAGAAATGGGCTTATATCCATCTAGCTGTTTGATGTGGGCTTAACTACTTGCTCAAAATCGAGCTTTTCCTCTCAGAAAATCAAAATCCCAAATAAGCTTTTGTCTTCAAACCATGTGAAAGTCAGCGTTCCGAAAAAGAAAAAAAAGGTGCATAGACAGGTGAAGTGTACAGTGCATTTTGACTGAGCATAAGGCCCCTGACCAACAGCTGGGAGATTTCCTAGTGCCACAGTGGGCAGAGTGGACTGAAAAGGCAAACTTGGCCCTTTGGTTACTTTGTAGATTTTTCCTTTTGCTCATTTTTCAAGGCCACAAGACTGCAGGGCACCCCTGCCCCACAGCCCTGCAGTCAAGGCTGCTGGGTGAAGGGGAGCTGCCAGCCAGGGGAAAGATGGGGATGACAGTTTACCTACTTTTTAAATTACTGTTGAGCTTAATGAAAGGCACCTTTAAAATGTTTAATTTTATTGCTGTTTCTGTGTCTAATTGGGAGTGGGCTTAAAGGAGATACCTTAAGTATTGTTTAACTTACTGAAATACGAGTGCCTACACAAACATCAGAGTAACACCTGACATGGAAATACAGCCAGCCATTTAAGACACAACCAGTGTTGCTCAAGCTGTTCAGTTTCTCAAAGCAACCGAGGTGCTGAAAACGGCTGTCCGATGGTCTCAGTTCAGTTCTGTAGTGGGGCATATGCAGCAAAAGTCTTTGCTGCCCAGAAATGCTTCTGGTAGAGCTTTTAGTAGCTGTATTAAACCACGCATCTGTGGTTCCTCTGCCGCATTCTTTTGCCCAGTCTTGAAGCTATTAGCCAGAAGTTTATTCTTCTAGACTCTCACATTTCATTACTCAAACCTTAAATTGATGTTAAAACTTGGCTTATTAAATGTTAACATAAATGAATGGCTTTGTAGTACAGCCACAGTACTAATAATTATATTCTGTGCAATTACAAGAGTTAGGAATTTAATTAGACATTTCAAAAAAATGTTTAAGTATGCATTTTATTAATTTACAAAGGAAATTATAGTAAAGGATTTTGTGTCAGAAAGTCACTGACTTTACAGTAGTATCTTAAATAAGAAGCTCAGAGTTTAAAAAATAAAGGACACTTTTTTACTGAAGTTAATTTCGTGTTAAGTAATTCTAATGGTTGTGTTGTGTTCTAGAACTATAGTGGCACTGGTATACAATGTGCTGAAAACCCTGATGGAAATGAACGGCAAGCTCTTTGATGAACTTACAAGCTCATATAAAGCAGAAAGGCAAAGGTACTGGTATTTTTCTTCCAAATGCCTGTTGATGAATACAGATCTAGAAAGTACCAGCTGAAAAGAAACAACTTGACTCTTGTGGCTGTGGGGTTCTGCTTCGGGGGTGTTGTCTGAAGGAAGCTGAGCTGGAGCATCTCTCACACAGCTCAGCTAAAACTTCTCGTATCCTACTAACCTACTAAGCGGGACTGTTGAAGGGGAAGCAGTGCACACATTATCCTGAGCCCGCTGAGACCCCATGCTGTGGCTCCTTTCAATAGTTGTACTTTTCTCCCCAAAAGATGCTCGGTCCTTAAGTTGTTTGCGTGTGATAAAGAACCTCCTTAGAATTGCAGGCGTCTGTGCGGAGCCGCACTACAGCAGTTGTCTGACTTTGCTAGAGCAAAGTTACAGTTTTACCACTAACCATTACCAGTTTGTACGCTCGCTTTTTAATAGAGGAAACCGTAATTGCCTCTAAAAGTAGCTTTGGAGAAAAACTTAAACTAGATGTAAATCGTGGTTGTTAATTAACTGCATCTCCACGTTGCACTTAAAACACATCTGAAATTGATATTTCACTCTTTTCTACAGAGAGAAAAAGAAAGAATTGGAACGTGAAGAGTTGTGGAGAAAGCTGGAGGAGTTAAAGCTTAAGAAGGCTATGGTAGAAAAACAGAACAGCACTCACAATGTGCTAAATGCACACAATACAAGTGCCAAATAAAAGAAATTACCACCTCTACTCGGCAAACATATTTTTTGTACCCTTTTGAAATGCATAAGGATTTGCAAAAGAAACCTCATCAGTATAATAGAAACAGCCATTTTTTTTCTCTGGCAAATGTAAAGATTTGAATTTAAATACTGCAGTTACGTGATGTCATTACCACAGCATATTGTAAATTTGTCTAATTATCGATATACTGTCACTTCCAACGTTTCATAGAACTGAATTATCATTGTTAATGAGTGAAATCATTACGGGAGTGGTGAGAATTATGACTTGAATTTTTGATTGTGTTGCACATAGGTGGTATAGTTTGCTATGTACATTTTTTTTTTCCTTGTTTTATATGTGCTTTTCACATCGCTGCATACTTTGGTTAAGATTATAGAAAGGCTTCTAGTTGTGCTGTATTTTCTCAAATAAAACGAAGGTACGTTACCAGTAACTTGAGATATTCAGAGTATGTGCCCCTTACAGCACTGAAAGGAACTCTGCTATGGTGCTGTCCTTGGATTCAGATTTAACACTCACCTTAGAATGAGGTTGGACAGGCTGGGATGGTCTGCGCGTCTGACCTACCGCTTGGTGAGCACCTCTACCCCTTCTCACTGCCTTTTGGTCCTGGGCTGCTTAGAGATTTCCTCCTGCTGCAGCTGAGGATGGAGCTTCCTCCAGAGAGCCCATCAATGATGCTCCTCATCAGCCCAAGGCCTCCCTGCAGAGTAGTGCAGGTCTCCTAGAGACCATGGTGGATGTTTCTGCAGTAGTTTTAGCATCTCATTGACTGAAGAATAAGACCAAAATTTGGATTAATTTTTATTATTTTTTTTTTTTAGTAAGGAGGGAAGGATGTAAAGAAAGAGTTCCTTGTTTTATTTAAAGAAAATACAGTCTGTTTCTTAAAGGTGAAAAGTTGACAATAGAAGTCTTGTCTGTTTACTTGATCAAGTATTTTTCACATCTTTTATCAGAGTACCATTCCAATCTCTTAAATTGCAGTCGTGTGGAAAACTTTTGTAATGAAAGATCTTTGGGGAATTGAGCAGCATTCAATAAAGTCTTTATGTTTGTATTTAGTGCTGTATATCACATCTTTGTGTTTATAAAGACCAGGAGAACTAGAATGGCTTTAACAACCAACCTTTTAACTGCACATGCGTCTGAATAACCTGTGGCTTTTCAGCGAGTGGCGCAAGTGTGGGAGGCACAGGCTGCTGGGGTTTCGTTTTTGCCAGCAGGGCAGAAGCTTCTCTCAGCTCTGTGCAGTACAAGCAGGTGCTGGTCAGAACAGCTGAGACAGGTGTGTGTCCTGGCCTTGTCTTACCTAGCGCTTCTAGCGCTTGCCCCCCCCCTCAGTTTCCTGGGAGGAAAAATCTTTACTGTGCTGTTTCAGTTGCCTTTATTACACTTTTATTGTCACTTCATTTTCTTTGTCTCCCAAGTAGTTGTGTTTCACAGAGGAAATGGGAGTAACACTGCCTGAAGTGACTTCCACTAGCTCTGTCTGATCAAAACCAAGAAGTTGCTACTCTCTACATATCAGTTTTACATGAAAAGGCTACATAATCAGCTGGCCAAAGTAGATTCTGCCTTGGTAAGTAGCTGCCCCAAATTTTTGGGGGATAAAAATCCTTTCCTTTTCATGGTGTTTCCTGAAGTCCTGAAACCAGATGTTGAACACCCTGGGGCCTGCATGGGTGCGCTCTGCCAGCACAGGAGGGAGATCACTGTCACACAGACACAGCTTACCTCGGTTTAGTATTTTAGTGCATTTTTTCCCATAGACAAATGAAATGCCCAATTTAAGATATAAAATATTTTCAGCTGCTCTGAAATCTAAGGGAAATAAATTATACAGACATTGGGGAATCTAACACCTTGCAACGGCACAAAGAACAAGTTGTAGTTGTTAAAAAATTTACAAATATGGACATCAAGAGTAAGTAATAGAAAAACAACACTAGCTGTAAGAGGCCATTTCAAACAAATTGTGCAACACTTTGCTATTAGCATCACTCCTATAAATAGACATATAAAAGAAAGGTTTCTTGGCTGGCATCAGGTGGCCTACTCCAGTAACAATGTTTCTTTATAAAACAAAAAAATCTTGATAGCTGAGATGTAGTGATAGAAGTTGATTAGTACAGGAATTGATTTGGAAAAAAAAAAAGTACATTAAATAGAGCAGAAAGGAGAGTGCATCCTTTATTTAACCACACCTCCTATTTAGCCTAGAGCTGGGGCAAAGTTGTCTTCCAGCTCACCTT
This sequence comes from Pampusana beccarii, assembly GCA_013399365.1. Taxonomy (NCBI): domain Eukaryota; kingdom Metazoa; phylum Chordata; class Aves; order Columbiformes; family Columbidae; genus Pampusana; species Pampusana beccarii. The sequence goes on along the minus strand of VWYH01010423.1, from coordinate 671,288 downwards.
CTCTGAGCTCATTAGCAAAAAAAAGAACAAAAAATGCAGTAGGATGCATTGGTACCTGATCAAATTGTTTGTTCTAAATATTTTTGTAAAATCCAAGAAATAGCTGCTGTAATATCATTTGTTAAAGGAACACTTGGGTGTTTCTTTGACAGGGAGGAGTTGAGAGCTCAGCTGTCTCTGTAGCTACACTTTTGCTCTGGAAATCTGCTGGAAGTAGTAAATTTTGTTCTAAAAATGCCTCTTCAGAAGGCAAAACAAGAATGAGGGGGTACTTTTGACATACTTACTGTTCTTATTCATACTCTGTTAGTAGAGGATGGAAGAAGGAAATATGACTTGGCATGCTTCTTTCCTTGCAACAAAGCCTACAGAGCAAACACAGAGTGGTGTGCTGCTCCTGTCACCTCCACAAGTCTGAGTTGGGCATCTGGACTAATAAAGGACTTATAAGGAAGAAAAAGACTACACCACAGTTCGTTAGCACGCATTCCCTATATAATAGAAAAGCACATTTAAATGCCCAGCTGATGAAAGACTGTTTTGTACTTCCTTAGCAAAGGCTTGGGGAAAGCGGGAAGAGCAACAGCCTGAGACAGACTTTGAAATCTACCATCAGCTCAGCTGCCCAGGTATTGAGCTGACTGAGTTTACTGATTGAGTTGGACTGATCAGGAATAGATTTTTGGTTTTCACCTTATCTTCTTGCCCTAATACTCCTGCATAGACCACATCCTGTACGGCACCAGATGAATCTGGGAGCAGGTAGTTTCAATGAATGTACACAATATCTTATTTGAAGTTTGTTTTTTTTTTAATATTAAAGTCACTGTATTCTAAATCAAAAAAATGACATGTAACAGACTTCCAGTGTATTTCAATGTGTACTTTGGAGAGGGGAGGCCAGACTGTTCTGTTGAGTGCTTTACCTTCCGTTCCACTCAACAGCATCAAGGAATTAACTGTGTGACGGCAGCAGATGCAGGTCACAGCTCATGTGGAAGTTCAGTGGTCTCCTGTTCTGAGATGCATTCAAACACCATCCATTTCTTAGAGCTGAACCATTACAGCGGTGACGTTCTGAACATGAGAGAATTGTTTCCTTTTCCCTTGGTCCCCTCATACATTGAGGTAAGCTTGTTAAATTTAGAGTAGAAAAGCATGAGTTTGTTAGACCTGTCCTAGAGTTAGCTCCTTTCTGAAGTTCAAGGTCAGCTCACCAGGCTGTTCCTCCAGTTATTGTTTTTCCTGAAGAAAACATACCTGGTTTGCATCTTCAGTTGCCGTATGGCTGATCAAAGTTTATTCCAGTTATTTTCTGTCCCTTCTGTTAGGAATAGTTAAAAGGCAGTCAGTCTCAGTTTATGTGGTTCATCACTTGACTCTTCCTCTTCAGATGTCTCTTTCGGATTTTGATCATCCACTTAACGCTTAACTTAGCAAAGTCTGCTGCTTTAAACAGAGCCAAAAAGATACCGCAAAGAAGAGCAATCATGTTCCAGGGATTTGCTGTGACAATCTGAAAGAGATGAAAGATATTATTCCCCTCATCTGACTCAGCATATATTAGACCTAGTCAGTAACAATTCCATTTTTCAAAGTGAAGGGTTTTGCGGCTGCTCCTCTCTGCTGCAGAGGTGGCCTGCGGTGCCTTCTCCACACATCTGCCTCACACCATGGCTTTTCTGATTCCTTCTGTCAGGAAGAAACCACACTGTACCAGGTGCTAAATTTTTTAGACTATTTCAGGTTATCACACAGTTAAACTGCTAATTTTAAGATTATAGATTTAATTTACTATATTATTTAAAGATTTACAAAAATAAGCAGCTCAAAGAAGCAGCTACTGGAAGGCTTTAACAAGCCAGCATTCCCATGCTAAACCAGGTTTTGACAGTGGCAACTGTTTCTGTAGACCTACAGCAAGTATTTTATGTTTCTATTTTTAACTACATTTTATTCAAGAGTAGTAAAGTTTCTCTGTAGTTTGCAATTCTCACACCTCTAGGTACAAGGATGACTTGTAGATCTCAGATGAAGCAAGCAGAGCAATGCCGTAGCACACAGCTCCCAGGGTCAGCATGAGCGCAGTGTCTCGTCACCACCCGAACCAGCACAGCCACAACAGCAGGAGTGTCAAGGACCAACTGCCAACTCTTGATCCGCACACTCTGCATTCGCACTCCCATTTTGGGCAAGACAACAAGAATATTGTGGATGTTGCTGGTGACTTTGGTTGTCAGGTAGGGCCATTTTAAATGCCAAAATCTTAAACAGATTCTTTGCACACTTTGCAGTTCTACATTTTTCTGGGGAGGGCAAATGTATCTGACATTCTCCCTTCGAACACCAGAAAAATGAGATCTATCTCACATGCTTGAGGCACATGTACCCAGAACACACCTGCACAGCTTTGAAGCACTCCAGTAAGTGAGTGGTTTTGTCTGGCACATCATGCACCTCTGACTGCAGCATAGGAAATGGCCTCAAGTTGTGCCAGGGGAGGTCTAGATTGGATACTAGGAAAAAAACTATTCATGGAAAGGGTTGTGAAGCACTGGAACAGGCTGCCCAGGGCAGTGGTGGAGTCACCATCCCTGGAGGTGTTTAAAAGGCATTCAGATGAGGTTCTTAGTGACATGGTTTAGTGCTAGAGTTAGGTTATGGTTGAACTCGATGATTCTGAGGGCCTCTTCTAACCAAAATGATTCTATGATTCTATATTGAACTAAATTTTCAAGTGCTTTTTCTGTCTTTGATTGCAGTGCCAAATTCTAGTCAAATAAGGGATTAAAAAATACACTAGTTATTTATTTTTATTATTCTGATTTAAGCCTAGGTTTCTTACTTGTCAATAAAAAGGCATTAAATCAAAAGCATGCTTATTTAAGCATAGAGTTCAGACTTGACCTGAAGCTACACTTTGCTAGAACACAGGGGATGTGCTTTTTCTTAGCTACATGTACCTCCAGCCGCAAACAGAATGCCCCAAGCCAAGGAAAAGCACCAAATGGTCTTGACCTGTGCAGAACACACATTACTGGTGTTACTCACGTCTTGAACAGTCTGTATGAAAGGATCTTTCCACTCGAACACCACAAAAAACAGCTGGTCACTTCTTGGTTTAGTTCTCTGGTCAATATAGTTAACCACGCTAGTCTGGAGAGAGGGAAATAAAAACACGCAGGTTACTGCCTTCAGTGGTGCAATGAGTCGTCTGTACAACAGAAAAGGAGAAAACAGCAGACTGTTCAGGGAGTCAGCCTTCCTCTACCTGGAAAATGAGGCTACCAAAATCAGGAAAGGGCAGTTTCTTCCATCTGTCTCATGTTCATATTCTTTTCCTATTTTTCACTTAGTAAAACACTGCAATTCCATTTTTACACTGGTAGCCAGGGCCTTTATTATGTCACACAGCTTTTCCCTTTCAAGGGGGGAAATAACATTTACTGTGTTCATTTACTTGGTGTAAAACATCATTTGGAAAGTCCTCATGAATGAATACTAAATTACTTTTATTTACCAGAGAACTTCACAACAGTAGCAGGAAGACTTAAAAAAACCCAAACCAAACAGTTGTGCAGAATGAAAACAGAAGGGAAGGAAGCCCAGATGTTAACAAAACCATACTTCCCAGTACTGCCCATTAACTAGGTTACTGTTTTAAACCAGCACTGACTGGCAGAGAGCTTCAGCACAACTCCACCAGTTTAGGGTACCAGCTCTATGCTACAGCCACATGAAACCATAGTCTTAAGACATCAGGCCTCAGAAGAACATTTATCTTGTAGCACCCCCTGTGCCACTAGGAGACAATATAAACCACTCAACAGCCAGGCAGTTATGGAACAGGAAAGCACCCAGAGTTGCAGCTGAAAAAGTGATGGAAGAACCGCTCCCTTCTCCAGCCCTCAAAGGAGTATTTACAGCATGGTGAGTGCACAGGGGCGTCCTGCTGCTCTTCCTACGCTGCTTTAACACTGTACTGGAAGTAATCCAGCAGTACTGTAACTTCATTTCAGGACTGTGACAGGAACTGTAGCTATGAAAACAGACATTGTATGACCTACCACAAAAACCCAGTTTCTTTACAAACACTTCACAATTTCTATCAGCCGTCTCCACACACCCTGCCTGCCCTGATTTTAGGCTGCCAACACGAAGAAGCAGGAGCTAGAACACTACATGTGTCCATTCTGAGCACACGGGAGCTTCACCACCTCACATTTTCTGGTCAAACACCTTTGCTGCAGGCTTACCCATACTTCTTCAGCTCATTTAATAATTGCAGCGTACCATCACCCCAACCACACTCATTCCAGAAAACTGTGCACCAGGAAGCACACAGTCCACACAGCTAAATGAAGGCAGTGGGGAAAGAAGAAAAGACAATGCAATGACTACTGGGTCAGTCAGCAGACTGACTGACTCTGCTATTTGACCTAATATTCGTATCCACCTTTCTGGTACGCTGTCTCCCACTTTTAGATTCGAAAGGCTAATGGACTTCCTTACGCAATTTGAGGAGACATTGTCAAACAAAGCAAGTGCAATTCATGACTGAGCTATTTCAACTTCTACTGCACTGTTAATAGGGATCTGCAATCCACAATTCATATTTGTACCGATTCCTATTTCCTAGTTTTTATTTATAAATCAAACACACCCCACAAAACCAAATAAACCCAACACAGCATTCATCTACCCACATGATCAGAGTCATAACTGCTGGACTAAATGGATGTTCACGGTCACAAAAAGCTCAGCTTTTTCTGAGTTTCAGTCAGCCTTTTGTTTCCACTTCACAACACGTTAGACTTGGGCACCCAAAGGATGACTTTCAAAAGTGCTACATTAGCTAAGTACCAAATGGCAACTGATACAGAGCTGTAGGCGATGTGGGATACACAGACAGCTGCTGTTAGCATATCCATGACAGCAGCTGACTGATGCATCCTTTCCTCCAAACTAAGGCATGAGCTTGGGACTCGCACAGATTTGGGCTTTGCCTCCTGGCCTCCTCCAGTGGAGCAGGAAGGTACCCACCTTGGTCACCACTCTGCTCTTCTCCTAAGGCTTTGCCATATAAGGCCCTAACTGTGAAAATTAAAAGATCAGTGAACTGAAGATTCTGCATCATCTTAATCTCCACAAAGTACTCCTCCCAAGTGTACAAGAGACTAAGAGACCATGTTGCCTCTGAAACACATACTGTCTGAAAAGGATTTCTCTTAAAATTCTCATTTCTCATCACCAACAAGACTCTTATCCCCAAGCAACACTGGGAGCAAGATAACAAACTCAAAACACAATTAGTCTCCTGTCCATTAGTGTGAATAGCACGGGAATGAAATTCAAACTCATTTAATATCTAGCTAAGTTTGCATCTTCCACCTGTGTATTTTCTAGTTTTAAGTGGTGCAAGAAGTTACTCCATTTTTCTAAAGATACTCAACAGATAAAAATCCCAGTCCCCAACAAAAAGCAGACATGAGAATGCTACAAAGGACAAAAGGCTTATGTTTACCTCTTCATCCTCACATCAGCCCTTGTGGTAACCTAAACATTACCTCTTTCCAATACCAGCTATTATTTAGACAATTCCTTTGGCAGTTGTTCCCCACCTTGAACTAAAGGCAGCTGTGTTAGCGTTTCTATGTCCATCTCTTTGGACCGTTACCTCAGACTACAGCTGTCACAACACGTTCAAGCCCTGGACTTTCTCGCCTCCCCATTAGGGGATGTTTTCCTGAGATGTCTCACTAAGCCCTACCGACAGCCGCACACATCAAGACACCTATGCTTTTACAGAACCTCTCTCTGGTAAGAAAGGATGCAAGTAACTGTACAGCCAAAACTGCTCAGTGGCAAGTGGCGTAACAGATGCAACGAAACAACAACAAAAAGCAAGCTCCTGATGTTTCGCTTACTTAACCAGGCAACCCATCTACCCTTCTTGCAACTCACTGGTATTCGCCCCAAGAACTGTTTCTGTTGGCCAGTTATCATTAAAACTGTGGCAGTAACTAGTTCCTAATAAACTAACAGGCCCCGAAAAACTCTTCCTGATTTTTTCTTTTATTTATTTAATTTTTTTTACCTCTTGTTTGAATTCAACAGTTTCACTACCATCTTCTTCTTTTGTTTTCACCAAGGACATCTTGACCCAAGTTCGAAAGCCTCCGGAAAACTTCCAGCTGGAGTATGAACTTTCACAGTCCTTCATAAATTCTGCTTTTTCTGGACTAAAGGAAAAAGACCATTACATTACTGACCGAGCTCAGAGCGGTATCTGAGCACTGTAGGCAGGAGAATGTCAGACCTACAGGCACTTCAAAATGTATTTGCAATTCCTTTTATGTTTCAACTGCTAAAATTCAGCATACCTAAAACATCTTGAGTACTTATGTTTTGATTAATGGTACCACTGGCACTCATGTGTTCTTACTCGCAGAAGACTCACCTGGTTCCCCACCACCCTAGAGTTCTGCCTGCCCCCAGGACTGCTCTGCCTTACAGGGGAGCTTGGTTCTGCTCATCTGTCATCTCTGGGACAGAAAGGGGCAGAGCCAGGACCACAGGAAACTATTCAGCACAATGGGAGAAAGCAAGAGATGGAAGGAACAGCCTAGAGGCAGGGCAGGCGGCTCAGCCCATTTCTGGGATGCAAAGAAACTGGTTGCAATGCAGACATACTTAAAATGCTTTGCAATTTACATTCAGTGTATCCCTACTATTGTGGAAACACCATACCTTTGGTGTAAGGCTCCCACCTTCAGTCACATGGCCGTTTTCCCAAAACGCAATCGCAGATATTTGTAGCCCCAGAACAGCAGGACTGGTTTGTATCTTTTTTTAATACTGCCACCATAACCCATTTTAAGGCTTCCAATGCCTCTCATGCAGCAAGAGGTAATGAGGCAGCTCTAAGGCATATCTGGTCTCCATCCTTTCTCTACCTACTGCACATGACACAATGAATTAAACAGGCCATTTACTTGGAGCTCCTCAGTACTGTGATTTTAGCCACTTCTATGTCATCTCTATGAAATAAGCCTGGCTCTGCAGCTGCTTTTTCAACAAGGTTTCATTTGAAATGAAGGGGTAGACCACTGTGATGAGTCATGACTCATTAAAAGCACAGGCTGTATCTTTATCTATTTGTTACATTAAGTGCTTGATTAGTGACCCCACCAGGATGGCAGCGCACCTCCTTAACCCCCCCAAGGAAGATGTAAGCAAAGCATCAGAACAAAGCCGATTGCCTGACTGCTCCTCACCACACAAACACTGGGAGACCTAATCACACAATGATTTCTTCCCCCTTCGGTATGTGGGTACAGCAGCAACCGATGGGACAGCACGGAAGAGCATGGGACAGCACGGAAGAGCATGGGGGCTTTGCCACTCAGAGGAACAACCATAATTAGCACTCTGCTGGCCAGTCATCTGCGTAATGCCTGACTAAAGCCAGCATCCTAGGAAAGCTTTCCAAACCAACGTGGAAAATCGAGGCAGGAAGTTATGACACAGAGCTGAACGTTACAGCCACAACTGACATGGTGAGCAGAGAGCAGTAGTATACTTTGCCTTTGACAGTAATTGTAGCCTTGAAAAAGCTTAATGATATCCTAGGAGAAGCTGTGGAGAAGTGATCTGAGAAGGCATCTCCTTGCATATGTGCCCGTAGTCCAGACCACTGCCAGGGAGTCAGGAAAAATAAAAAGGGGTGGGGGCAGTAGGGCAGGGAGAGCAGAGAGGCACAAGGTTTGTACAATTAATAGCGAAGAGCAAATAAAGCAGCTTAAAAACCGCACACAGCTAAGTGAACACAAGACAGGCAGGGGATTTTAAGATGAAGAATAATTTTCCAGGCAGTTTATTTTAATTCCCTCTTCACCCCAAAGACAGACAACACGCAAAGGTTGCGCATTATTTAATTTTATTTTGTTCAGTAAGTTCTTCTACCTGTGATACTGCCCTTTAGCCATATGGGAAGATTCCTGGAATACTCTGCACCAGGCTCTCCCAGGATATTAATGGTACCTCAAGACCACGCAAAAATTCCTCCATCACAGCAGAGAAAAAGAAGTGCAAGAGGCCACTGTCTCACTCAGGTGAGCTACAAAGCCCATCTCTCCCGCAGCCAGTGCTCTCTGGTGACCAGACGGTGTGGTACCAAAAATCTCAACCCTTCTATGTTGTTAATTTCTCTGCACGCAGCAATCCAGACCAGAGACATGAACATGGAGCTCTGTTCAGATCCTTAAATAATCTCTGATCTGTTCAGACTGGTATTCATCATCTCACATGACTGTAAGTTATTTTACATGCTACACTAACAGTAGTTTTGTCAATAATATGTTCAAGAGGATTTTCTTCTTAAACCCATGTATTATACTAATGATAGTTTAGGAAAGGAACTTGTATTTTTAACCACACTTTTTTGGTAATTTGCAAGGGTTTCATTATTTTCTTCCTTCCAATTAATATGCAGCAGCATTCACTGATACAGTTATTGCTATTTAAAGCAAAAGTGAGCTGCACGTAATCCTGCCTACACGGGAACTGTGGTGTAGATACAGCAGGACTCTTCTCAGCAATTTCAAGGGAGTTTGCATTGTGATTTAAGATGATGGAATACCCTACACGTGTATCTTACAGCATTCTGCCTGCCCAGCCCGACCTAAGCTGTTTGCAGCCATGGCAAAAAACTGTATAGGTAATTATGATATCTCATGAGTTTTAGCATAGATCTCAACATCTTTGCTAACACCTCACATTAACTGCTGGACACAGTGCTAATAATACGCTCTCATAACCAGTGAGACACTTTGTCAGGAAAAGTAGTTAGCAGCCAGTAACTGAAGTTTTTAGAGACTGCATGGAAGGACAAAACTTGCGTTGTCAATACACAACAGCTTCTACAGACACCTTAGTCCAGACTTCCCATCAACTAAATTTAGCAACCGCTGATGAACTGGAAATCATTTCTATTTTCTCTTCTGCTAGAAGTTGGACAGAACGAGTATATTCCACACACGCATGTGGTTTCACATGCACTTCATAGTCAGGAGAAAACAAACTTTCAGGCTGCCCTGAGCCTGTCCAGTTGATGCCCCAGGACACCAAGACACAAGGCTGAGCAAGACAAGCCATACAATTTGTACCAAGCTTTGGAGGATGCTACAAAAGAGACACAACTGGCTTCTGGTGCACAACTGCTTCTCTTACTGTATTTCACCTAGACATGCAGATCATTTACTACTGAGTTCAAAAGCCTACATACCTTCACCAATTTTACCATCATCTGGGTTAGTTCAAAACCAGTTCTAACTCACATTCCTACCACCTGCTGCAAACGGGCAGAAAGGATGCGGCCCTGAGCAGACACCACTGTTTCCTACCTTTTCACTTTGCTGCAAACGTAACCCAGGCTCAGCCTTTGCTCTCACAGCTTCAGTTCTGGTGCCTTCCAACAGCGAGACAAGGCAGCTTCTCTAGGGGACAACACGACATTCCCCCATTGCTTCGGGGATCGATTCTGCCATCTAACCAGTGTGACCTGGCAAACCTGGAGGCAGGAGGTTGTGATCCAGGTTTCTCCAAGGCAGCCTACAGATGGTTCTTACTCGTCCACCTACGCTGGCACAAACACAGCCTTGACGCTAGAACCTTTGCGATACTGTTTATTGCTGCTTTGCACTTCTGCCTTCGCACAACGTGGGGCACAAGCTTTTGGGCCAGCAGCATGCAGACATGCGGTTTAATTGCACAAGTACTTAAGTAGGACATACATGCTTTAACTTGGGAAGAAACAGCTCTTTAAAATGGCTTATCTGCAAATTGGTACACTGAGCACAGAAACGTGGCTTCCAACACTGGAGTATGCACAGAGCAAGCTGTGCCTTGGCAAGTTGGCTCATTCTGCAAAGAGGCAGGAACCAGATGCAACACAACTGTGCCTTCTGCTCCGTGTCTCACCAGAGCTGGTCTTGGACAGTGCTCATGTCCTGCAGTACAGACAGAGCCGTGCACCTTGCTGGTACCGGTCCCACTGTACATACCACTAACTGCGGCACAAGCCACAAAAACTGTGAAAAATCAACACAGAAGGAACAAGCAGCACCCTCTACATCAATACTCTTAACTGGTATTTTCTCATCCTGAAATGTCAATGCCTAAAATACCTAAAACATTCAGATTTTATGAGATACAGTTACAGAAAGTACTTAATAACTTAAGTTCTCCTTCACTGAAGTAAAAATACTTTTGTAAAGAGCAAATTCAGATAATTGGTCTTCGCCCACCCAGAGATACTGTGACTGAACACTTCCAGTCTCTGCTCCATCTGACAAGCACCAGTATGATCATGTCCAAGCCTCCAAGAATGCTTTGGTATGATAAAATCTGTTATTTCTCTTCTGCTCCCTCAACTAATTTTCTTCTGTATATGGCCTTTCTCCCCTGCCTCTTTTTCACTGAGCATGTGACTGTTACCAAATTAAGGCTTTCTAAGTCTCACTGTGACTAACATATCTTGTCTAGCTTTTCATCTGGACCACAGAGAGAAGAACAGAACTTGAATTTAAATAAAACAAAAATCAAACAGTATGGAATTCATTCTCACTAGGTGGGAAAAAGGATGAGGCTTTCAAGAAAGTTCAAGGCAGGACTAATTCCACTCCTTGTTAAAACTGGAAGAAGGTCGATCAATAATTCCAATGGCACCAATGTCAAACCAATATGAAGCAACTCTGAAAACCCCATCTATGAAATTACATCATCCTGTAGAATCTTACATAAAGCTAGTAATACAAAGAAATACAGTTAATCTTTCAACGAAATCACAACAAATCAATCTAGGGATCTGATCTTCACATTAATTGCTTTAAAAAAAAAGTAAAATAAAAGGTACAGACACATGAGTGTTCTCAGTGCACCTCCTGAGCACACTTTGCAGGACAGCACACTTCCTGATCACCCAGAGCTGACAGCAGCAGTAAGCCAGCACAAACTTCAAACTTACAGAAAATCCAGCAACAAATGGCTGAAGCATAGCGGAAGGGCAGCTTTTGTCACTGAAAAAGTCCTCACTTCACTTTCTAAAAAGTAGTATTAGTAACCTAAGACATGAAAGAGCATCAGTGTAACCCAAACATGGAAGGAAAAAAAAAAAAGCCTGTCTCATCTTCACTTTAAAAACCCTGTTTTAACTTTTTCACTAGTATTGTTGTAGCAAGTTCAATGCAGTTAGAGGTTCATCCCTTTTCATACCTGTTGATGAACTCTTGGAAAGAAGAAAACAGAAGGTAGTCGATTGCGCTAAAATCTTGGTCTGTTCCATTTAAATGAAACTGCAAAAACACCAGTTCCTTTTTCTTCACATCACGAGGGCCTTGAACAACCAAAGCATACTTCTGTAAGCAAACAGAGAGGTGGTGAGAGTAGTGAAGGAGTCCTCATTTCCTGTTCATTAATTTGCCACCTGGCAATTTATATAATTCATATAATACTCTATAGAAATCTAATACACACCAAGATTTTCTTGGCCACGATGAAGTATACATCTATTAAAATACGTAACAAGAATGTCAACTGAATCCCTCCTTTTAGTTTAAAAATGAAGTCCTTATATCAAGATCTTGTGGTTTTCTAAGAGATCTGCTTTCGTCCTACCACAGTCCTTTGGATTCATGTGGAATTACCAGTCAAGGCCCTGCAACCTGCATTCTGGACAATCAAAATTGTTTTGAGCATTAAAGCCTAGGAACTTTTCAGCTCTTGACATTAAACAAGTTGATGTGGAGAACATGAGGCTTCTCTTTGAGAAAGAGGAACAGTTTCACAGCCCACAGCACCTCAAGTTAAGCTGCTTAAAGGAAAAACATTAATGACATAAAAATGCTAGCAGGTAGAATACAACTTAAAGTAGTGCAGGCATGATACAGAACAGCAGGCTGCTGCTTGCAGAAGGACTCGGCCAATTCAAACAGGGCTCTGCGTGGTTTAGAGGTCTCTGCCTCAGTGCCTCTCCATTCCACTGCAGGACTAGAGCCTATGGGATCAGCAAGCTTCTAAATGAATCTACCACGCAGCAAAAAATATAAGTTCTTAGCCTGTTAAAACATGCAAAAAGAGCATATTAGTGGCAGAAATTAAATTAGACTTGCACCTAGAATACTACTTTCAAATATACTAAGGAGCTGCTTCCCAGAAAGAAATGTTGACTAGACGAAAGGCAAAGCATTAAGAGAAAGAAGCTGACCAAAACAGGTACCTAGATAGTTTGTTAATGTTTAGTTTCCTTAAAAACAACCTGACCAGTCACTTTAGATACAAATGGCCATATTCAATACTTGCTTTTTTTGAACATTTGTTTACACAGAAGCTAGATTCCCTTTAAGGGCAATTCAAGACAGACTATCACACAATGTACTCATCTTTTTGGCCCACAGTATATCAGTGTAATGAAATGCCTGGTGTCCAGTTAAGATTTTTCCAAGGGTGACAAAAATACTATGTAACTCCCAGCAAACATAGCAAAAGAGATAAGCTATCCTGCTTTAATGGAATAACTGCTACCGCTTTCATTCAAAGCTAGATTTACTATATCAAGGAGTATGCTTGCCAGTTCATTTAGGAGAGGAATGAAGCACAAGTTTCATTGTGAAAAATGACTTATTTTGTCCCATTCAGGTTTTCATGCCGCACACACCCACATGACAGCTGATCTTCCATAACACACACACACACACACACACTGACTAGGGTCTTCTACACTTCTGAAAACAAAAGGACAGGTGGCTTGAAAAAAAATAGAAGCGAGGATTTTTTGCAGCACTAAGTACATATTTTTACTTTCAAATACCATTACGAGCAGAAAAACTCCACTGAATAAGCTTTGTTCTTTTATATTATTATTACCATAGTTTGATTAGTAAAAGGATCCGTGTAGTTGATTCTCCGAGTGGTGCATTCGATGTCTCCTGGCTGACCTGGATTTATCAGAGGCGGAATGTGATCATAGTAATGATGCTTGCAGCTAAGCAGCTGAGCCTTGCCTGGGTAAAAGGCAATACCTGTTTGGGGAGAAAAAACACTGAAGAGAGCTGATTTTTTTTCCCAAGTACCTAGATTTTCATTCTGGGATTTAATCCCACAGATATTGAGATATCCTCAAGATCCTGCAAAACAATCAAATCAAACCACATGCTTCGGCATTCTTCTGGAGCAGGATAAAAGTGCCAGCTGCATCAGGACAGAGGTCTCCCCGATGCATTGAAAAAAATCAGGGTTCATATTCTGTTACAACCGAAAGTTCACAGAAGCTCCAAAGTTTCCCTTGTCTTCCCACAAGCCAGCAGCTAACATAACACAGTCTCTCTTACCCCAGATTAAATGAATGTGTGAAGTTAGGAGGCTACTGAAGTCAAGTGGGACGTGTAGTGCTTCAGCATGTACATGTTTTCAGGTATTATAATTTAACATGTCAAATTTTACTTGGAAGTTAATGTATGTGCTATGCATGACAGATTAAAGATCACTGGCTGATCTAACAAAAGTGAAAAAGATGCTCTTTGGAAGATCTAGCATCATCTGTTCACTGAATATGATGTCATGATAAAAATCAAAGCCATCAAACAATACTGTTACCATCCCTTATTACTTAAATCACTGGGTAGGTAGGCTACTACTTCACCTATATGGAAATTCACGTATAAAATAAACCAACTGTTTCAGACCAACAGCATGCATTAGAAGAACCTCAGTCACCTCAGCAGAAGGCTAGCAAAACATAGGGCCCAAAAACCCTGTTACACCACACATGCCACATTCAGTATTGGAAACAAGCTTGCTTGAAGATAATCTAGACCAACTACCAAAAAAAGAAAAAAAAAGTATGATTTATTAGATATGATTAACTCTCAGAACTGACATGACCTGTCCGCCAAAATGCGAGACGTCAAAGCAGCAGCATGTTTCAGTCTAAACAGGCTTTATCCCTTTCTTCAGTGCTCCATGCTTGCAACTTGCCATCTCAACACCTTAACAGAGCAATGAAGTAAAGGGCTCTGTTAATTCAGGTTCTCTGATCCTTCAGGGATCCCCACCAATACTTCTGGATTTACAGGTACGTTGCTCTGCTTCTTTAAATGACATTTACTTCCTCTTGCTGTATGAAAAGTTCACATTTAAAAAAAAAAAAAAGTAAAATAAAAGAGGGAAAAGCCTGCTCTTCTAGTCAGATCCGTATGGTCCAAACACAAGGACCTACTTACAGAGCTGAGCCTAACTGACCAGAGAGAAAAACAACTACAGGAATACGGCAACAACTTGAAACATTCACCTTTCAGCCACAATTACTGCAGTGGATATTTGCAAAATGTGGTAACAATTCAAACAAAAGTGTTATTTTTTAAACTGGAAACTTACCTATGACTGAGCTGCATTTCTACCACAGCTCTATATATGAATGGTTACTAGATAATTTAAAAAAATAATAACAACAGAACTCACTATTCAAACATGCATCTGTGGCATAATCCCTCCTGCAAACTGAAACACATTTTTTCTGATGCCACACTGTGTTTTTATGCCAACATTGTTCCCTGCAGTCACATCACATTTTCATTGCCTACTGATGTAATACTAAGTTGTAAACAATACGGAACAGCAGCAGAAAGTGGCATTGTGGTTATTTCGTGATAGGTTTGAGAAATTCACCTTCTTTAGTGTCAACAGCATCTCACTGTCCAGTGCAGCACTGAGGTCCTGATAAACATCTACCCTGCTCAATACACTTTCGGGACTATTTCCGTGAGGAATTACCTCCTTTCCCTAAAAGAGGACTCATTTTACAGTCTGAAAATACTTATCTATCAAATATTGCATAATGCTCCATAGCTACTGTCATTCATGTTATTGGCATGAAAGCTCCCAAAATCTGCCATATAATATTAACATTCCTGTGCAAACTCAACACAACATTGATTAAAAAAAGCGAAGTGAAAGACCTGGGTCAAAGCATTACATGCACTCTGGGCCCTGGAAAATCAACATCAAAAATGTGAAATAAGATAAATGTGAACAACTTAACCCATTTTGTTTGCTACCACTCTTACCGGGTGCATCGTACAAGGACACTTCCTTGTAAGAGACAGACATCACCGGGTGCTTGAGCTTCTCCCTGAAGTCACTTATGGTTTGGTAGACAAGGAACACAGCTACAGCCATCAGCAGCAGATAAATAAACAGGAGAATTACTGAAAAAACATTCTTTAGGCAGGTCTTGCTGAAACGCAAAGAAGGGGCAGTGGTACCCAGTTCACTATCTGGAACCAAACAGAACATGGATTAGGACTGTAAAATACAGATAGCTGGGCAGAATTTATGTAGCATTTATTCAAAGACCAATCACTTGAGAGGAAAGTAAGCCTCAAACTCAGCTAGATTAAAAAAAAACAACAAACCACAACTACTGCTGGTTTTGATCATCAGTTAGACAGATGCTTCCTTCTCAAGCACGAGGCACAATCATCCAAAGATTGTGCCTCTTTTTCACATGTTGCATTTGTCACTCTGCTTAAGGACATGGCAGGCAGGAAACAAGTTTGTTCTCAAGAAGGACAACTTGGAAATAAAGTTCAAAGTTCACACGAAAAAACGTCTGTCGATGTTCCATCTTCCCTCCTGGAAAAAGCAACTCCTTTCCCCTCTCCCAGTCTGCGGTCATTCTTACACACTCAGCATATGCATCAGCAGAGAGACTTAATACTCTAATGCTCTCACACAGGTACCTGCGTTGCCTCTCCACCATGGCAGAAGCCACTAGATCTTTGTCACCCTCTCATTTTTGGACCCCAGTTCATAACTCCTTGTGCACACTACATAAAGTCTCACAAAAGGATTCTTCCGATTACATTCAGAAAAAGACTGACTCAGTTCTCTCACAGTCTCCTTGCCTTCGAAGCTTATTTTCCGAGAAATCTTCACACTAGTCTCACTTGATCATAGACGCTGCTTTCCCCATACTCCTTGCATTTGCCACTTCTTTTGGCAATACTTGTAAGGGAAAAGTTCGTGTACTCTCGAGTTACACGTCATGTTTTGATTGTGAGCGATATACAGCTGAACACGCAAAAGGAGCATTAAAAACCAACATACGAAAGGAGATAAATAGGCATATTTTACACGGACTCTTTTGTGTGGTGTAATTTAATGAGTCAGGCCCTTTCAGGCCATGCCACACTCGGCCCTTCAACTATAATAGCATGGTTTGGTGTTTGTTCCTTACTACAGCCAACACTAGCCTTTTAGTAAACCCTGCTGAACACATAACCTCTTGAGAAGGTCCATGGTCACACACCTATTCCCAAGTTATACGCCAGGAGATGGCAGCCAAGAAAATTAAACAGCTTCAAAGCATTTAGGGGATCGCCATTTCAGGTTGGCTTATCTTAACACCTGTATCTGAGCTGCAACAAGCCCATTTAACACTGCCCTGCACCCTCCAAAAGCAAGTCCAAACCAAAACCTGCTTAAAAGCACATCCATTCAATATTGCACCTTGCTCATGTAAAACTGGCACAGATTTTGCCTGCAGTCCACTGCCATCACAGACACTGCAACTCAGGTAAGATACAACAGAAAGGAAGATGACGTACTAAGCTATCTCAGAACCAGATGTGCTGAATGTTCTTTGACTGAGCACAGTTCATGAGAAAGAAATGTTCTCATCTTAATCCTTGGAAAAAACTCCTTGGCTTTCCATCAGCAGTTATTCCCCAAAATAAGTAATTCAGTGGTTTGTTTCCTTTCNTAAATGGTATTAATCATTAAAAAAATAAAAAAAAAAAAAAAAAAAAAAAAGAAAAAACCCACAAAACACTAAAAAACTCAACCAAACCCACACATGGAAGCATCTTACAGGGTACTTAAAACTGGTAACTTCTGTGTCAATAGTTCTCACCTGGTAAAATAACAGAGCTGGAATCTTCATGAACTTCCATCTCTCCTTCTCTCTCATCTGCTGGGTTTTCAGGTGCTCGCTCCACATCTTCACTCAGCTGTGTAGTTAAAACAGTGGTTCAATTTCCAAACATGCTCTCAACTTGCAATTGCTGGAATTTCTATGGTACAAATAAAAGAGGCTCCAACTAACCAAATACATAAAAATATGCCCCCAGTCCAAGAGCACCCAACACCTGTTCCATTTGTTTGCAAGGCAAGAGCCACATTTACGTAGACCAACAGCCAAAATTAAGAGAATGATGGCACATTAAATTTAACCTACTTCCACCCTGCTCTTTCAACAATAACATCACCTTTTCTTTCAAGATCAAAGTAATTGTTTCCCTGGCAGCTTCAGCTCACTTTAAACCCCCAATTAGGACAATGCCCTCTGAAATCAGGAGGAACTTCATTCTGTCACTCAGGAATGTATTTTTAGGCATAAACAAACCACAGCACATACCAACAAACAGAGCCTTAGCACTTCTTAATAAAGAGGTGCAAAAGGGGCAAGTTGCATTTTGACAGGTATTAGGGCAAGCAGCTCAAATGCAGTCTCAGCCACATAGGTAGATGGGTCATTACAACAGCCAAACATCCCTACATTTCTGGTACTTACTTGAGCTCACTATACATATTATTATATATTAGTGGTTATGCAACTCATTAGTCTGCCAGTGCTTCTAAAACAGCAACAGAGACCAGATGTTTTCTTGGTTTAGCATTCAGAGCTCTGGGCCCAAACCGCCAAGACGCTTCCGTCAAAGTCAGAAGGTTGTCAGATCAGATAGGCATCACATGAGACCGCGAAGCATTAGACTTTTTATATCTATATAAAGTATCTCCTGTATGTTTTCCAAATGTCTTTCACGGCATGGACTGACATGCAAATTACAGCAAAGCAAACCAGGGCATAAGCTTGCAGCGTATAATGTGTTACACAGTAACTGTCCAAGCTAAACACTCAGCATCACCTACCTAATTAGGTAAGGAAGATTACCTTTGTTCCGATCTCAAGAAAAATGAGGGCACAGTTAATACAGCAGCCACACTGAATGCTATTGAACTTTACACCCCCAACTTACTCAACAGTAATGTGCACGTATCCATAAGGAAGTGTTTTATTTCACCCAACTTTAATTCTGTATTGAAATCATCACTATACCATTAACAGATCATCATTTGCACTTATTAGGAAAGAGTCCATTCACTTTATGCCTTCAAAGTCTGACGTAAGGTCTCCATCACCTCCTGCCATATTTCTGTATTCACTTCCACCACACAAAGCAAGTTGAAAGCAGTTCCCCAGTTGTTTTTAAATGCTTTGCATATACATAAAGCATGATTTCCCATGGTGTGAGGTATGGAGGTAACTAACTGGCTAATCTTGGCTCATTTGCAGGACAGCTTACCAGGGTCCAAACAAATATACTTTTTTTCAATTATCGCCATAAAATAAATGAAAATTACGACTCTGCTCATTTTTGCAGAACCACACCAGTTCTGTTTACCTGATCCAAAAAAAGCTATTCTAATACATGAGTATTCACTGAACCTCTTGTACTGGTTAAGCTGAATGAGCTAAGAAGCCAGTTCCAATTGTACTCATGCAAATTCCTTATACTGAAGCTGATCCGAAAAGTTTAATGTAAGTTACAAAGTCACTGCAGTTTCTAATCTGACTCCCACACCTCTCCGGGTTCAGCTGCGGCTCCCCAGGTACAGGCACCCCATCAACTGAGCTTACATAGAGGGTAAGCAAATTCTATTCCTGATAGCAAGGAAATCCCAACACAAGTTTAAGCAAGAACACAACATGCAACATTTCTTATCCTCTCAAGAGGACCTACAGCAACTCTTCAACACGTAGAAGAAAAACTCAGAAAACGTAACCTTTCAGCATTCCTTAGAAACAAACAAACAAAAAGCCCTAGACAACAGGCAACTATGTTTTATTATCTCTGTTCACAAGGCAGACAGCTTCATAAGCTTTTCACATGTAAAAACAGTGAAGGACAGCTAGTCAAAAGCAGGAGTGCTAACATGGCCTCAGGTGCAGCAAGTCGAGCTGACATGCAAGAGCCCCCTAAAACCAACTAATTTCACTGAAAATACCAAACACCTGACTTGACAAGAGGTGAAGTTTCATAAACCCACCAAGGCCACCAAAAGCCCAACACTGTTCATGGCTCAGCCACCGCGTTCTGAGCGTACAACACACAGCACGACGACTCTACAAGGCACAGCAGCACAGACCTGCAAACCCAATGACTCACAGGCGTATTAAGCAGCAGTTTCCTAACAACTGAGAAGCCAGCACAGCATTACTGCATGACAGCTGATTCTACTTTCTCCATGCTTTACAGAATCCCCAAATCAAGGCAATTGACAACAGTGAACCTGGCATACGCCAGCTGTGTTCACCCTCACAGGCCAGCTCTTCCTATATCTTATTTTTGATAAAGCAGTGAAGCACGGTGTGAATGCAGAAGAAGCTCAAAGTTGCAGGGCAGTTAAATGTGCAAAAGGATGCAGAGATAGGATAGGATGTCAAGAGCACGAAGGGCATGAAACAGACCTTTGCTCAGCATTCCTCTGGGCTCAGCATGTGCTGCTGAGTGAAAAACAACTGCAGGAGCCTGCTCATGACCTGGCAGTTCCTTTTCAGTCCTGCACAGAGAAAAGCACTGGACAAATGGAAGCTCAGAAAAGGCAGCTACAGACATTTCAGCATCCCTGCTAGGGGCAGGAGCATCACAGACTGCCCCAGGTGCTGGAGAAGGGATAGAACCACAGCTGCTGCACCTACACTAGACTTGCACAACAGAGTTTGGGACAATCTCAAATACATGGAGCAGTGTCAGTGGTGGCTGATACACAAGGCAGAAATGTAACAGGCATAGTCCAGGCCACACTGCAGGTATCAATGCAGCTTCATTAAGTCTCTCAAGTACCTCCACTAAATACAAGCTCCTAGAGGAGTTCATTTCATCCCGATAATCATGGGATAAAACCTTCCTACTGGATAAAACCCTCTTAAATAAAGGGAAAACTTGTCCATACAGGCCTTTTCTGGTCCACTGATTCTTCACCTCCCAATGCCTTCTATCCTAAAAAGAAACCAGAAGCTGAAACTAAACAGACAACACTAAACTAAATCAGACCGTATTAAAACAGAGCCCTAAACCACCCATCGCACGCAGAGGAAGGCGAACATCTGCATTCCTTTCGCCGGCAAGATGCAAACAGAAGTGACCTGCAGCAAGTCTCCACTGCTGCCGAGCTTGGCGCAAACAGCTGCTGTCTCTAGCTCGAGAGACAGGAACGAGCAGGAATTCCGGCTGCCGGAGCCCGCAAACCAAGCGCGGCCTCGGGCTCCCGGCCGGGCGGTAACGGGGCCTCCGGTTTCCGATGTCACGGCCCCGGTACCGCAGCCGCTCGCGACGAACGAGCTCACGGGCCGGCTGCGCCCAACTCATACGCTTAAAAAGTACTGCTGCCAGCTACGTTAACCCTTTTTAAAGGTAAAACATGAAATCAAGCGCGCCCGAAACAACCGTTTCTTTCAGGCGAGCGCAGCTGCAACCTGACAGCGCGGTTACCGGAGGGCGCGGGCAGCACGGGCAGGCACGCACGGCCTCACGGCCAGACCCGGCGGCTCAGCCGCGCTGCAGCAGCCGCCGACGGGCCGGCGGGGAGCCGGGAAGCCGCGGCGGGCAGCCGGGAAGCCGCGGCA